>JARHVA010006696.1:0-2500 GCA_037957365.1 Torreya grandis | reverse complement strand
ATATATATACGTATATATATATATATATATATACGTATATATATATATATATAACGTATATATATATATATATATATATATATATATATATATATATATATATATACGTATATATATATATATATATATATCATGAGTTTAATACAATAAATTCAACCATATACAATGCTCTAGCTCTATGGCTAGGTCCCATCGTATCTATCTCATGGCCTAGCCACACTACCTACTGAGGCCTTGATCTGAATCCTTTGAATGGTATGTTGTAATGAGGTCATTCAAGATCTCAATCCATCTACCTATTCCTATAGGTGTTCTTTCAGCTAGGTCCAAATCTCTATCAGCTATGTTATTGTATCCAGATGCATAGCTCTTTCATATGCTAGGGCCTACCATGTTGTAGCTCACCTACACCCATCATTTTTTGTTGTTGCATCCTCTCTCTCTAGACTTATATCTACCTCATTGCCTCTCCATCTAATCTAAATTAGCTCGCCTGAGTTAGGGTAAATGGTACACTCAGATTCTTTAGTGTCATGGGGTAATATGGCTATAGAGTCTCATCCAAGATGTCATGGAGTGATCCCCTCACCAGGGACCCCCATCTCTCCTCCTTATCGTCACCTAAACCTAAAAAATTACATAATATGAATATTAAATCACTGTTATATATCATAATATCTATCTATCTATCTAAACAAAATATAAGCAATAATTTAACCATCTCTTTTTACCTATCTATGTCTTGACTACTATGGTCTCACCATCTACGTGACTTCTTAGCACAGTCTCCTTATCTGCACAGCCCCTTATCACCTCTTCTATAGGCCAGCTCCTCATTTCAAATCCAACTATCATGGCTCATGTTAGTCTCATCTTGTATTTGAGTGTTTTCTCTATCATCTCCTCTAGCTCACCTATGGGGTCATCTGGGATGGTAAAAGTCTCTACTCTCTCCACTATCTCCTACCTCTATCGATGTAATGTCCTTTATGGCCACTAATCATCTCATTATAGAGTTAGCAATGGTACATCTGGTATCTGTGCCTCCACATCCCTATCCTCCTATTTATCTCCTCATCTTACTTGACCAGTCCATGGTTACTCTTGATGTGGCCTCAGTGTCAACCTCACTACTAGTGATCCCAATCATCTCCTCCCCTGTAATTCCCTCACATGTTGAGCCCACTACTTGAGCACCAGTATCAATGTCATTAGATGAGGTAAGCCATCTAACTTGGCACTCATGCCACTAGATGTTGTTCTCTCCACTAGAAATAGTGTCTAATCTCTATCCTCTCTATCATGGCTACAACTATGTCCCATCTCACCCATGTAGTTGTTATGTGATTGTATAGATGTCACATAGTGTTTGTATATCTTATTGAATATAGCACTAACATGTGGGGCATGACTTATACTACTTGGTCCTCCTTCCATCTCCACACCAAAGGTAACCTATCATTAACTACATAGGGTAACCTAGTTGATCAATAAATAAGAAACCTCTCATATATCCAAGTTATCAATAATAGGATTGGTCTCATGGTCCTCTACCCTCCGACTAGCATCTTGTACATATCATGTACTAATTAGACCCAAATGATAAATCCTAGGTCATATAGAACTCACTCCTCCAAGATCATCCTACTCAAAGCTACCATGAATAGTGGTACCTTGTCATCTAACTTGTGACATAGCACCCACTATGTCACAAGGCCTATCATAGCCTTCTATATTTCCAAAATTTATGATGTATAGACATCAAAAATACTCACTCTCCTTCTTGCTAATATCATATCTGATTTTTTAGCCCAAGAAATAAAATGGACAAGAAGAAGTCTCCATCTACCTTTAAAAATAGATTCAAGAAACAAAATGACACCAAGCAAAAGGGTAAAGGTAAAGGGAAAGATAATAAAAATGTTACTCATGTTTCTAAAAATAATACTAAATTAAATTTTGGTGAATGTAATGTGGATACTTGTTCTAAGGACAAGTGATATAATCTCCATCAAAAACAAGAAGAAAAAGGTTTTTACTTCACTTCAAGTGAGAATATTGGTCGCTACTCTAAGGTGGATGATACTTTGAGGTACACCTCTATCAATATAGATGTATATTTGGGTAGTAGTATTGCTCAAGAGAATGAGATTTATAAAACTTTTTCCATGTTATAATTTATATGAATAAAACAAAAATGGATGTTATTTTTTCTACTTGTTCACAATAAAATTTGATAAGAGTTGAAAGAAAATTAGGGTTTCAAACTTACAAACATCTAATCCCATTTTCATTGGGTTGGATAAATAAAGTTATAAACATCAAGGTGACTAAACAATGTAAGGTTAAGTTTGCTATTGATGCTAATTTTATTGATGAAGTTACATTGGATGTTGTTTCTCTATATGTGTGTGATGTAGTGTTTGGAATCCCATACTTGTATATCTGAATGCCATATTCATGAGGAGAGAAAACCAATACCACTTGGTAAAATATGGTA
>JARHVA010006695.1:497500-850632 GCA_037957365.1 Torreya grandis | reverse complement strand
TGTGGGTTAGAGATACCTAGAAGTGGACCAGGGGGACTAAGGGGGGAGGATGACCAAGGGATAGACATGATTCTGGTGTCTACAATCATGCTATTAGTTGCTAATATGCATCCTCCACCTCATGTTCCTCACCTCCATGCCATAGTATCTCTCTTCACTCTTCTAGGTCATACAGACTCTAGTTTCTCAAAATAGTAAATTGACAAATGAATAATTAAAATCCTATTTATGTTTAAAAATTTACAAATTATTTAGTTACTAGTTATTTACTGAAAAAAAATCATGTTTTGCTCATAACTATGTTTCAACAAGCTCTTTTTCAAAACCATAAAAAGTATTGGAATCCTTAGAATGTAGATAATTGTTTTATGCTTAACCATATTTTTTTCATAAGTTTTGAATTTTGAGCTTATTTTTTGGTCTACCTAATGTTTCATAAATTGGATGCCTCTTCCATATGTGTCACTAAAATTTCTATACTCTAGTAACAAGGTGAGTGAAGGTATGTATTTTTTAAAATTTTCCTTTCATTTACACCTAAACTTTTTAATGTAATTTAATGGTTCAACATTGTGCATTATTTTGTTCTTTCCCTTCCAAGTACCATCCCATGTTACAACTACATGGCATGTTATGATATTTGAGTGGGACTTATGTATACACATTATTTTAAAAATTTATAATTTATTGATGCCTTTCTCTCTTGTAGGAACCTATCAAGTTTTCAATCCATCTAAGTGCATGCCTGAAAGGGTTGCACTAGGAAATGGGTGGGAATACTTTTGGTGCTTCACAAGATTTTTTGTCTCTATACCTTACCTAAAGCTAATAAAATTTACTTATATCCAATTTCATAAGCAATTAAAACCCACTTATACTCTCATCTAATAAATTCACCTTCCAAAATTAGCCCTTAACTAAGCATACACCATTTTTTATTCATTTTCCAACTATGTTAGCCTAGTTGATCTTGTTGGGAATTCATCACACGTTACAAAAATATTATCAACCTAGCCAACTTGGTTTGATGTCTAATGACTGTATTTCCCTCCAAACAAGATTAACTTGGCTAATCTCATAATTTAAATTATAAGGAGGGTTTAGGGTCAAACCTTGGCTATAAATACCCCTTTCATTTCATTTCTAATGAGAGTAACATTCACTATTATCATTGTTACATCTTATATCTCTACTATTTCTACATTAGATGAGTCACTACATAAGGTTTTACTTTAGAGAGAAAAGAATTGTTTTGTGATAAATTCTTGGATGCAAATTATAAGTATTTTAGACTAGATCTAATTTATATAGTGTGGTATTTATAAAGCCACAACAACCTTTTTTAAATCACCATTGGCCAAGGGAGAGATTTAGGCATAACAAGTTCAATTCAAGGTAAGTATTCCTAGATTTTACTCTTTCATTTAGTGGATTATATATTGCACAAGGTAATAGGATGAATTTTGTACTCCTTTCTTAGTTTACTTGTAAATTGACTTGAGCAGAGTTATATTTGCATGTTTTATTTTATTTTTTATTAACTATCCCCATTTTGACATAAGATTTAGTGATCATTAGATTAACTTCATTTTATGTATTGTAGACCTATCTAGGTTATTTTATAATATATTTTTCTTAGAGGCTTTGGAACCTTCTCCTTTCATGTTGTCTAATAAGATATCCCTTAACTAGGTTTAATATATCCAAATTGATCATTATCTAATATAAATAAGTATGAAACTAATTATTTTGGTAAGATTACATTCTTTTAGCTTGGAATCCACTAAGAAAGACAAGTTGTAGAACCATCCTAATAAATTGTATACAATTTCTACCTTTAATATTCAATATTTTAAATGTTAGCATCCTAGACTATTGTTTTAATTATATTATTTCCACTAATTCAAATTTGAACTCATATAATAGGGTGTCTTCTAACATAGACATTTCATTGTCATCATCATTGACAATGTCAATCACTAAATTATAATTAACTCAATATAAGTTTTATTTAGGATGTTATCATCATACCCTAAAAAAGGTGGATATTCATCAACTAACACAAATTATATCTCAAAATAATATGCATTACTTTGTATCCTAGAAGGTTTTTCATTTACTTTTTTTCCAAAGGTTTCTCAATTACTTGACACATTCCTAAAAAATAAATATTTAGTGCTACTACTAGAACTTAAATATTATATAAACATCACAAAATTATTAAATATTCACATTCTTGTAAGAGAATGAGTAAAATATCAAAAATTAATTTGCTTATAAAAACATTTTGCCTCTTAAAAATCACCACTCTTAGATAAAATAAACATAATGCATTAAAAAAACATTACATTTAATGGAAAAAATCTACAATCATAGAGATTTATCCCAAGATTTAAATATTCGTAAGAATAGAAAAACACCATGATATTGTGTTTTTTACCCTAATTCTGATTAAGGTCTATTAATTAATCTAATTAAGATAGAAATTTGTAATATAATTCACATATTAATATATTATATTCAAGCATACATGAATGCAAAATATTAATATTTTTTATATTGATTTGATATGTGGCATATCTTAAATATAGTAAGCACAAAAAGGATGATTAATTAGCTTTTATAGGTGATTATCTGACTGTGAGTGTCTTTTGGAAGTGTAAATTGGGATAAATAAGATAAGTGCTTCATTTAATTTAAGAACTGATTCTCTATCTACACAAGGTCATTTATGCTAGATTGGGTCATTATTACAAGTAAATCTTAACCTATGTTGGCTGGTACTAACCTATTAGGAAGTAAAGGAAAAATTAGTATATGATCACCTGCATCTATCTTATATTGGTATTTATGATCACAAGCCCTAATGATATGTGTAGCTATATAATTTAGTCTCCTTTGGTCTTAAGACCCTAAGTGTGATTATGAGGGATATAAATTTATAAAAAATAGGAAAGTATAATGGGATGAGCTGATTCTAATCAACCTCATTTCTTTATTGATTTCTACATACATATTTGATATTCCATGGGAGGAAAATCAAGCCACACATAATTATCCCACCTAGTCTGACTATGCAATTATAATCCTTTTCTATATGCATGAAACTACTGATTTGTATTTTTATACTTGAAAATTATTTCTTTGACATGGATTTAGAGTGCTCAAAACATGGCTTATGGACTATTTCTAGTGATAAGTTTGTAATTTTAGAATAATTGGGGATATATTTCTCAATGTTTAATTGTGTATATGTGTGTTCTAGATAAGTTATATCCACTTATTAATGAGCCCTTGATTTGTATATATATGAGTCAAATTTGGTAATTTCTCACACCACTAATATGCTAAGAAAATGGACCGAACATAAGGATAATTTTTATTTTATAAAAGAGTTATTTTCTAGGAGAAACTAATTAGTATTCAAATCAGGTCACTATCGACAAGTGATACTAAATATATCAATACTAATCAATGTATAGGTAGACTAAAATGCGAGGTCTAGAGGTGTCATTACTAGATATTTTGTAGTTTTGAAATAAATAGTGATATTACTATAAGTGTGTATGAGCAGAACAAAAGGGTTGACTCATAAGATAACATGTTTGAGATAATGGTCTATTTAGACCTTGTTTGTGTGCTCAATTCATGCATGGTATTTATGTGTCAAGATTATCATTGTCATGTACCAAATACAAGATTTTAGTATCTACAAATTCCCTCCTTTTATTCTAGTAATGGAATTTATAGAGTAAAAGGAAAAAATATAACTGAATGTGTACAACATACTTTTTCTATGATATAAATCTTTAATTGTTCAAGTCACTCAATAGAAATATTGACAATCATTTGTAGTTAGTGTACATAGATTGAATATTTTAATTTTAAATTGAAAATTTGAAATTTTAAAAGAACAATATTTAGAGTACACTTTTGTGTTGGTTAAAACCATGTTGCCTTTCAAGTTGTTGGATATTATGCTTCATTTTGAAATCACATAGAGAGGTGGGTAGATTTTTCCCAAAATATTAATAACTATGTAGGATCCTACATTGGTAAGGAACATATCTTGACCCTCATAAATGTGGGGACAAGTACATAATGTACTAACAAAAATAAATATATAGTTAAAATAGAGAAGTATCATGATAGGTTAATTCAATGAAATTAAATAAAATATTGAATATGAATTATAAGTTCAATTGTACAGTTTTTCTCAATTTTACTCAAGTTCACTCAATGTAAAGAAATATCGAAAGGGAGGGAACAATGTTCATACCCCCACTATGAGTTTAACTTTGATCATATATTTTTTTTATCAATATATAATATAATGAATCACTAAAATAAGTTTAAAAACGTTCATGACCCAATCATTAACACATATATTATAAGTGTGAATTTTAATGACAACCATTCACCATCCAACTATAAACTATGTTATTGTTTATGTGTGCACGAATTAGTATCATTCTTCCTGAATTTGTGCCAACTTATATAAAATGACATGCATTTATATGACAAATTTGAGAACTTATATCTCAAATGTGTGTGTGTGTGTGTGTGTGTGTGTGTGTGTGGAAACCTGTAATTCTTGATCTTGTAAACTATGTGCATATGTCAATGCATAATCATCTAAGTTTATATCAATATGTGCCCAAGTGTTTATAAAGTGAGTGTTTATTACCATATAATATTTATAAATGTATCATTATATATATCATTTATATTAAGGATATAATATCTAAACCATTATGAATCACTAACAACATGTGTTCTAATATGATATTTTTCTCATTGAGGCTATGACGCTATGAAAATCCCAATGTAATTATCCCATTTTAATATGAGGGATGTATCAAGTAACTCAATCATATGAAAAATAAGAGTTAAATATATTTGTTAATGTTTAAATATAATATAATTTAATATCATTATAATGTGTTGAGAATTGTTTAATGTTATTTTTTATTTAACAATGAAATGTTAAGAGTAAATAAACTATTAAAAATTAAATTAGATATATAAAATATATACATAAGATTTTGAAATAAAGTAATTTACATAATTTAAAATTCTTTATAAATAGTAAATTGACAAAAAAAAATTCAAAACTAGCTCAAACTGATTGTATATTTAATATTCAGGTTAACTATGTATGGAAACTGGTCGAAAAGCCCTATGAATTATGATGCATCTATAGACATAATTTAAAAATATGTTAGGATAAGGATGAACTAGGAGGAAAGGTTTATACTATGGCCTTATATTTTGACTATGGCCACCTCTTGTTTTACTATGGAACTATGTTTTTTCTGTGGGTACTTGTGGTTATCTGTGAGGGTTTTCTAATTAGTTATGTGTGTTGATGTGATGCACAAAATATATGCAAATTCAAAACCCTAGTCTTATACATGAACACAATTGAGACAAAAATAAAAGGGATAATCAAGCAATGGGAATACCAAATATATTCTAAAAATCCCTATGTAATATGAGTGATGCTGATATAACCCAAAAGGGCATCAAGATGATGTAGTTATCCCTTCTAGAGAGTGTGTAAATATATACATTTGATATATAATTACAACTACATATATTTATTTTAATGTTTTGATAATAAGTAACCATTACCTAAAATGAAATGAATTTATACTTTTCTTATGACTATTTTAATAAATTAGAATTAAAATTTAAATTAATAGTGCTCTTTTGCTCAATGTGTAGTATAATTACCAAGTGATTGCTAGATGTGTTTGTAGAGGCCTCAATGTGTTTATATAGAGGAATTTTTTTGAATATTTACATTATAAAAACTTTATAAACTTAATTGAGGGTTAAAATTAAACATCTTTAATAAAAAATATATGAGTGGATCATGGGGGACAAAGCCACACTAGTGGAAAAGGTTGCATTGTAGACCTATCCACCTAGTATGGTCTTATTCTAAAAGGATAGAGACTAATAAAATATATATGACATAAGTGTATGAGAATAATATATATGCATAAATAATTTTATGATTATTTTTAACACACTAAATAGAATATTGAATTATCCTAGAGATATTTTCAAGTTAATGAAATAGTGAATAGACCAAGGGTAAGGATGCCAAGATTAAACATTGACAATCACTAAAATTATTAATTTTGAGTATATATATTTTCCCCAACTTTATTATAGTGATGAAATGAATTTAAATTAATATATATTAAATTAGATGAAAACCTAAGTTTGTATACATAATTTATAGTTTGATTTGAAGTTTTATTGTGCAAGATGCCTTAATAAAAAATTAAACAATGCCATTGAAAGTAGTTAGTGCCTAGATTTGAAAATATTGAAAATTTGAAACATAAAATTTGAAAAGATAATAAGGAAAGTATATAATTTAAAGAGTGTGTAGTCTAATTTCTTTATAACTTGAAAATTGGATAACTGCATACCTATTTATTGAAGCATTTGGAGAAATGTTGAACCTATGGAGAATTGAGTGTTCAATTCTAAATTTGAAAACCATTAAGATGTTTGAGTTAGAAATATTGTATGATCCATATCTCACATGAATATGTACAGTAACATATAAAATAATTTAAGGGTGGAAAACCAAGTGTGCCTTGTTAAAATAGAAAAAATCAACCATAGATATTGAGTGTAACTAGAGTCTAACATGGCCCATTTGCAACATGAAGATGAATCACAATGTTGCAAATAGATCTAAATTCTATTTTAAAATTTTCACTTTCAAACTTTTGAAATTTTTAAATTTTAAATAACCATATATAAATGTGAATGGGATGGAATATCATGCCCCCTATATCTGTACTTGAATTGATATAGAATGATAATTAAACTTTTAATTTTTGAAACTTGCAATTTGTAACTATTTAAAACTTGTAACTTTTTTTGTACATGTGATTTCATATGCATAAAGTACATTTGAATGTATATTTAAGTGACTATAAGAATTATTTCACATGAATGTCACATGACCCCATAATATGAAAATGTTGAATCATATTTCAATATGAAAATGGTATATTATCATAAAATCTAAACTTTATTTCTCATGAGGCCTAAATTCTTATAGTAAGCCCATTGTGATGACTCAATTTTGAGATGAGGTACATATAGTACAAGTCACTTATCTCAAAACTAAATAATATGTGAAAGATATAATCATGTATTATTAAATAAACATTTAAATTAAATTACATCATAGTATTGAATATAACATTGAATTGTATATAAAACATGTGTTAAATAGATATAAGTTTGAAGCACATAATAGACATGTGAATGACATATATAATGGAATCAAATTAATATAATAGATTATAAGTAATTAATTATATGAATCATGGCACCATAGTAAAAATAAATTTCATAAAATGTCATGCAATTTACATATAATGTCACATATATCGGTCTAAGTGCCACATATAAAGGACATGTGAATGTCACATACAAACACAAGACTAAAACCCATAAAAAAATGACATGATGGTACCATGAAAGTAGTAATATGTATATGTTTCCACATAATTCCAAAGGGTAAAAAAATCGATAAAGTCTTAAGTAATCATCTAGTAAATTAAGAAAAAAAAAATAAGAAAAGAGAAAATGGGACTAGTCTACATCAACCATGTGTATCAATGTAATTGTTAGAAAATAACATATTAATGTAACACAATGTAAAGTATGAATGACTATAAATACATTTTTATGATTTATATCTCATCATGGTAGAAATATTTTAGATAGTTACAAATTATTGAAGTGTTCACAGAGAACAAAGTGATTCCCCCAACTTATCAAGGCTATTGAGTAATAAAGGAAATCCAACATCAAAAAACCATGTAATATTATTCCCTATATCACATTTTAGATGATATTTATGAATTATATAGTTCCTTATTATTGTACACTTGGAAAAATCAGACCTTGGATTTTCCTCTTAGTTCTAGCCTCTTTCTTGCTTATGTAAGTCTTGAATATGCTCTCTCTTGTGCCCCTTGGCCTCTCTATTTGCCTAAAAAATATTATATTGATGACATTAGTATTTATATCTTGTCTAATTTTTTTAAAACCTAGTTATCTTATGATTCTAAAAATTTAAGCCTTTACCTATTTTCTTGCTCCTGAGACACTTGTGTCCTGGGTAGACACATACATCAATGCATGTGTCCTATTCTAACATAAGTATGTAGTAACATAAATTCATATAATTTTAAAACTAAATGTATCAAAATGTTTATCCTAAGTTATATTATGTGAGATATTCTCTTGATAGAAGTGGTATAAATGCACAATCACTCCTCAATCATTCTTCAAATAACATAAACCAAGGTAACTTGTTACAAACATTATATCAAGCATTTAAGTGATAAAAACTTCCATATTCAATATTATTTACATATAAATCATATGTAAAACACATATACAAGTATGAATTACTAAGGGAGTAGCCCAAGATATATATTTTCAATTTACAAGTTACGTCGTTATTGTACTTACTCCACATTGCATGCTTCACACATAATCTAACACATAGGGGAGAACTACATAAGTCTAAGGCCCTTCTCATAGTATTATCTATGTACATATTTCTCATTGATATAGGGTTATTTTGGGTATCTTGACACCATTTTACTGCTAACCAATTTCCACAACTACTATAAGAACTAAGATTTTGATCATTTGACAAGTAGTGATAGTCTATGACCCATATCAGAATGCACCAGAATGAAGGTGATGATAAAATCATAATCATATAGGTTGTTGTATCTTTTTTTAGTAAATATTTTTTAGTAGACACCTGTATCTAATCTATCTAATAGTATAGACATAACTGTCCTAAGCTTATGAAAATGTTTATGACTATAGAGGCACTTAATCTATAATTTGATGATTGTTCTAAAACATTATTCTAAACTAATTCATGCCTATTTTAGATCCAAATATATAATATCATCATAACTAGATATGTATATTATTTTCATTATCATTTAAATATATAATATATCTTTACTTTCTATTTTTAGCATATCTCAACATTATAAATTTAGTGTATGTTCTATCTGAGTTTTAAAATCATTTTGCTTGCTATAGATTTGTTATCACCCCTATGTTTATTCATTTATATATTTTAACCCTATCTAACTATATAGTATCCTTATCCAATTTAGGATTAAATATTTGGTGAAGCCAATTTATATGAATGTAAATTTTCTCTGATTCATTCGGTTTCCTATTTTTTGATTTCTAATGATTGCTCCTTAGTATTTGTATGTCCTTTATTATCCTATTCTTATATAAAATTTTATAAACATTTTAATTGGATAAAAAGGATCAAACTCCTCATACTAACCCTAAGGAGGGGGATATATACTATCCTTCTAACCAAGTCAATGATATCACCCCTTCAAGGGGTAAAGTGGTATATGTATGTATGTTCAATCTGAGGGTACCTATGGTTTATGATTGTGAAGAACTAAGAGACAAAATCATGAGTATGAGAAAGATAATAAAATAATTAAAAAATACTATTTCTCTTATAGAATCCAAAACATGGTATTTCTAATAATGTTTTTGCATCCTCATCTACCAATATTGTGCCAAACAAGGTTTCACATCCAAATGAAAAGATAAAATAGAATAGTTGTTCACCCAAAAGTAATGGTCTAAAATCACTCATGGGGTTGAGTTTTATAGAGATAAAACTAGGGGATATTGCATGGGATAAATATATCCCCTTGTTAATGTTAGGATTGATGTTGGTTCAATCTAAAGACTAAGTAGTTTAACCTATTTCTACTTAAAAACATGAACTATTACCACTGATGGCTTAATGTCTATTTGATAAATGTTTGGAATTTTTATTAGTTGATTGAAATTTATTATTGATCACTCTTAAACATGGCCTTAATAATTTATAAAATAGAGTAGATTATTTCAATTCAAAACAAATATAAAAAAGAGGGGAAGTTAGAGTAGAAAATAAAAAATTTAGTCAAGATAATGTTAATGGTTGAGAATTAAAGAATTCCAAGTCATGGTTATATCTCCATGTACCTAACTTAATAGTTGCAAAAAAATTGTAGGGGACATAATGGGAAAGTTTCTAGGGACATAAATTAAATGTTTAAACTTGTGAACTCTTTACCAGCTAAAAACACTCGAATATTTGTAGAAACTTCACACAAAGATTTTTGAAACACTTTATAATTTAAGACACATAAAACATGGTGCTTTTAATATAGAATGGAAAGAAAAGAGAGAAACTAGATTAACTTAGGAATAACCTAATTAATGCATCTACCTCTATAAATAAATCACTCCTCTTATAAAATCATAGACTCAACTAGGAACATTGGATAATATTTAATGAATAGAAGACAAAGTCTAAACAAGTAAAAGTTATATTACAATTTTGATAGAGTTTGTTTAGACAAAGTGCCAAGAATTCAAAGGGGAAAACAACATCCCTTATATAGAATTATTTTTCCATGAAATACATTTATTCTACTATTAGGGTGGTTATAATCTTCAAAGATGATTGGGGAATACCAATTTAGATTCTAACAGATTCACCAGATCGAGCATGATTTGTAGCTTAAAGGACCACACCTATGAAAGGTTGAATTTTATTTTTTTATGATCATTGTATCTCCTTGGCCTTTTAACCTACCCATGCCATGTGATGACTATATCCATACTGACTACTTTTCATTCAATTTAGAGGGGAATAGTGATCATATTCAAATATTCTTGGTAAATTGTCATTGAGATTTTCCTCAAAATACCATTCCACCATGTCCTACACAAAATTTTATATTAAATTTTAGGGGATGAATAAATGAAATAGACATCCCTGGTTTGATTTTGTAAAAGACTATTTGTATGATTGTATTCTTGAGCTATGGATCTAAAATAATAAAAATTATAATTTTAACCCAAAATATAATAATATCAAAGGGATAGAGATATAGGAATAATCAACAATTAGAAATGAGTTCTTACCATAACCTTACTCCTAATGGCTTCCCTCAAATATCTCTAAACTAATTTTCCAATGTTATTTGACTTGTTTGTGAATTTATCTATAATGGATTTTTTAGATGCTAAAGTAGATGCAAGAGAGTATGAGTGATTGTGATAGTTGGTATATGGATGAAAGAATGGATTATGAGATTTATGTTAGGATATTAGAGTACAATTGATTACTTTTGTATAAGCAACTAAACACAGAATTTAACTAGAAGTAATAAGTAACTAGAAATCAGAAACAAAAAATAATAAGAGATACGAGAAACAACCAATCTTGTATTAAACTCTTCTAGAAGGAAATATAATGAAGAAATCTCTTTCTCCTGACACCTCAAAGATGTACAGTAATTCCTCCCTCAAGAGTTCTCTCTCTCTCTCTCAATCAATTACAACCAACTTAATTACTGAGTTGTCTACCCTCTTGACAATCAACTCAATTGTTGTTGTACATGCTATGAGGATATAACCCTATTATATAGTAAACTACAACACTAGGGTTTCATGAGCCATGCATTCTCCACCATTTGATCCACCTCTTAATCAAAGGCTCAAATCTATTCTCTATAAATAGTAATCTAAAATTAAGGAAAGTTGGAACCAGACATCTAAAATTAGCAATTCTGGAAACACACATATGACCAATGCCAACTGACCCCTAATCATTGTCAGTTACTATGTAGCTAAAGATAACCGATGTCGATCAACCCCTAATTGATGTCGATTAGTTCTAACTGATGTCGATTACTATGTAAACCTAACAACCTCCACATTTGCTCATCAGTGGAAGCTTTTAGCTCCACAACTCAAACAATCTCCCACTTGGAGATAAATAGTTACACCTATACCTGTACAGCAACATCCTCTAAACATCTTTGGCTTGTTTCTCCATCTTCAAGTTCAATCTTGAAGACCAACAAAAGTTGAATGAAGATTCAACTTCTCTTTTGTTATTGGCTTTGTTAACATATCAATAGGGGTTCTTATCCATATGGATCTTTTCCAACTTCAACTGACCATCCTCCAATACCTGTCTAATGAAGTGGTACCTAAGCTATATATGTTTGGTTCTTGAATGAAAGGCTGAATTCTTTGCCAAATGAATTGCACTTTGACTATCACTTGTATAATCTACAACTCTCTTGCTCCTTTCCCAACTCTTCCATGAACCGAGTCATCTAAATAGATTTCCTTGCTAGCCTCTATGATTGTAATGTATTGTGCCTCTGTAGTAGACAAGGCAACAACCTTCTGTAACTTTGAAATCTAGCTAACCACCATTCCATTAACAATGAACACATATCCTGTGGTGCTTCTCCTACCATCCAAGTCACCTGCCATATCTGAATCTACATACCCATGTAGAAAAATGTTTGACCCTCCATAGCATAAATGCCTACTACTGGTCCCTCTTAGATATCTGAGAATCCACTGAACTACTTTCTAGTGTTCCTTTCCTAGATTGGCCATAAACTTGATGACAACTCCCACTGCTTGGGCAATATTTGATCTAGTACATACCATTGCATACATCAAGCTCCCAATTGCTGAAGCATATAGAACTCTACTCATGTACTCAACCTCATCATGTGATTTAGGACACTATTCTTTGCTCAACTTGAAGTGTCCAGCCATAGGTGTGCTTAACAATTTTACATCTTACATATTGAACCTCTCCAACACCTTATTCACATAATCCTCTTGAGATAAAAATCAAACTGTGATTTTTCCTGTCTCTCTTAATACTCATGCCAAGGATTTTGTTTGCTACTCCTAAATCCTTCATGGAAAAATGTGTGAGCTAATTTTACCTTTAGCTCAGTAATTTCCTACATGTGTGAACCTAAAACAAGCATATCATCTACATACAATAACAGGATAATATAACTACCATTATCCAATTTGTCCTTATGTCTCACTTATCCATTCTCTCATTTATTTAACCTATATACCCATTTGTTTTTCAGTGCTTTCTTTTCAGCTAGCAACTCAACCAAATCCCACGTATGGTTCTCTTCCAAGGAATCAATTTCTTCATTCATTCCATGCTCCCACTATTTCTTAGATTCTACCTGCATTGCCTCATCAAAACTTTTTGGTTCTTCACCATCAATGAGCAACAAGTAGTATAAAGAAGGGGAATAATGAATTGGAGGTTTACTTACCCTTTCAGACCTCCTTATGGGCATTCGAGACTCATTTACAACTTGTTGTCCACCTAAATTTCCTTCTGATAGTGATCGATCCTAGTCATCTCTGGTCGATGTTAGTTTGCACCCGACCGATGTCGATTCCACCTGATCAATGTTGGTCTTTGTGTTTTCCTATGAGTGATGATTTTTATCCATGAGCTCATTTTAGATCATAAACTCTTCCAAATCAAGATTTCCCTGCTCAAAATTATTCAACCTCTTGAGCTGATCACTGTACATCATCTTCTCATTGAAAACTACATCATGGCTTTTAATAATTTTGTTAGTTTTCTAAATTCCACAATCATAATCTGAAATCTCAAAAACTATAACCAATGAAAGTGCACTGCATAGATTTAGCATCTAGCTTCTTTCTATTTTCTTTATCAATGTGCACAAAAGCTTCAGAACCAAAAACTATAAGAAATGAAAGATCTACCTTTTTACCTTTTTTTTTTTGCATCTTTTGGAATTCCACCATCAAGTGCAGTATAAGGTTCTCTATTAATCAGGTAAACTACAATATTTATAGCTTCTGCCCAAAACTATAAGGGCAAAATAGCATGCAACCTCATACTCTGTCACGCTCTATTATTATTCTATTTATCCTTTCAGCAACTCCTATTTTGCTGAGGTGTTCTTGGAACCATCCTTTTCCTATGTATTCCACTCATAGAATAGTAACTATTGAATTTATTGCTACAGTACTCACCACCATTGTCAGATCTAAGGCACCTTCAATCTCAAACCTGTTTCAATATCAACCAAAGCTTTCCATTTCTTAAATGTGTCAAAAACATCAAATTTCCTCTTTATGCAATAAACCCATACCTTTCTTGTAGCATCATCAATGAAAGAAACATAATATTGTGATCCTCCAATAGAAGCTACCTGACCTGGTCCCCACACGTCTATGTGAACAAGCTACCAACTTGTGCTTCTTCTTTGTTGACCTAATTTTGAGAAACAGCACTTTCTTTTGTTTCCCAAAAATACAATGCTCTCAAAAATCTAGATCTATGCTTTTCAAATTTTAAAGCTTACCTTTTGACTTAAGAATATTCATTCCCTTCTCACTCATGTGACCAAGCCTGTAGTGCCACAACTTTACATCTACATCTAAAGTAGATAAAATAGAAGGAGAATAATCAGTAATACAAGTAGATAAATAAAGTGTACCTACTCTCTTACCTCTTGATAATACAAGTGCACCTTTGGAAACTTTCCAAGATTCAATGGTGAGAGTTACTATGCAACCCTCATCACCTAAATTTCCTGTAGAAATCAGATTCCTCTTTAGGATGGGTACATACATGACATCCTTCAACACCCATGTGTTGCCATTCTGCAATTTCAGCTACACTTTTCCTTTGCCAATAATTTGACAAGGCTCATCATCTGCTAAATAAAATCTTCCAAAATCTCCATGGACATAATCATTGAAAAATTCTCTATTTGGGGTTGCATGGAAAGAGGCACCAGAATCTAAAACCCATGATTCTACTTTATTAGCCAAAGAAAATATAAGAGCATCCTATGCAAGAATACCTGTAACTTTTTCTTCTTTATTACCTTCATGTTGATTTTCTTTGTTATCCTTCAACCAACAATATTTCTTTGCATGCCCTTTCTTTCCACAATTCTAATAGGTTATTCTTCCATTTTTGGATTTGGATCTACTTCCCATCTTTGACCTTGATTTCCCTTGATTGCCCTTCTCTCTTTGCCTTCCCCTGCTTTCAACACTTAAAGCATTACCTAATGTTTTCTTTGTGCTTTTTCTACAAATTTCTTCATTCAAGATTACACTAACAACATCATCAACATTAAAGATATTTGAAGCAAATGCAATATTATTAACTACCATTACCAAGCTATGCCAACTTTCAAGTAAAGAGCATAAGATTAAGAGAGCCTTAATTTCATCATCAAAAACTATTTTGACTAAATTTAGCTGATTTACTATTACATGGAAATCATTAAGATGACTAGATACAGATCCACCTTCATACATTTACAAATTAAATAATTGCTTCATAAGATATACCTTATTCAAAGCTGAGGGTTTTTCATATAAATTTGCCAAAGTATCTATTAACTCTATCATTGTCTTTGCCTGTGATAAGTTGGAAATCACAAAATATGCCAGGCTCAACCTTATAGATCCAATAGCCTTTTGATCAAGAACATTCCATTCTTCATTTTTCATATCTATGGGCTTCCTTAAAACCCCACCCAATGGTAAATATAGATCTTTTTGATATAGATAATCTTCAATCTATATCCTTCATAATTGATAATTCTTGCCATTGAATTTCTCCATTCTTAGTTTATTTTCTTCTACCATTGCTTTGCTCCCACTCAATTAGAAACCCCTGTGAGTGAATTTTTGTAATCAACAAACACTAACATGCTCTGATACCACTTGTTAGTGTTTAGAGTACAATTTATTACTTTTGTATAAGCAACTAAACATAAAATTTAACCAGAAGTAATAAGTAACTAGAAATCAAAAATAAAAAATAATAGGAGATATGAGAAACAACCAATCTTGTATTTTACTCTTCCAGAAGGAAATATAATGAAGAAATATCTTTTTTATTCACACCTCAAAGATGTACAGTAATTATCCCTCAATATTTCTCTCTCTCTCTCTCTCTCTCTCTCTCTCTCTCTCTCTCTCTCTCTCTCTCTCTCTCTCTCTCTCTCTCTCTCTCTCTCTCTCTCTCTCTCTCTCTCTCTCTCTCTCTCTCTCTCTCTCTCCTCTCTCTCTCTCTCTCTCTCACACACACACACACACACACACACACACACACACTCACTCTCTCCCCTCTCTCTCTCTCTCAATTAATCAATTACAACCAACGCAATTACTGAGTTGTCTAACCTCTTGACAATCAAATCAATTGTTGTTGTACATGCTATGAGGATCTAACCCTATTATATAGTAAATTACAATACTAGGGTTTCATGAGCCATGCATTCTCCACCATTTGATCCACCTCTTAATCAAAGGCTCAAATCTGTTCTCTATAAATAGTAATCTAAAATTAGAAAATCTAGAACCACACATCTAAAATTAGAAATTCTAGAAATGCACAAATTATCGATGCCAGCTGACCCCTAACCAATGTCAGTTACTATGTAGCTAAAGATAATCGATGACAGTCGACCCCTAACTGATGTTGGTTGGTTCTGACTGATGTCAGTTACTATGTAAACCCAACAACCTCTGCATTTTCTCATCAGTGAAGCTTTTAGCTCCACAACTTAACAATTTATAATTAGTCTAACCATGATCCAATAATGGATATTTATAGGTTTATGGAGGAGGTTTTAGACAAATTTTTAATTCATTTAGAATTTTCTAGTTTAGAGAATTCTAGAAAGTTAGGGAAGTCTTTACATCTAGAGGATTCTAGATTAGATTAATGGATAATAGGGATTAATTAGGGGTTTTAGGGAGGTTTAAGGATTATAAGGGTGTAAGGAAGTCTAGGGATTAAGTTGTCTAGGGGTAGTTGGGATATATATGTATTTTTAATTAGTAAGTGGGCTAGTATATAGTTAATGAGATAGGATTAGTGTTTAGATTGGATGTTAGTAGGATAATGAGGGGATTATTTTTTCATGAGGGTGTAGAAAAGTTTGTAGGATGTAAGAGATATATGGTAGTGAATAGGATTTAATTAATTGGTTAGGATTATGGCTATGGGATTTAAATAGTGGAATTAGTGGGATAATTAGGTCAAGTAGATTTTAGGTGTATACATTTTACCCCTTTTATGTTAGTAAAATGAGGTTGACTAATGCCCCCTAAATGGGATATGTGGGGAGGAAAAAAATGGATGGCCACTCAAAAACAAATCAAGATATTGTGAGTTTTGGATTCCTTAAATTTTGGTTGAGTTATGATAAGATGCCCCAAGTAAAAATGCAAGAGGATAATGATACAAGTGTAAGACTAGTCCTGAGGGGAAACACACCTAAGCAATAATTATTAGCCTTTAAGGATTATTCCCATGAAAAAAACAATGTTCAAGAGAGAGGTGAGTGGATTTGAAAGAGTAATATTCTTGAGACAACAATGCATGTTTAGGAAATGGATAGATTAAATAGGCCACAAGACATTAAAATTTTCTAAGCAAGGGCACATGTAATGGAGATCCATAGGCTAATAAAGGATAAAATATAAGGAAGGATTGATGATAAGTGATTTGAAATGATAGACAAATTTGATATAATGATCATATCTCAACATTATTTAGTAAATTTGATGACCAAATAGGATAGGATATGGATTGGTAATTAGTAGTGGTTGAGCTATCATTGGGCACTAAAAAGTGGCTAAGTGTTGCATACATAGCTTATGATAATATAGTTTCTAACTTAGGATATTAGATTTAAAAATAGGGTAATGGAAAAGCAAACCCTAAATAATGATTAAAATGACTTAGGGATATAAAAGAATGACTAAAAATTGGATTACATGTGATAATGAGACATATAAAGGGATACAGGGGTTAGAATTAAGTGGTTGGGTAGGAAGATAGGGTAAATTGGGACTAAATAGGATGAAAGGGTTAAAATATAAATGTGGTAGGTAAAAAGAGACATTTTTACTCTTTGAATTGGTTGAATTGAGCTCTAGATCTAGGATGATGGATCACATCCCACATGCTTCCCACTATGGAGAGAGGGTCCAAGAGTTTCAAAAGATGCAAGAAAACCAATGATTATCCCATCTATACTTATTTTTTTGTCTTTGATGTATTTATTATGGGTATGAATCAACAATGTAAAATAACAACTAGCGGCATTGCCCCAAGTTGTAGTTTTGTGGTCACAAGAGGTGGAAATGCCCTTGTAGGCTACAATTTTGCCAAATTACATGTGGTGAAATACAATTTTGTAATACCATAGTGAGAAATCTATGGTATTGTAATACTACATGGGGGGATATGTGGTTTTATAATATTGCATGAGGTGACATGTGGTTTTACAAAACTACAATCGTTAAGATGCAATGTTGTCAAAATTATGGATTAGGGTTTAGGGGTAAATGTAGTATTGATGAAAATTAATTTTTTGGGCTGTTAATTAGGTAAGGAGATGGAAGGGGATGGTTACAGGGGTAAGTTAGATAGATGTATAGATGGGTATGAGGGGTAGATAAATATGTTAGGTGGGATTAATAAGTTAGATAGGATTATTTTGTTAGAGTGATTGGATAGATAATATGGATGGGGTAGATAGGTAAATATTTTAGTTTGAATGGCTAAATAGGATAGGTAGGTAGGGTAAGAAGGATAGATGGGATCAATGTATGATTAGGTTGAATTTATATGCATAGATATGTTATATAAGATAGGTAGTGTTGGTAAGATAGATATATGTGTATGGAGGATGGATAGGTGTGATCAAATAGATAGGATGGTTAGTAGTGATTGAGGGTTAATAGGTTATTTATGATGGAGGATGATTTGGGAGTATTAGTTTCTAAATTATAGTTATGGTTGGTCATCCAATATATGCATAGGTTAACTCTAGCAGATGGACTCCTAGAGATGATTACCCTATATTATATTATGATGATGCCATTTATCTAAATAGACAGGGATCTCATTACATCATTAGTGGAGTGGTGGAAATCTAAGACTAGCACATTCCATTTTATTATAGGGGAGATTATCATCACCTTGGAGGATGTGATCTACATCTTTTAACTATTGATCAAATGTGATTTGATCTACTAGTGATCATAGACCTTGAGTGATATTATGAAGTGACTATGCAGGCATATGTAATTTGGAATACAAAATAGATAAACAGATATAGATGGGGCATTTAGAGATAAATTTATTGATAGACAAACCCTAGTGTTTATGTCTCTTATGACTGGAATATTATTTCTATACAAGAGTGGGTAGTGGTTTCATTTAGGGCTAAGAGATATAGTAGTTGATATGGTTCAAGACTACTATGTATTTTCTTGAGGGTCCATAATATTAGGCAATTTATATAGGGAGTTTCACATGGGTACATATAGAGGGATATCTAGCTCTAGTCCTTCATTGTTACTTTAGATTTGGATTTGAGAACACATAGCTACTAAAATACCATTGGGTATACATGGAGATAGGGAACCTGATCAGCCCCTAATTTTTAGTTGGTATATTATCTTAGGGGTACAAAGAGCACATGCTGGAGATATGTGATTATATAGGCAAAATTTGCATAGATTGAGGTAGGATCAGATCACATGGATGCCCTATAGATAGGTCTAGTAGGGATGGGAAAATGATGTAAATGTTAATAAGTTTATGATGATAGAGTGTTATCTGATTAGGTAGTGGGATTATATTATTGAGAGATATAAGTAGAACAAGGTTCAAAGATAGTTTGAATGTCACTAATATGTCTCAAGGTAAGAGCATTTATTCATGAGGAGTGATAAGGAGAGGCTCTAATGGGGGTGGATAGTGGATAAGGTTCTAGCATGAGTGGATTATGGTAGCATTATTCCTATTGTATGGGATTACAAGACACCTATGGTGAATCTAGAAGTCACGATAATGTATATAGTGTGGTGGCTTTAGAAACATTCCTAAAGATTATTGAGACCTCCATAGGGAGTGAGTAGGAGAGGAGTGATATGGAGGATAGTGTGTGCACATGTTCATTTAAGGAGATGATAAGCTCAAATACCACAACCCCAAGCTCAAGATGGGTAGGATGGATAGGATGGGGGTGATTAGGAATTGATTATTATTGATGGTGGGTATGAAGGAGTTAGGTGGAGACCATCTCATAGGTGGAGGAAACTAGATAATGAGAGGAGCATATCCAAGTGTAATAGAGCCCTCTAAACCACCTATCAGTGAAATAAATTAGGCATAGATGGATAGTTTGAGATAAGAGGTGAGAGATAGGGTGGTAGAGGTGGCAGGGATTATCATGAAGTAGGATGGGTATAGGGTATATAATTATAATGTTAGATCATATAAAGGGATTGTTATATGGGATCTATATTGGGTCAACTTATAGGTTTATTAGGATATGTTAGGATGAATCATGCATAGATAACATTCTAGTGGGATCAATTGAGCCAAATTCAGGCAAAATATGGTCAAATAATTATCTTAAAAAGATACATTTAGAAATGGGATGATCAAATAATGGCATTATAGGCACATATTAGGTATATCTAGGTAATATTAAGACAAATAGAGGTGGATATTTAGGTGGCCAAGAGGGCCAATGAGGAGGGAAGTGACTTACAATAGAGGTAGGGTTTAGGAAAGTTACTAGGAAAATATTCCATTTGACTCATGAGGCATAATATTATAGGCATTTATATCAAGGTGTGGTGTTAACAGATGAACATGCACCATCATATAGGGCTAACACATCCTCACATTTTGTTCATTAGCCAACAATGAGGCCTTCATGATAGCCATGATCTAGATTTTGTGAGACATTACGTATATTTTGGACATATATTGTTAATTTTATCACATGGATGCCCATGGGGCCCTCATTATATCTATATATTTTGATTGGATTTTAAGGACATTTATGTCATTATGTGACTTTTATTATGACATATGACATTGTGATTATATTTTGATTGTGTTTGATGATGTATTAACTATATTAGACATTGGATATTTGTGATTACATGAGATGATTAGGCATGGATGTATGATTGGATATTTTACTTATGTGATGATGATGTATGCATTAATTTATATGGTTGATTATTATTGATTATAAGATGATTAGATATGGATGTTAGGATTTGATGTAGGATTATGGATTTTATGGATGTTGTGATAAATGGATAGTTATTAATTTTACATATATGATGTGGATAACATGGTTTATAGATAGATGATGTAATGTATTATTTTTAATTATCATGGGTAATGTGATTTTTATAATAAGATGGAAACTATTGTGACTTGTGACATGTGATAAATGATAGATAGGTAGTCCATTTCTTTTAATTATATGTCTCAAAAATTGGTATTGGGTAAAAAACTCCTACACTAGGGAGGTGGGTGGTCTAGCTAGTAGATTAGGGTGATATATAAATATTTATGTGGAGGATGGATATGGGTTTTGGGGGCTTGAAGCCATTATAAATGTAGGCAATCTAATTTTACTATTGCACTATGATTACAAGTGTGCCTTAGACATTTGGATAGTCATGGTCACATGGATTCAGAGTGTAGAGGAATTGGAGAGGTAACTCCATTAATGACTTTCCCAATTTTTTATAATGGGTAATCATTTAAGGCCATCCTCATTCCCAGTAAATAAAATATACACTAAATATTTACTAAAACTAACACTTGAAAATACAATACAACAATACAAATGGATTATGATAATTTAACAATAAATATTACAAAAAAATATTTGCATGACATAATATTAACAAGACAACTTAATGAAAATATTTATATGTGGATTAAAATACTAAATGTATACATTGAATATTAACAAGATGACTCAATAAAAAGTTTAAAAGTGATTTAAATGATTTATATTTTCAAACATAACTTAAAGAGATAACTAAATGGTGTGAATAAAACAGAATAATGATGATATTTACAAGATGGTCTAAAACCCCAAAATGCAATAGTAATAACCTAATTAGGACTGGACTAATATATATAAAGTGTGAAAAGAAGGTAATTTATCTATAAAAGGAATTATTTTAAGAACATAGGTAAATGGATACTCATAATGTTTGTTGGCCAAGTGGGTTATTAATAAATCACCCAAAAATGGTAAATAATTCCCAATAATCTTTATGGCAATGGATATAAGGATCAACCCACATATAACAACAATCATTAGATCTAGTGTGAACTTTTAGGATTCGGTTATGTGTAAAACATATTATGTATCCCAGAGGATAAATATTATGTACCCCTTATTTAGTAATGAAGTTAGTGGGTATTCATCAATGTATACTTAGGGAATGATTATGGATGGACAAAGTTGGCTGTGATTGAGGCTGATAGGAGAAAGAGTTATCTAGGAGGATTTGATTAGGATTAGGATTAAGATGTCAAAATGGAACTATTTGTTTTGAAAGTGGATTAGACATTCTAGATAACTCTTCAAAAATTATCCTCTTCACACTTTTAGAAATAATTTTCCCATTGTGGAAACTCATATCTCCTAATTTTCCAAAGCATATAGTTTATACCCACTGTTAGGATCAGGGTCATATGGGAGTTGAGTGGACAAGATGGAAAAATTAATGGAAATGAAGTGGTGATGGATAAAAGTGCCCCAAAGTGTGGGTTTTTATAGACAAAGTATATTTGGAGCCCTCTAGGTATAGAACCATTTTAAATGCATATTGTTCATGGGCTCATGAATCTCATCACCATTTAGAGTTGTTAATTTTTAGGCCTGTGATCCAAATTTTGTAATAATACCATAGGGTCCAAGCTAATTTTATTCAAATTTCCCCTTATTTTCACATTTAGCATTGGTGTTTTTATAATTTTTAGGAGTAGGTCACCAGATTCAAATTCTCTAGACTAGATCTTTTTGTGATATTTTCACTTAAAATTATTTTAATATTCCCTAAGGTGATGAATGGTATTTTTATGCTTCTTATCCAATAGTTATAGCTCTTGTAGCCATTCCTATCTATAGTTATTTAATGTTATCATGCCCTGTAAGGATATTTATAATGAGGGGAGCTCAACTTTAATAAGCAAGATAACTTCTTCTCCATATATGAAAGAATATGGAGTATTCCAAGTAGATATTTGGATGTTGGTTCTGTAGGACCAAAGTTATGGATAAAGTTGTAGATTCCAATTTCTTCAAGCATCATTGATAAATTTTTTAAGTATTTTGATAATAATTTTATTTATCACTTATGATTGACCATAACCCTAGGGATAATAAGGTATATAAAAATGTTTCTAAGTGTGGTAATGACTACCAAGTCTTTGACCTCTTAATTACTAAAAGATTTGTCATTATCTAATTTGATTTTAGCTAGGCTTTCGAAGTGATAAATAATTTGATTCAAAATGAAATTAGATATTTGTAGACCTATGGTGTATATAAGAGGCATTTCTTCCACCCATTTAGTGAAATACTCCATGGATGTGATAATGAATTTATGTCCATATAAATACATAAGATTAATATCACCAACATGATATATTTTCCATGCTAAAAATGCCCATGGGCTTATTATAGGTTGTAGCTCTTATGCGGGGGCATGGATGAGATTCCCATGGTTTCGGCAAGATACACACTTATGTACATATTGGAAATTTTCATGATCCATGGTTGGCCAATAATATCTAGTATAAAATAACTTCTTAGCTAGGGACATTCGATTGATATGGCTTCCATAAATAAAGTCATGGACCTCTTTGATTTCAAGAATAACCTCCTCTAATGTTAGGCATCTTAACAAGGTCCTACCATAGCCTCATCAATAGAGTGTGGTTCCAAAGATGTTATAACAACATGTACATTGGATAAAGGCCTTGCATTGTTGATGATTGAGGTCTACTGAAAGAATATTATTATGGAGGTAGGTGTATATGTCATGGTGTCAGGGTTTATTGGCATCAGGTATTGTATAAATCTAATAGTGATCTAATGTTTGATGAGAAGGCAATAATAATTTTTATAATATAAAATTGCCTTCAAGTACATCTTTTGGAAGATCTATTAAATACATAATAGTGTATATTATCTTGGTATCTTTGTTACTTGCTCTAGACACTTGTAAAAAAATTATAAATTAAAAAATTTAATTCATCTGGTCAACCATTTGCTTATAGGGAAGTAAATTCTCATCCTTGGTTTGAAAATATTCATTCACCTATTTAATTATCAATTGAAAATCACTAAATATTGAAGATGATGTATATTCCACTTGATTGTGATTTCTAATCTATTAATTAATTCCTCATATTCAGAAATATTATTTGTGCATGGGAAAAAGATTCAAAAGTCTTTAGGGATTAGGTCACCTTATGGGGTTACTCTTAACTAATTTTGACCCCCAAGGTCAAAATGTCAACCCTTATAGATAAAAACATTCTTGTCATATTTTTATAACCTTTTACATAGATTTTTCATGTACTATGAGGTCTTAAATAGCCTTTATAAATCCTTTCTATTAAAGATTAAGGTTTATTTGGATAAATTATGGTAAGGTTCCTTCTTGGTATTGTAGTGGTCTACCCATGTCATGGAGTGATGAAAATTTTATAATACATTTCATATGTCCTTAGGTGTCTAGTTAAGTCATTTCATTCCTTAATAACCTTTCATTAACATTTCATGTTGATTTGGAAAGTTTAAGGTTATTCTATGGATTTTAAGGTAAGTTTAATGAATCAAAAATTTGATTTTTGATAACTTTCATGCATATAAAATATCAATAAAGTGAAAATCAATACAATCATTCTTTCCAAGATCCCTGAAGTAGTTACATAACTTCCACATATTTTAGCAAGTCAGAAGGGGTCAAAATCTTGATTTTCAATGCCAAAGAAGTTTCACTCACTTGTATGGTCTTCAAAAGCTTAATTTTAGGTAAAAACATTACTGATGTGACCTTTGGGATTCCATAGTTCATATTAAATATTTTTATCAAGTTTCAAGTCCAACAGATGCTTTAGAAACTCTCATTCCTCCATCATTGCCTTCACAAGATTAAAAAGGCAAAAATTAAATGCATGGTATGGCTAAGAGAGAAATTTTTAAGCTAAAACTTTGGCCACTATTAGGGATCCTAATGAAACTAAATTTAGAGGAATTGGTTTTCATATTCATGGCTTATACCTTAGGAGAAATTTCTAAGAGTAAAAATAGGTCACTATGTCTTGTTCATTCAAGTAGGGTCTAATTTTGCTCCTATTTCTCCACTTCAAAACTTGATGGAAGAGAATGGTTTTATGGAATGTTTCTAAAGGATAGAATTAACCCCTTCATGTTAGTTTCATCAATAAATTAGACCTTTGTTTATGTATTCAATAAGAAGAAAGGTGTCTTAAGTGTCTGAGCATATCACCCTGTTGCAAGTGTGTTTTGACTAGTCTAAAGTATTTGTCACTTTCAAAGGTTTAAAGTACTTCATTGTTAATATACACCACACTAATTATCTAATTATTCATGAATTATTCCATTTAAATGAGATATTTTTATATATACTTCAAGTGTTTTTCTCTTTTGAGGCATGGTCTATGTAGTAATAGCATTTTACAGGCAATGACTACCAAACTTGGCTCAAAGTGGAAATGAACATCAAATATGAAGAAATAAAGAGAATTGTTGGACATATTGGAAGCTTAAGATAGAATTAATTGGACTCAAATGTAGTCTCTAATATAAACTTAGGCAAGCTCATTTCACCCATAGGTCTACAAACTTGTAGGTGAACATTCCTAAGGTCTATGCTCCTTTTAAGATGTTTTAATAGTAGAGAGACATATGATATAGTCCTATACATTAATATTAAATTTATATAATATTTTACATCATAAGAAATAATGAACCATACTATAGAATCCATTTTATACACAAAACTTGCATATAAGTTGACTATATACATAATCTATATAGGTTAATAAGCAAACTTGAGATTGCATAGGATGAACTAAAGTCTATAGGACTATTGATACAAGATAACATGAATAATTGGTAGTGAGTTAATGCAAATATAAGTACAAGTACCTAGGAGGGTTATTATTAAAAATCAATTAACACCCATCAAATAGACCTACATGCTTATACATGTGAATAAACTAATTTGAGTTGTCATGGTGCTTAATCAAGAGGTCTATAGTTGTTGAAGAAGATGATAGTAATGGGATAAGAGTAAATAAAATAATAAAGATTAATAAGACTCAAAAAATTATATTTAGTAGTCTATATAATCAAAAAGGGGTAGAGCTATAGGCTACACACTTTTAGGTCCCTATCTTGGACTATAATATAATAGGCATAAAAAGAGAACATACATGGAAACATGACTTAATGTAGACATGAGAATAAGACATGGGTAATGAAAACATATAATATATTCAAGGGTCATAAAGGGTTTTAATGACTAATATTTTAGCCATAATTTGAGTCTAAAGGATTTGGTATTCATATACAGTTTTATGTACAAAGATAAGAGGAGCAAGAGTTGTAGATGCTATGAAAAGGTCATGAAAATTGTAAATTGGTGAGAGGGAGATTACATGAATTTGGATTGATTTTATTGGACCATGATGAAGCGAAGAAACTAAATTCAATACCTCATACTCAAAGCCTTCTTTTCATGAACACCAGAACCATGCCTAAATAGATAAAGAATAGGTGTGTTGTGAAATATAGATTTTTGGACAAGTTGAGAAGGTTTTGAACTATTAATGATATAAAAAGAATTATTTAAATGTTTAATGACTTGAATACAAGTCTTAAAGACCTAAAATGTAGTCAAACCAACTTAATAGTCATTTATAGGTTTGGTAAGCAATAGAAGGTCAATTTAAACCTAGAGAAGAAACAAAGTGCACTTGAAAAACATTGGAGTTTAGCTAAAGAAGATGGATAGTGAAAAATTTCATTGGAGGTTTAATAAACATAATGAGAATTTAGAGAGAAGATGACCAAAATAATATGTATTTCAAACCTTGCACATACATCTAGTTGAGTACCTATAAGATTGTCTATCTTGTTTAGTAAAGGGTATATTTGGTCTGAAAGACATAGAATTCTAAATAAGAATTGAACTAATTTGAATATATTCTCTAATTCTATAATGTTTCCACATGAACTTTAGAGTAAAAAAATATTACAAATGTAGATAGGCCTATTTAAGACTAATTGATCCCAGACCAAGCATACAACCTTGTGTGTGGACCTTATGTGATGAAGTATGGTTTGTATGGATGATTTGAGACCATAAGGACTATGATTATATGTTATTAGTCGAAAATAAACATCACATGAGGTTTTAAAATCTTTTGATAGTGAGAAAAGCCTCAAACATAGTCAACTAAGGTTAATATCATTGACTTGCTCTTAAACACTATCATGAGATGATGAAGGATATAGAAAGGTTGGACAATAAATATTAAAATATAATCATGGGATAAATCCTAGGTAGATGTCACAAACCTTTTTAGGTCATTTTAATCTTATAATAAAATTTAAATCACCACCTACATGCCTAAACTCTCCTTGACCTCATAGAACATAGTCTTATCATCTCAAGATGCACTTTCTATTACTAAGTACTATATGAAGGGTTTACATGGTAACCAAATATAATTTGGTATGACAAGAGGAATTTTTTACTTGAAATTTGTGGCATTGGTTAGTTGATTGATGTCCTAAGCTTTATGATTCATCCTTAAGAGTGCAAGGCACTCATAAGCTGCCAAAGAGACCAATTTCAACCCAATGCAAAAGAAAATGATTTTAATTCCTCTATATTAATTTAATAAGCCTTGAAATAGCATGGGTAGCCTTAAAAATTTCCATAATTACCTTCCCATGTAATTGGTTGGCACATGTATGCTATAGGTGTGTGGAGAAGGGCCAAAAAAGATTGTTTCAAGCTACTTAGGAAGTCTATATAAGGTGTTAGGAGCTCAAATTTGACATAAATGGCCCTCATGAGGTCCTTAAATGTAATCACACTTTTTTTTTTAGGTTTAACACCTATGAAAATATTGTATAGCTAAAATTTAGTCTCTAGGCCTAGAGGGCTAATAAAGACCTAATTAAGGAGAAAGAATTGGCTAAAAAGGACACTTACACTCAGAGTTAGGACATAAAATTTGGCATGAAGATGTAAAGACTTATTGGGTCCTCAAATATGTGCTCATTTTATCAAGAACCTTTGTACATTATTATTAATAATGAGGTTTACCCATTTTTAGGGTTACAAGCAATGAGGCCAAATGAGAGATTTTGACACAAAAATGTTCTTAGGGGTATTTTGAGACCTCCAAATGAGTTTTTATAGGTATGATATGATGTGAATGGTTCATCCATGGAGAGATAATTAATTGGATAAGATGAAATCAAGTTTCGACACTTGTAAGTAAGATTGGCTTAGTGAGATGAAGAGACTTCAAGACACCTAGCAAGAGAATAAGATGATGTGTCAAAGGGAACCTTTAGAGATAAAATGAAAGGAGTCAAGAGTAGAGAAAGAGATTAGTTCAACTTGACTTGCTGGTGAATATTTCCAATTGTCCTCTCACAAGCCAAGGTAAAGGGCAATTTTGAGGAGCAATGCAAGGTGTTAAGCAAGGTTTGAAACTTCCACCCCACTTGGAGAATAAGAGAATCTTAAAGAGACTAAAACATGTCCTTGAAGACATAATAGTTTAGTTCATACCTCTCTTATTGATTTTAACTCATGGGAAACTTATCATGTCTCTATTCAACTTTTATCATTTTTCTCTCACATTTCTCTATATGTTCAACCCGATAGCTATTTTGGTATCCTCCACTTGGGTATGGTGAATCCTTACCATTTTTAGCCTTTGATTAATGGGAATAATCTAGTTTTACCTCCTCCATTGACTATTTTTAATGTGTATGCTTGACTAGTTGATTTTTCTAAGAGATAATCTTATTTCCTTGACATGTTTATCCTCTTCTTGCATGCATATTTAGTTTTAAAATTATTTATAGGTCTTATGAAGTGTTTAAGTAAAGTTTATGTGTCTATTGAGTAGTATTTTCAATAGTGTCATGTCATGACCTCTTGACTAGTCCTTTTATCTCAAACATTATTCACAACCTTCATGAGAAACATTGATGTAAAGAGGTAGATTTGGAGTAGTGTCATGTATAGGTTAGTATCTTATTTGATGTACATATGTAGTTGGTTAGTAGTGGTCAAATCATATTTAGTGCATCACCTCCATTAGAATAGGTTTTTCTCCCTTTTCCTAGAAAGTGGTAGATTAGTGTTTGAGCCTAAGTTGTTCATGAAGGGGAGATAGCCCTTTAACCTATAGATTCACCTCTTTAATAGGGTACCCACAAAATTGAGGTGTTTGCATGTTACCTCAAATTTGGAAGGCTTGAACTACCTTCCAAAGGGTGAAAATTCGATTGATAATAGTTTTGTCATGCTCGGTGGGACTATGTTCCAAAGTAGTGGAAGAAATTTTGGTGTTGTTATTATACATATCAGCATTTAGAGGTAGTCAAAGCATAAATGATGAATACATGCATAATCAATTGTACTTATTGTTGATGTCTTAAAATTGTGCTAGATCTTAATCAACAACAATGGGAAGTTTCAAGCTGTGGGACAATGTGGCTTGAAAACAACCTCCAGATTTTAAAGAAGCTGGTCTCTTCTTTTGTATTGGGTGTTGGGGAAAAGGGATAAGAGACTAAACAAAAACAAAAAATGTAGGAATTGAAACCTAACTATGGTGATGCCCCTGAGAGTAATCCTAATCCTAACCTGAGCATAGTGAAACTATTATGTGATTATATTACATTTAAGAGTAGAGAAGTGCATGATCAATGTAAAAGATTGGAATAACAGAAATAGAGGCTCACAATAGGGGAGTCTTTTGCTGAGATACAAGAATTGTCAACAAAGGCATAGTGTTCAATCTTCTTAATAGAATATTCCAATGACATTAGAGGTGCAGAAGTCACACACAGTTATGTAGAACTTCAGACTCCAGAAAATGGGACAGAAGCAAATAACATTTTCAATCACAACACTAGAAAATCTACAGCATAGACTACTTTGTGAATGACACAGATGACATCAACAAGGGCATAGTGTTCAATTTTCTTAATAAATCTTCCAGTCATACAAAAGATGCAAAAACACACACAGTCATATAAACCTTTCAACTTAGGAAAATGCAACAAAAGTAAATGATAGTATTGGTCAAAAACTCTGAAAGTATAAAACTATGAGAATTCCCCCCTCCTTTCTTTTAGATTTTATAATTCTTCTTCTTTTATATCCCCAGATGTTTCCCTATACTTTCTTTCCCATGTAATCTTATTTGTCCTTTGCTCATAGGGGACAAATAGACAGTGCCTTCAATGCTGTGGGTGGGTCCAACAATCTACCCAATGAACTGTTTCATCTACTCAAATTAACTCCAGCTGATTTTCCCTCCATTTTGCTTTTGGCAACTGATACACAGAACACTCTTATATGTTTGAAATAGGAGAGGACACTTAGTCAATTTTCTGAAAATCCCCTTGATCACCTAGAATAGACTAAAAAATGACACTTGGCACCTTCCACCTGATTCATCAAAGACACACGGCTCTTTCCGCTCCCCTTTGGCTATGTTGTGGTCTCATTAGGGGCATATATCAAACTCCTATGGATGGTGACATTTGGCAACTTTCATGGCTTCGAGGAAGATAAGTGGCATCTTCTGCTTCTTCTATGGATGGAGTAGAGGGGGACCCAGAGAGTGACACTTGGCAGCATCCACTGCTTTGTGGTGCTTGAGCAAAATAAAATTATGCCTTTGTGCATTGAATGGAAAGCATTGGACTCATGGCTTCATAAATGCTGACACATGGTGGCTTGCAATTTTTCTCCAAAAAGGTCTTTCAGGGCCTCTGTAACTACCACTTAGTGCTTGCTATCTTCTCTGCTACCTTATAGTGAAAGTCTCTGAATGAAGTGCAGATGCTGATATGAGACACGGATGCTGACACATGGTGCATTATGCTTAATTTATATTAGGTATGTGGCACGATTTGTGGTTCTCAAAGGTTACAAAAAGGTGACTCAGGGGATGACAACTATCAGCTTTATCTCCCAAAAAGTGATACTTGGCAGCATCTGCTTGAACTAATACTTGGGCAAAAATGAGATGAAGGAAACAAGAAGGAGAAAAAACCTACTTGAAGGGTGACTCTTGGTAGCTTCTGCTGCATCTCAACACTTGGGCAAAACAAACTGGCCCTCTGCTTTAAAATTCTGTCGCTTCACCCGAAGAACCAAAATTGTCGTGCTTGAATCAAAAATAATTAAATACAACATGGAGTAGGAAATTACTCTATAATTATTGGTGACCATCAGGGATTTTGAGCTTTCTCAAAAAGAACTCAACTCTCGCTCGATCAAAATTTCAAAATTTACAGCTTCAAAAGAGCTATCTGGAAGATAAACAACTCATGGTCGGATAATCCTTCCTTTCTTTGCAACTCATCAAGAGCCAAATCCAAGCTAATGAGATCCTTATGTGAAAAGGTTTGTAGGATTTAGATAGTGGCTTTTAGCTTGGATTCTATCTAGAAAATAGGGATTAGAACATTTTTGACCTCAGAGGTTGGAGAATCATCTTGCAAGCTCTAAAAAACTATTTGATCCCTTTGCCTGGCCAGCATCAATGGTTGGATTTGATCCACCAGTAATACCATCCTTGCATCTAAAAATGGGGAAGGAAGGCCCAATTACACCAAATCTTCAATGTGTTACCTCATTTTATTGATGCCTTCTTCGATGACATCGAGATAGCTTTTGCAGTTACTGGCTGTGGCATTACGATTGAGCTCTTCATTGACCTGTTTCATGGTGGCCATTCTATCAAGAATCCCCATGGCTACCAATGTTACATCCCTTGAGTTGTAGAGCTTCTCTAGCAAAGAATGAGAGTCTATGACTCTCTGGGAGATCATGGCCAAAGTGCTCTATATCGGATTCTTGACCATCTCGCACAGCTGCTGTCCGTGGTGTAGGAAGGTGAAAAGTGGCCTAAGCTAGAGAATCTCCAAAGAGATTCTCTCCCATGCTAACTTGTAGAGTTCCTTCACCAGCTACACCATTCTAATACCTCTTGGCCTATTAGCTAGCTCAATTTCCAGTTGTGTGGTCTGCTGCTGCTCTACCTAAAGCTGGGCTTGAAAAGTCACACCCTTGTTTTATTCTTCCAGTAACCCTTGCTATGATTCGGTAACCTACAGTTGGAGTCCTTCGATTCTTCCCTACAATATTGTGTTTTCCCATCTTAGAGCTATTGCTGCACCCTTGGCAAGTTCAAGCTCTAATTTCAGAGAATCATTTTGGGCCTGAATTACTCGTTGAGTCTGGAGGGAAATAGTATCTTGCAACTATTTTTGTAGACTAGCTATCTCATTGTCCTTTTGGTTTATTTATTCAGCCAAACTATTTTAGTTTGCCTTTTCTACGGCTACGTCAGCCTACATCTTCTACAGTATCCTTGATATCCTCAAATAATCTTTTGTGACTGTAGAAGTGGATTCGATCATGAGCTCAACTCTGTCTTGAGGCCTGAATAGGGACATGTCGATGGCCACTGCATTCATGTTGTAGTCTTCTAGCCACATTTGTTCACTCGAATTGGCAACATTGGGTGACAAATGGGTCACCATCAGTTTCTGTTGAATGGGATCAAATTGTGACCTCAAATGTGGTACTATCGGTGCTTTATTCACTTTACTCCTCTTCTTCTCTAATCAGGCTTCTCTTGCCTTCCTTATGGCATCAACCTGCATCTGGAAAGTGGAAGAGGATGCAATATATCCCCTTGTAAATGGAAATCCTTATGGCAGGTCGTATTAAAGAACCATTGGCTGGCTGGGGGTGAGTTGAAGGGGTGTTTTTTTGGGAATAGAGGGGGAGAAATAGGGTAATGTTAAGGCTTGAGGCATGGATTGAGAGGGAGGAGGGGGAGTAATTCCTACCTGAGGAGAAGTTGTAGTGCTCTGCACTGGGCACTGTGAAGGTTGTTCTTCCTCTTCTAGGTCTAATTGGGAATGTACCCTTCCTCTCTTCTTGGGTGTTTTTGATGTTCCCGCCATCTCTAAATCTCTTGTATAATAACTTGGTATGAACCTTTCACAAGATAAAAACACACTTGCTGTAACAAATTTCACTAGGTGCCACAATCACAATGAGCAAGATATTTTTGCAGGAATGCTTGAGAGTTTGTAAACTTTAAAATTTGGTAAGGGATGTTTATGGGCCTATCAAGTCCTAAATAGCATTAAATTAAGGTGACCATTAGCAAATCCTACTCAATCTTCAAGAAATAGTGAGATAGACACATTATGCGGTGCAAGGTACCTTGGAGATTTTGAAAGATTTGTGGAAGCATTTATTACGAAAAAAATAAAGAATTAAAGAATTTCTAAGATGCTGACTCTGCATTTAAAACACTTATTTTAAAGGAAAAGCAGGAAAGCAAAAACAAAACAAAGTAATGCAAGAATGGAAACTACCTAACTACATTGATTTAAAATCCTTATTTTCCTCTGGGATCAAAAACAAACTTTCCCATGTCCTCTTTATGACAAAGCAACTTGTGTTGCCATACCAGTGATTGTAACGGATATGTCGTTGATGGAATGTTCTCTGCACCAGCCACATAGATCTGCCTGCACTCGAACGAGTCTAAGCAAAACATGTATTCGACACCTATGAACTCTTCTTGTCCTTGAATGCCCATTGAATACTGGTTCTTCATGTTGTTGGGTGTCATCAAGAAATCATGGGCTATTGGCCCTTCATGCTGTGCCTTTTGATATCCATTATCTTTTGGCACATATTCTTCATATTCTAGCTTTATTTCATCATCATGCTCTTTGATGACTTCATCCTCTTGCAAGGATGAATTAAAAGGCTGGCATCTCTTCTGCATACTCATTTGAATCTCAGGGCTTTCTTCTTTATCTGAAACTAGCTCAGCTCCTCTTATCTCAATGACTTGGTTGAGGGAGTGTCCATGTTCCTCCATATCCTCTTGTAGAGTGAGGAAAAAATAAGAAATGATCTCCTCCTCATCAGAAGTTAAAGAAAAATCTTGCAGCTTATCCTCTTGCTCATCAAAAGGAGAGTCTATGGTGATCTCCTCCTCCTCTATACTGATGAAATCCTCTTGAATAGCCATGAATTAAATGCACTCCTCTACAAAGTTTTCAGCTGCTTCATCATCCTCTTTGGTCCAACTTAGAGACTCGTCATCATGCTGAAAGATCTAGGGAGTGGTATAAGAAGTTTCTTCTAAAGCGGGCTCATAGGAATTTTCATGGAAGTGAGGAGCCTTTTGAGGAATGGTGGGGGAGAGTTGAGGAAGAAGTGAGGGTATTGGGTCATCCTGACTTGCTACTGACATGGGCTCTGCATTATTGGGGAATTGACCTTGACAATTTTGACCTTGCCCATGAATAGGGGTGGCATATGCCTGATCTAGAATTTGTGGTGGTGGATATGAAGTTTGGTAGATTTGATAAGGCTGGTTCTCATGAATGCCTAGCCTCTCTTCTATATATGCAATCAATACACACACATCTAACATTTTGTATGTAAGCTCTTGCCAATATGCCCTTTCAATGGGATCCCACTCACTTTTGATCAGGTCTATTGCCTCCCTCACTTGATATATGACCTGACAAGGAATTTATTGACCACATCCCCTTCTGTTATCAAGCTCTAACACATATGTTTTAAATCCAAACAATGCTTTTTTGAAAGTGAAAATAAGGTTAGGTTCAACATGGGATGAGACATATTGAGGGGACTGGGCATAAGACTGATGTGGCTCATAACAATATGCATCCTCATTACTTGACATGATTCTAGGGGAAGCTTATTCTCGATAAAACATATTTGAAGGAGAATAAGACTCATAGCTATGAGTTACAGAGTTATACATACCAAAGGGATTTCTTGATGATACTGCTTGATTAGCTGGTGATGCAGAGTCATTGTTGGTGTTGATAAAAACCTCCAAAGGTAGATTGGCTGAAGAATACACCAAAATTCTTCAACTCCTTGAAATATTGATCCCACTGGGTGTGCCAAAAACTGTTGATGTCTTAAAATGGTGCTAGATCTTAATCAACAACAATGGGAAGTTTCAAGCTGTGGGATCATGCGGCTTGAAAACAACCTCTAGATTTTAAAGAAGCTGGTCTCTTCTTTTGTATTGGGTGTTGGGGAAAAGGGATAGGAAACTAAACAGAAATGCAAAATGCAAGAATTGAAACCTAACTATGGTGATGCGCTTGAGAGTAATCCTAATCCTAACCTGAGCACAGTGAAACTATTATGTGATTCTATTACATTTAAGAGAAGATAGGTGCATGATCAATGTAAAAGATTGGAATAATAGAAATAGAGGCTCACAACAGGGGAGTCTTTTGCTGAGATATAGGAATTGTCAACAAAGTCATAGTGTTTAATCTTATTAATAGAATCTTCCAATCACATTAGAAGCACAGAAGTCACACACAGTATTATAGAACTTTAGACTCCAAAAAATGGGATAGAGGCAAATAACATTTCCAATCACAACACTAGAAAATCTACATCATAGACTACTTTGCAAATGACACAGATGACATCAACAAGGGCATAGTGTTCAATTTTATTATTGAATCTTCCAATCATACAAAAGATGCAAAAACACACGCAGTAATATTAACCTTTCAACTCAAGAAAATGTAACAAAAGCAAATGATATTATTGGTCAAAAACTCTGAAAGTCTAAAACTATGAGAATTCCCCCTCCTTCCTTTTAGATTTTACAATTCTTCTTCTTTTATATCCCCAGATGTCTCCCTATACTTTCTTTCCCGCACAATCTTCTCCATCCTTTGCTCATAGGGGACAAATAGACAGTGCCTTCAATGTTGTGGGTGGCTCCAAAAATCTACTCGATGAACTATTTCATCTACTCAAATTAACTCCAGCCGATTTTCCCTCCATTTTGCTTTTGGCAACCGATACATAGAACACTCTGCTATGTTTGAAATAGGAGAGGACATTTAGTCAATTTTCTAAAAATCCCCTTGATCACCTAGAATACACCAAAAAATGACACTTGGTGCCTTCCACTTGATTCATTGAAGACACGCGGCTCTTTTTGCTCCCCTTTGGCTATGTCATGGTATCATTAGGGGCATATATTGGACTCCTATAGATGGCAACATTTGGTAGCTTCCATGGCTTTGAGGAAGATAAGTGGCATCTTCCGCTTCTGTTATGGATGGAGTAGAGGGGGACCTAGAGAGTGACACTTGGCAGCATCTGTTGCTTTGTGGTGCTTGAGAAAAATAAAATGATGCCTTTGTGCATTAAATGGAAAGCATTGGAATCATGGCTTCCTGAATGCCGACATGTGGTGGCTTGTGATTTTTCTCCAAAAAGGTCTTTTAGGGCCTCCACAACTACCACTTGGCACTTTCTATCTTCTCTGTTGCCTTATGGTGAAAGTCTCTGAATGAAGTGTGGATGCCAATATGAGACGTGGATGATGACACATGGTGCATTCTGCTTAACTACTACTGGGTATATGACATGATCCATGGTTCTTGAAGGTTACAAAAAGGTGACTCAGGGGATGTCAACTATCATATTTGTCTCCTAGAAAGTGATGCTTGGTAGCATCTGCTTGAACTAATACACGAGCAAAAATGAGATGAAGGAAACAAGAAGGGGAAAAAAACCTGCTCAGAGGGTGACACTTGGCAGCTTTTGTTACATCTTAACACTTGGGCAAAATGAACTGGCCCTCTGCTTCAAAATTCTATTGCTTCGCTCGAAGAACCAAAATTGTAGTGCTCGAATCAAAAATAATTAAATATGATGTATAGTACGAAATTAATCTATACTTATCATCCCATTCATTTTTTAAAAGTAACTTCTATCTTCATTTCATTATCTTGATGAGGTTGTTATGACTAAGTTTTAAGTAGAGTTCAATTTCATGCAAGTTGGTGAAGCTATGCAAACCTATAACACTCCCTATTAGGCTAAAAATAATTGATTGCTAGTCGTATAATGAAACTTACCAGTAGTATGATGGTTCATATTAGTTTTATAGTACTCTTTACTAACCTTTTTGGTAGCCCAACTATATATCTTAGTAGCCTTATGAATTTTATCATCCTCTTTACTACCAAGAACATCACTCCTAACCTCTTTATGAGCCATATCAATCTTATAATTAGATTACATCATCCCAATATGGATATGATAATGCATATGAATATCTTTGTCTTTAACCATGATGTTTTGCTAAAATTGTATCTATTTCAAGTCTAAAGAAAAATAGAGAAGGATAAGTGATTATAATGAACCCAAATTGGTTTATGCACCATATCCAAACATTGTGAGCACTCCTCTTTGGCTAGGGAGGACTACCTGTAAGTAAGAAAGAACTACCAAAATAATATTTGTTAGTAGATATATGAGTGGGTTACCAAGCTAGCACTTGTTCTAGGAAGTGTCAAACTTCCTTAGGGATGATAGTCCACTTCTGAGAAAAAAAGAGTAATAAATAACAAAGAGAGAGGAAAAGATAGAGTAGAAGAGAGATATGTTACCATTATTCATAACCTAAGTGCAGTAGAGAGTAACAGAGTGTAGGTAGTATATTTATTTTATATTTTATAAGTTGTCTTGGTATGTTTTAGAGAGGTTACAAAAAATGCATATTTACCAACATCAATTAGGCTATCGAGGTTAGTGAGCAAATGTGACTGATATCAGTTGGGAAACCAAAGTCAATAGAGGTAATAATTTCCTAAGGGCTTGAAAAAGGCTTTTCTAGGTTTTTGAAATGGTTTTGGTTAGGTTTGGAAGGTTAGGGAGAGTTTAGAGAGAGAGAGAGAGAGAGAGAGAGAGAGAGAGAGAGAGAGAGAGAGAGAGAGAGAGAGAGAGAGAGAGAGAGAGAGAGAGAGAGAGAGAGAGAGAGAGAGAGAGAGAGAGAGAGAGAGAGAGAGAGAGAGAGAGAGAGAGAGTATTATTTGGATGGGTCTAGTCAGAGGTTTGGTGTGTTGGAATAAGGGGAAATAAGTGGGGAAGCTTTATAACTCCTTCATGGGGGTTCAGTCAGGGATGCATAAAACAATAAATAGTAGATATAAAGTGATTATAAAATAACTTCTTAAAGACTTATAGAATAAGTGGTGTACTTAGCTAAAGAGGTGATTAAATGATAGGTGTTGAATGGATGTCTCCTATAAGTCTTACCAAACCAATGCCTTGAATAGAGAAAACAATTGTGTGTTGTTAGTTCTCAATAGCTTGGTTCTTGGTCTAGATTGACCTTTTCAAGGTAACAATAAGCCAAGATGTGGAAAGTTAGATGCCAATAGCCTGTATGTAAATAGAAATGAGTTTTTCTTAATTTCTATTAACCTGAACATTAGTTTGGAGTTTGTCTTAAGTTACTGACATTAGTGATCCCATCAACATTAGCCATGGGTTGACTAACATCAATGGCATGAGAATAGGTAAAAGGGATATTTTTAGCCTATTTTCTATTCTTTCTCATGCCAAATGTGGTATGCATTAGGAAATGATTAAAATGGGAGGTTAAGAAGGATGTAGTTGGTTAAGAATTTATTTTTGGGGTGAGAACAAGTTATGGGTGTTAGGATAAGGGGACTAAGTATTGAGGTGACTCAGAAGGTAAAAATTTGTCTTAGGATGAGGTGGCTAGGTAAGGTGGCATAAGTAGTTTTTAATTAACTTAATTAAATATTTTAAATTAATTAAATGTGTTAGGGGTAAAATCATGGGTTAAGAAGGTCAATTATTATTATTAAAAAGGGGCTCAAGGGGGTTTTGACATAGGGAGTTACACATGTGTGTGACATAATTTTGGTGTCTACATTTACCTATTTTTGTCTTGTAATTTGCACTGACAAGTTGCAAGACAATAATAGGAGTTAGATGCTCTAGGTATTAGATGAGGTATCCCCCCTCAAAATGAGAATTAATGGAGGAGAAATCAAAATTGGGTACCAGATTGATAAGAAGTGAATTAGGTGAGTGAATGAGAATGTGTTATCACTGCTTGCAAGTATACCAATATGAGCTATAGTCAACAAAATCAAGAATAGGTAAGGTGGAGGAGGACTTGGATAGAAATAACTAAATCATAACTTATAAGTGATAGCTGATAAGGTCAAAATAATCAAAGTTGTAGCTCCAATGGTCCATGTGTGCTAGGTATCTAAGGTAAGAAGTCCAATTGAGAAACATAAAAGGTTACAAGTTATAAGACTAGCTTGGTCACCATCCAAAACACCTAATATACATGAGTGTGTACAATAGCCAACTATAGTGAGATAGCATAATCAGTCAAAACAAACAATGCAAGGTTGGTTTAAAATGGTCAATGATTGAGGAGATATTCATGTTCTCTAATCGAAGTTATCATGGGTGGATATTTAAGTGATCTCAAAGGGAGGTTGTCATGGTTGGAGAGATATATGTGATCTCCAAGTTGGTTGTTAGGTAAAGGAGATATGTGTGATCTCTAAGTTGGTTGTTATGGTCAGGGAGATATGCATGATCTCCAAGTTCTCCCATATTTGGGGTAGAGTCTAAAGGATTGTGGTTGTTGGTGGAAATTTTAATTTCAAGCATGTCGACATTAATTATGTTATCAATGTTGATAGGAAATAGTACTGACATCAGTGGATTAGGTTAAAGATGATGACATTAGTGGGCAACCAAATGTAAAAAAAGTGGTTTGGTGGCCCATCAAAACTCATTTACAATATTTGATTAGAGAAAAAAAGAGTTTTGAGTGTTGGTGAGATGGCAAAACTAGGAGGGGACCTAGTTGGAGGTGCACCACCACAAGTTTCATCTATTCTAGCCTGAAGGAGATGGAGAGATGAGGTAATATCCCCTTCAAGTTGATTTTTAGTTTAAGTTTGTTAATTTATAATTTTAAGGTAAATTTGAAATTTGGGGAGATAGAATGCTATTAGAGGGGTAAGAAATGAAGTGAGGGTAGGTTTAGATGAAGTTAGGAGGGGTTTGGGGGTAGTTTTTAGCTAAAAATTTAAAGTTAGGAGATAGCTTGTTCATCCCTAGGGTTGAACTAGTCACCAACATTGAAGGGGTTGATTGACATCAACCAATATGGTGCTACATTATCTAACACAAAGCATCAATGTTGGCATAAAACATTGATGTTGATGAACTTGAAGAACCTAAAATAAGAGAAAAGGTTAATGTGGATCCCTAATTGAAGTAGTCAATGAACCTAATGGCTGAGCTAGCTTTAGAAGACCCCATGTTGACTGAGTGCTACTTACATAGACCAATTGAGGGCCTTAGGCTAATGTAGTTCTCCCAGTACATTGAGAAAAAAATGTAAGGTATGGTTAAAAGTGTGTTATGGGAAATGGTTAAGAAAGGATAGGTTGAAATAGGTCAGGCAACCTAAGGCTTAAAATATAGGTCATAGGGTCAAAGGTTAGGGATATAATCCATGAGGCCTAGAGTTGTGATAGGCAATTGGGCCTATGGTGGAGAGAGAGGTAGTGAGGCCTAGGTGGAGATGAGAGAGTAGGTTAGATAGTTAGTTGAGTATATGGATGAGCTAACCTTAGAAGAAACCATGTTGAATGAGTGTTACCTACATAGCTCAATTGAGGGCCTTAGGCTAATATAGTTTTCCCAGTGAGAAGGGAAAAAATTGGTGGTAGGATATATTAGAAAGTTGTGACTTGAGGTGTGTGTGTATAGATGTAGGATAGGTAGGAGTTGACACTATGGCATAACCTACCTATGCTACTAATGTGAATGAGGAGGGATGTCACCCTAGATGAGTGGGAGCACATGATAGCAATAGGTTTAGGGAGAGTGTAATAATATTTTAGAGTTATATAGGATGTGAGTTTGATGATAACATTGATTGAGAGGTGGGATCACACCACCAACACCTTCCATTTTTTGATTAAAGAGTTGATAGTGACATAGGAGGATGTGTATAGTATTTTATGGTTTCCATTCTAAGGTGAAGAACTCTTCTCGTGTTTTAGTGAGGAATATGATATTCACATGGTGACATTATTTGGAGAGCATGTTAGTGAGGTGACCTATCACTAAGTGAGCTTTGCCTATGAGCTGATGTACACTACTGATGAGGAGTAACATCGATTTAACATCCTGATGATGATAGGGATTATAGTGTATGCACTATCAGATGTAGATGGTGGGAGATTTCTTATTGTGTTGTTAGGTGTTCTCATGTAGATGGTTGAGCAATAGATCATATTTGCATGGGGACTAGATTTTTTAGCATAGTTATACAAAGAGATATGGGGGTTGAGACTACAACAATGATACAATTTGTGTGTTAGTAATTTACTTCATTATTGGGCATATGAGCATATCATGGTGACATGACCATTAGGGTTACCTACCATAATTATAACTAGTTTTAGGGTTGGTTTTAGATGGTAGAGAGATGGTATGGCCCAAATATGAGTATAAACAACATTTTGTGAGATATTAATCATTATAGGCACATGATAGAGGGATTGATCCCTATAGATATTGTGTAGAGACCTTACTTGACATACCTTCCATTCAGAGGATAGGTAGAGCATCTTGTTGGTTTACATAGTACATTATGGGTCATAGGGAGATGAGCTGGTGAGCTAGAAATGATACTCATGGTACAGGTCAAGAGATAGTTTGACTTGTTACAAGATGTACCTCTTGCCTTCCCTTGATATAAGAGGGATGATATAGAGGCATCCCTACCCTTTCCCTATAAGATAGATGGGCCAGAGTTTAAGGAGCTACCATCAAAGCTAGGTGTAGTAGATCTTATATGCATAGTGGCATATCTTTCATGGTGGATAGGTTTGCATCCTATGGTTTAGGTTAGGAGGCTACCACTAGATTTATAAGGAGTGATGAGAGAGAGAGATGCAACTATACAAGGTTGAGATGTAGCAGTACAAGCATAAGATGTATCAGTACAGGCTCAAGATGTGGCAGTGTATACTCAAGATATAACTCAAGCATATGTATTAGTTTTATAGGGATAGGTGGTGACATTATAGGGCTAGGTCAGGGCATTATAGGGCCAATTTGGGGTATTATAGGTTTAAGTTATTACACTAATAGAAAAGAGGGATAGTTTGAGAGTAGTAGGTCAAGCTACTCCACCTCCTCCACCATAGGGACCAGTACAGGTCAGGACTTTAATAGGTATGATGAGAATGCTATAGACTATATCTCTAGTGAGGTACAACACTACCCTTGATGATATTGCTTATTATGAGAGGGCCATTAGGGAGTTCCCATAGATTTAGTGGTATTCTAAGTTTAGAGAGCAAGAATATTAGTGACATGTGACATGTGACATAACTTCTAGATCATATAGATGCAGATAGGTAGAGAGTGGTGATGACACTACTTCTTCATGACCATGCATATAGCCTTGAGGATTCTGAGTGCCAGATTATGTTATTGTTATATATATTGTATACACATTGGCCTATGAGCCAAATATGAGAAATGTATATTTTAAGGGAGAGATGATATTATTTTGATCTATTGATGTACATTCATGTTGAGCGCGCGTGTGCGCGTGCGCGCGCGCGCACGCGCACACACACACACACACACACACACACACACACACACACACACACACACACACACACACACACACACACACACACACACACACACACACACACACACACACACACACACACACACACACACACACACACACACACACACACACACACACACACACACACACACACACACACACACACACACACAAACACACACACACACACACATATGAAATGTGTTATTGTGATTTTGTGATACATTTATTGTGATAGTGATAATGATGTTGATGTGGATGGTTATATTATGTTAATGTTGAGCATGTTAGTTCAGTTAGACTAGCATTTCTCATATGTGTGATGGTATATGCATAGTTGATTTGTTGGCTTCATCTTAGTATTTCCATATTTGTGATGGTGTATGCTTTAAATCGATAGGCTATTTATGTTATTATTTATATGAAGTTTTCATCTTAGTAGAGAGATCAACATGTTATTGGGATGGGAAATAAAGAGATAGAATGTTAGTGTATTAACAAAGACCATAATCATAACATAAATAGGCTTAGGAATATGATCCTCTTTCATGATTTGCATCATTTTGTGTTCACCTTGTATTAAGTGAGTTCAGTGTCCCTTAAAATAGTATGAGGGAACAAGGGTAAAATGAGTAAAAGTGTTTAGATAGCATAACCTTCAAAGTGGGGATGATATGCCCCTATTGTGGGTGACTCAAGATCTACTATAACAAAGTCCATGACTTAAAGCTTCTTTTTTGGTGTAAGCTAATCAATTCAGGAAGCCTACACAAGGATTTTGTTTATGTTGAGGTTATATGAAGCTGATCAATACAAGAAGATTTTTTAAATCATTATTTCTCTTGATAACAAAGCTTGGCCTAGCCATCCTTCAAGGGAGTGGTCAAAGCATTTGTTTTTTTATTTTTAATAGCTATCTTTTAATGGAGTAGTTTATTTATAGTATCAAATAGAATTTACATATCTATCCTTCAAGGGAGCAGTCTACATTAAGAATCATGACCTAAGAGATTATAACTTGTCTACATATCCCATTTTTTTTACTTTTAGTCATGGACACGAATATAGAGGTTTAAGATTTTTCTACTTTGAGGGAAAAACCATAGCACTTCATAGGTTAACTAAGTGTGTAGGAGTAAGGGTTAAGAGGAAGGGAGATGAATGTAATAGGGGTGCTCAAGGGATGAGTTTAAGTTAAACATGAGGTGAAGTGTCACTTGATTAACAAAATAATGGTTGTAGGTGTAAGGCATTTAAAGGCTCAGGTTCTGGCTTTGCTTTGAGAGAAGATAAGTGATAAGTTTGTAAGCCATACTTGTGAATTCTGATGTAGGGTCCAAGCCAATTAGGAGTAAACTTACCTCATTTGCTTTTCTCCATGTTCATCACATGTTGGTTTTCTTTTAAGATAAGATCTTAAATATTGAAATCTTGCTCTTTAAGGTTTTTTTTGTAAGCACATTTGATACACTCTTCATAGATTTGGAGGTGTTTGAGGGCTATGAGATAACGCTCATTAAGCAACAAGAGTTGAGCCAAATGTTCTTTGTTAAAGTCATCATTAGTAAGTATGTATTTTAGAGAAATGCAAAGAGAAGGAATCTAAACCTCAAGAGGCAAAATAGACTCCATCCCATAGACTAAGGAAAAAGGCATAGCACACATAGGGGTCGAATGCTATTGTGGTAAGCCCATAAAGCAAAGGAAATGTGTGTGTGTCAATCCTTGCTCGTATCATTGACTACTTTCATGAGAATTTTGGTCAATGTTTTATTATAAGGTACTACCTATCCATTTGCTTGTGGATAGTATGGTGATGAGAAGATTAATTTGATTCCAAAGGTATCACAAAGACTTTGTATAGCCTTGTTTTTGAAAGATTTGTTGTTATATGTTATAATTTTATGTGGGACACCAAAATGATAGATTATGTGATGGTTGATAAATTCAACACTTTTGTCAGCCTTAGTGGAGATGAGAGGAATGGCCTTAACCCACTTGGTGAAGTATTTAGTGGTAGTAATGATAAAATGGTGACAAAGGGATGAATGAGGGTTAATCTCACCGATTAGATCCAAGCCCCATTAGGAGAAGGGCTAGAAGTATTTGGAAACTTGTAATGTATGACTTGAAAAGTGAAGGAGGTTAGTGTGTTGTTGATATTTGATGTAACACCAAATGTAATCACCACATTCTTGATGGAGTGTTGGCCAATAATAGTCAAGTCAAAGGATACACTTGGTAACTACATGACCATTGAAATGTCCACCACAAATCCCATCATGGACTTAATAGTGAAGGAAGCCTCAGTACTCGTGAGGCATCTAAGGAGAAAACCATCAAACCTCACTTGTAAAGAAGTCCCCTTGGCATAGTGTAATGAGCATCACCTTTTATGAAGGCATGTATCCCATTATTGGAGAGATCAAAAGGGGTAATATAAAATGAAAGATAATCCATGAGTTGCTTGTACCATAAGTCTTGTGGGTTGTATGCTACATTTTTTATAAAAAGGATGTTAGTTGATACATAGGAGGGTAATGTTAAGCGATCCATAGTGATGTAGAATTTTAAGGAAAAGGGTGAAGAGCGTATGTGTGAATTAAGTGAAGCCATTGTGTTAGCAAACTTGTTTGTAGATTGAGGAATAGTTTATAAGAGATACGAGTCAAAAGATCCCAATATCATATCTACACAATGTTTAAACCACTACAAAATTTTGTTTTTGCATAGGTAGGAACCATTAACCTGATTAGTCAATAGCTAAGAATCACCAAAGATGGTTGTATATTTGATACCCAAGAAGATAGTCATTTGAAGCCTTAAGATTAAAGCCTCATATTCATCCATATTGTTAGTACATTCAAAATCTAGTTTAAATGACAAAGGCATAGACTCAACATCTAGAGGAATAAGAATGACCCTCACAACTCCACCATATTGACATTTAGACACATCAAAGAACATCATCATTTGATAAAATATGTCATCAGTGGAGAGCATTGAAATGTATTCATCAGGGAATTCAAGGTTTGAAGGTTGGTTGTTAGGTAAAGGAGTGACAGGTAATTGGTTCATGATCATTTGTCCCTTGATAGACTTTTTTTGAATAAACTCTAAGTCAAATTCAAAAAGGAGCATGAGCCACCAAGCTACATAGTGGTTATGATATGGCTTGGAATACATGTATTTAATGGGATCAGTATGGGTGATCATGGAGGTTTTGTGATTTAAGAGGTAATGGTAGAGCTTGGAGGCTAAAAAGACCAACTTGAGGCAAAGCTTTTTGGTATGGGTATATCAAGTCTCATAATAAATTATTGTGTGGCTTATGTAGTAAACCACCTATTCTCGATGGTGATCATATCAATGTACAATCATAACACCCAGATAATGGTCTATTACAGAGATGTAAAGGTAGAAAGACTAATTTTCCTTAGGTGAAATAAGAACTAATGGGGAAAGGAGATACTATTTGAGTGCATCAAAAGCTTCCTGGCAATCTATATTCCAATAAAAGTAGACATCTTTTTTAAGGAGATGGTGAAAGGGTTGGCAATGATCTGATAATTGAGAGATGAAGTGGTAATTTGATTGAAGTTTACCTTTTAGGCTATGGAGTTGTTTGATATTAGTAGGTGGATGCATCTCTATTATTGTGCAAACCTTAGTAGGGTTGACTTCAATACCACATAGAGAAATGCTAAATCCTAAGAGCTTATCAAAGAGGACACCAAAGACACATTTCTTTGGGTTTAGTTGAATGATATATTAGAGGAGATGATTAAATATGATTTTGAGAATCATCAAGTGATCTTGGTGAAGTTTAGACTTTATAAGTCATCCATGTTGTCTTCCATAATTTTTTGTAGGAGATCATGGAAGATGTAAGTCATAGTGCATGGGTAGGTGGCACCAGTGTTCTTCAGACCAAAAGTTATGACCTAATAATAGAAAGTCCCCCATGGTGTAATGAAAGTTGTCTTTTTTATCCTCAAGATAAACTAGGATTTGATTATATCCTAAAAACCCATCCATAAGTGATGGCATCTCATGGCTAGCTATTATATCAATAATTTGGTCGATACTTGGCAATGGGAAGTCATCTTTTGGATAAGTGAGGTTTAGGTCATGGTAGTCAGTGTAAATGTAGATTCCTCTAGTTAATTTTGTGACAAGAAAAATATTGTAAACCCATTACATGTAGTCGATGGGTTGGATAAAGTTAATATAGAGGAGGTGTTGGAGATCTTATTTGACAAGGAGAGTAATACGAGGATACATTTTGTGAAGTTTTTACTTAACAGGTTTAACATCTCAATTGGTGACAATGTTATGGGTGATGATAGAGGGGTCAATGCTAGGCATGTCATTATAAGACCAAGTGAAGGCTTTGATATGGTTACTAAGAAATGTGGCATAATTATCTTGCTCATAAGATTTCAAAGAATAACTAATCTTGAGGACATGGGGGTTATCATGAGAGGGAAAATTGATGTCAATGGTTGATTCATTTAACATAGCTTGTGTTTCAAATGGGAGTGATCATTGGATATAGGAATCATCTACACCCATAAATGTGAGAATAGCATCATCATCTTGATGTTAGATAGTGTTAATAGTGGGAGAGTCTTCATCAATCATTTCAAGATGAATGAGAGGAAGGGACCTTGTTTTCTTACCCTCGTGATAGGTGAGAGGCCCCAAATGGATGGAATTTATTAAAACAAAATTGGGAGGTATAGATACCTCTAATTTGGTAGGTGATGGTGGAGAAGGAGAGACTAGCTCTTCAATAATTGGTACATGGGAAGTTTTGGTGATCTTAGTTGGTTCTTCATAACCCACTTTATGCCTCTTTTTGGTATTTTTAATGGTTTTACTAGTGGGATCTTCAATGGGTGTATGAACACCCTACTCATAATGACCCAAAACAAATCCTTTCCAAGCACACTTATAAAGATAGGTGTGAGAGAAACTAGGCTTGTTCAGGAAAGAGAAGTCACAAGTAAATGGTTTTGGTGAAGAGGATGGATTGATGACAGTAGGAGCCTAATCAATTCCCCAATATGTGAAATTAGTTTGAAGGTTAGGGGGCCCATAAGGGATGACCATCCCAGTATGGGGATCATAATTTGGGTACATATGAAGCTTTATATACTCTTGTAGAGTATGGAACATGTTGAGCATCAAAAAATGATATTCTCTAAGTGATAAACATTTAAAATTTTCCTCCATGGGATCTTTGTCAAGAATTTGTGTTGCCAGTATCTATGTAACCAGGGTAGTGGAGCTTGTGGAAGCTTCAAAAATATCATGCAGAGAATATGATGTCTTTAATAGAATGAGAACATTATTGGGACTATAAGTCATGTTTCATGTTTTAAATAGAGGTGGGTTAATGGGTATAACATGCACTTGGCCATTGTGCTCAAACTTGACATAACAATGTAAATTTGAGGGTACACATGCCATAGCATGTATCTAAGGTCATCCAAGCAGTATGCTATATTGTAAATTTCATTTTATAACATATAAGAGCTCAAAACTTGTGTGGGGACCTACACAAATATGTAAGACAATAGTTGTGGTATCGTTAAAGGAGCAGAGCACTATGTTGATTTGAGACATGCAATTCTCAAGAAGAGCTAGTTATTTATAGGCATGGGTGGAAATAATATTAATACTAGCTCCCTCATTAATCATGACTCTTTTGACATGAGTTTGATCAATATATGTGGTAATAAAAAGGGTAGAATCTTGATCTTTAGGATGTTTAGGTGGAATTTCTAAATTACTAAAGGAAATCAAGGAGATGGAATTAAGAGAGCTGACTAAAGCTATTAGAGGTTGGGGATCATCAAGTTGTACCTCAATTACTTACAAGGAACTACTAAAATATTGATGGTGTCGGGGTGAGTTTTAGATTAACTCATATAAGGACATTTTCACATGAGTTTGGTGAAGCTATTTCACCATCAAGATTTGAATAACATCTAAAGATGTTGGTTTCAAGATACCCAAGATGGAAATCTTAAGATTTAGAGGAGTGTCTTTGGAGGAGGGATGAGCCCAAGGGGTAGTGACCTTTTCCTTACCTTTATTTTTTTGATTTTTTGACCACATGGCCACATTAACTATGTTGACCTGAAACATAAGTGAAGGAGGTGGTAAAGGGGGTACAACATCTTTGGGTTCAAATTTAGGTGGAACAATATGAGGCATTATGGATGATAGAGGTGGAATAATAATAAGGTTAATAAGACTATCAAAAAAGAGAGTGTCAACATCAAAGTGTTATCTAATGATTGTTGTGAGAGCTTTACAACTCTCAGTATCATGTCTAGGTGAATGATGATATAGACACACTTGTGTATCATTAAACCAATATGACTTTGGTCCAAGAGGGATATAAGGCTTAATGGGATGAAGAGTTACTATGAAAGATTGCAAAAATTGATGTAGGAAAAAGCTCTAAGAGCCTATGAGTGGGCTAGCACTTGTTTCAATAATAGGAGTGGACATCTTCTTTTGTTTAGGAGTTACAAGGGTGATTTTGCATGGTGCTCTTTTTGGTGGCAATGGAGTTATGTGTTTTTTTGACACTTTATTGGTGTTAGGTACCATGGTATCAGATGTGAAAGGCCTACCAAGTGGTAGAGGTAGTAGTGGAGGTAACTTATCTTTTTGTTTTTCTTGTATCAGTGATACTCCAACTAAAGTAGAGGGGTACGGTCCCAAAATCTATGGTAAAGTTAAGGGTTAGAGAGGGAAGAATCGGTAACATCTGAGAAGATTAACAATTTTTTGTAGTTTCAGATGTGAAACTCTAAATTGTGGTTGGAGTGTTAGATATAATTTCACATGTGGATGAATTAGATTAGAGATGGGATGTATGCCTAAAGACCTAATATGCTTTAATGTGGAAGATGCTTGTGAGGGTGAGGGTTGTGACATAGATAGATGAACTTTTGGTGACATTGGTGAAGAATTTATGGCTTTGTCAAAGGCCTTGGGGTAAAGGGTAGTGAGAGTGTTGGTGGTAAAAAGTTGACACTCATTATGTAGGATAAGGAGTTTTAAGTTGGTCCAAAAATATCACTTAATCTAGCTTTGTGGATTCAAGAAATTCTAGACTTTTCACCTATTATGAGGACAGTTTAGATGAACTTGACATAGGCCTTACAGTTGATTTTTTAAAAGGATAAGGTGATTGAGAAAGAGGGAAATTGTTGGTCTTTGCTACCTTGGGCCAAAGGTGAGAAAGATTCACAATAGGGTCTTCTTCAATGGAGATAGGAGAAGAGGCATGGTCTTCGATGGGTGGAGGAGAGGTAGGTGAAGAGGGTTCCTCGAGGGGGCATAACATAGATATAATTATTCCCTCAATATGTGGGTGAGGAATAGGTAAAGTATGATCCTCTATAGGTAAAATAAGTGGTAAAAGTGGTAGAATTAGAGTAGGCACAATAGGTCTCTCATCTAATGTAAGAGTAGATAACACTAACTCTTCTAGGTGAAAAGGTAGAGTGGATGGGGTATTAATCTCTATCGATAAAAGAGAGGTAGGTGAAGAGGGTTCTTCAAGAGGGTATAACATAGGAATGATGTTCCCTTTAACATGTGGTTACAGAATGGGTGAGGCATGGTCTTTAAGTGGTAAGAGGATAGGTAGCATTAGTGCAAAAGAAGCTAGTAATATAGGCTCCTTTGATGGCAAAAGGAGTGGCAAAGGATGATCTTCCTCATATGGGAGTGGAATGGGTGAAATAGGCTCTTCTACCTGAGGAAGAAGAATGAGTAAAAAAATGCCATTGACTATGGGGGACGAGTCAATAAAATGGGTGTCTCTTATTATGGGAGAGGTTGAACTAGAGGTAAAAAAAAGACCATATTAACTATATGGATATTATGATCACATGAGTTAGTCATGGTCTAAAAAATATTTTGATTAGGTGAATGGTTAGGAAAAGGATATTTGAACACATCCATATTTTGATTCATAGGTGCATTAGGATTATCCAAGATGATATCACCCCTATCAAGCATGTCTTAAATAATTTTCTTCAAATGTTTTATAGTTATTATAATTGTGGCCTTTAACTCGATGGTAGCCACAAAACTCATCCTCCTTGTACCAAGTTGGAATAGTATGGGAAGGGTCAAAATGTATAGGAAGTTTGATTTAAGGAAGGGTTATGACACCTTGTTGTAATAGTTTTTCCAAAATGGAAGTATATGACTCCCCAATGGGAGTGTATTGTCTTTGTTCATACCATTGTTAGAATTTCTTGGTTAGATTTTGGGAAGTCAAGGAATTAGGTTAGTTTGTGGTTGTGGAAGAAGTTGATTTAATGACCACCACATTGGTGGAGCCTTTAGATTTTTGTTTAGAAGGATAAGTTTTAGAAGAAGAGGAGTCATTCAATTTGGAATTGGTGTTCTTACTGTATAAATTGACTCTACCTTCATCCATAGCTTGAATCTCAAGTTTTTGTGCCAGTGTAAAGGCCTCATCAAATGTGTAGTAAGTTTATACTCAGAGTGTGGGTGAAATGTGTTTAGCACATACCCTTGAGAAGAGTTCAATAAGCTCAAGTTGGGTAAAGAGAAGGAGAGTTGATTGATCAAGCCTCTCCAACAAGTGACAAAATATGTGATAGACTTGTTATCAAATTGTTTAATAGAATAAAGGTCTGTAATAGAAACCTTTTTAAAAATGTTAATAGATAAATGGTTTATGAATATTTGTGCGAGTTGGGTAAATGAGAAAAGGGAGTGATGAGTTATAGAGCTATACCAATCCAAGGTAGCACCTGAAAGAGACATAGTAAAAGTGTGAAGTAATAACGCATCATCATGCCCTATTAAATAATAAGCATGTTTAAATGCTTGAAAATGCTATTTTTGGTTCTCTTTACTTTGGAAATGAGTAAATTTAGGGAGTTCTCAGTGGCTTGGATAAGGGTGAATAGGCATAGAAGGATGGATAGATTCATTACATATCTGATCATAAGATAACACATTCTTTGAACCAAAAATGGATGTCTCTAGATTAGACATCTTGTCCATCAACATATTAATGAGGTCTAGAAGGGGATTGGTTTGGGAGATACCCCTTAAGTTATAGGGAACCTGATAAGAAGGAAAGGGAGAATATGATATAGCTTGTTGAGGTTGTGTTAGTGTAACATAAAGATAATGATTCATAGGTTGGGGGGTAAAAAGAAAAGGGGCTTGTCCCATTGGGTTAGAGACTATGCTTTGGTTGGATGTTGTTATTATAAGTTGGGTTATTGGCAAGCTTACACTAGATGAAGGGTGAGTCATAACTTAGGTAATTATAGGTGAGAGAGTAGATGGAATAGGTACCACCAAATTTTGAAATGGGGTGAGACTTGATTGAACTACTTTTAGTTGTGAAAGTAGGGAAGTCATACCAGAGTTTAGGTGGGATTGTGTAGTTGACGATGCTAAACGTCAGACATTATTTATGGTTGGGTTACTTGTCAAAGTGGTGGTTTGAGTAACCATGGGGAAAATAGTGGAGACAATTGAAACTGAAGTTGTCTCCATTAGAGAGGTTGTCATACCATATAGTGGGTCACTCAAAGAATTGCAAGTTTGGCTCATGGTAAGGTAATGTTGAATGGCTACCACATTACGATCAAGAAATTTAGCAAAATATTGATATCTTTCAGGCACAATGGGAATTTGGTTGGGGCTAGAAGTATGATTTGTATCTAAATTATGCTCCATGATAGAATCAACAAGAGGTTAAGGTGGAAGTGTTTGTTGTCTTGGGATCACATCAATACCATGCAAGAAGTATAAATAGTCTTAATACTCAGTATTAGTGACAAAATAAGAAAAAGATAGGTTAAAGTTTAGGTAAGTAGGTTATTTTAGCTTGTTATTTTGAGAAAATTAAAATTACACAATCATCAACATCAATCTCTTAACTGATGTCAGTCCAACATTGATGGGATTAACCGATGTCGATAAGCTAAAGTCTACCGATGTTGGTGGAATTAACCAATGTTGGTCACTGTGAGATCTTAGGAGATGGAAAATAAAATATATTAGAAACCTAAAGGTAGAATATAGGTAAAATATAGGATGAAAGAGGTTTATCTAAGAAGAAATAACACTTAGAAAACCTAATATAACAAGTTATACAACTTGAGTATTACAAATAGTGTTGATTTTGTGAATCAATGGAAAAATGTCCTAACCAACTCCAAAATATAGAAGGCAATATAAAATCAAAAAAAAAAGATACAAATACTAATTATTAACTCCTAGAGATTAATTTTAGTCTTGTGTTGGCTTATGCCCTAATCAAATAGTGAGAAGAGAATTTGGTTAATGAAGGTAATATAAAGCAATCTAGAGCTAGTTTCAAGTCAGTTTTAGCGCTCAAGAGGAAATCTATGTTAAACCAAGTATGTGGCTTGTTATAGGAGCTTGCTCCCTACACTTCATAGACCTAAAGCCAAGCTAGGTTGCTTAGCCAAAATATACCTTCTACCTAGAGTTTCTACTCTGCCAAAGAACATAGTGGGTTCTACCCTTGGTGGTGAAATCTAAGTAGGATAGCTGGGTAGGATAAGGTGATCCACTAGGTGATGAAATCCTAATGGGCCTTGTCTCAGGTGAGTTTATATGTTTGTCTTTGTGAGTTTGATCTGGTTGTGTAACATAGGTGCATTACAATTCATTCATAATGCTTGTAATTAACTAAGTGAGCTAATATGCAACAAGCAAACAATGAAGTGTAATAAGTTTTAAACCCAAATATGAAATGTTTAGATTCAAATGAAAATAATGATAAAATAGGAGTAGAAAATGAAATTCACTATCCTAATGTACATGTAAGAAATAAATAAAGAAGATATTATTTTAACTTGTAAGAAAAATGATAACTTTGTTTTAGAGGCAAAGAGATAAGGAGAGTGGCAAAGAAGAAGAAATTTTAGTTTATTGCCCTTAAACAGAAAATAAAATATTGAATTTTTTGATTTTGAGGGGGAAAAGAAGGAGAAAGTGCAAGAAATGAAATTTTCACTATAATTAACCTATATGAATGCTTAAAACAAGAAATGAACCCAAATAAAACTCCAGGGTCCCACCAGGCATACCAAAAATGTTTCACTAAAATTGTGTCTATTTCAAGTCTAAAGAGAAATAAAAAAGAAGGATAGGGATAAGTGATTAGAATGAACCTAGATTGGTTTACCTATCATATCTAGACATTGTGAGCACTCTTCTGTGGCTGGGGAGGACTACCTACAAGTAAGAAAGCACTACCACAAAAATATCTATTAGTTGATAAATGAGTGGGCTGCCAAGCTACATGCTTGTTCTAGGAAGTGTCAAACTTCCTTAGGGATGACAGTCCACTTTTGAGAAATAAAAGAGTAATAAATATCAAAGAGAAAGGAAAAAAGAGAGTAAAAGAGAGACATGTTATCGTTAGTCACAACCTAAGTGTAGTAGAGAGTAGTAGAGTGTAGGTGGTATATTTAGTTTATATTTTAGAAGTTGTTTGGCTAGGTTTTAGAGATGTTACTAAAAACCCATAGTTGCCAACATTGGTTAGGTGATCGAGCTCAGTGAGCATGTGTGATCGATATCATTTGGGTGATCGATGTCGATAGGGGTAATAATTTTCTAATATCTTGCAAAAGGCTTTTTTGGGTCTAAGAAATGGTTTTCGTCAGGTCTAGAAGGTTGGGGAGAGTTGTGTGTGTGTGTGTGTGTGTGTGTGTGTGTGTGTGAGAGAGAGAGAGAGAGAGAGAGAGAGAGAGAGAGAGAGAGAGAGAGAGAGAGAGTATTATTTGGATGGGTATAGTCAGAGGTTTGGTGCGTTGGAATAAGGAGAAATAAGAAGAGAATCTTTCTAACTCCTTCATGGGGTTTCAGATAGGGATGCATGAAATAATAAAAAGTAGATATAAAGTGATTATAGAATAATTGATTAAATACATATAGAATAAGTGATGTACTTAGATGAAGAGGTGATTGAATGATAAGTGTTGAATGGATGGCTCCTATAAGGCTTACCTAAGCAATGCCTTGAATAGACAAAACAAGTGTGTGTTGGTTCTCAAGAGCTTGGTTCCTAGTCTAGATTGACTTTTACAAGGTAATAGTAAGACAAGATGTGGAAAGTTGGATGCTAAAAGCCTGTATGAAAATAGAAATGAGTTTTTCTTGATTTCTACTAATCTAAACATTAGTTTCGAGTTTGGCTTAAGTAATTGATGTCAGTGATCCCATCGATGTCATCCATGGGTTGATCAATGTCAATGGCATGAGAATAGGTAAAAGGGGTATTTTTAGCCTATTTTGTGTTCTTTCTCATGCCAAGTGTGGTATCTATTACAAAACGGTAAAAATAGGAGGTTAAGGACATAGTTGGTTAGGAATTTATTTTTGGGGTGAGAACAAGTCATGGGTAGTTAGGATAAGGGTACTAAGTCTTGTGGAGACTCAGAGGGTAAGATTTATTCTTAGGAGGAGGTGGCCAAGTAAGGTGGCATAAGTGATTTTTTATTTACTTAATTAAATATTTTAAATTAATTAAATATGTGAAGGGTAAAAGCATGGGTTAGTAAGGTTAATTAATATTATTAAAAAGGGGCTCAAGGGGGGTTTTGACATAGGGATTTACACATGTGTGTGACATAATTTTGGTGTATACACATGCTACCCTCATCTTCCTCCACTAGCTTCCCAAGCTTTTCAAGATGGAATGGAGAAAATGGAGAGTAAAGTACAAGAATTGTCAAGAAAGGTTTGTTTAACTTCTTAATATGAGGAAGTGATTGGGTGATTTTTAGTTATATCTAATGATCCATTAGAGAGGAATTAGTTGTGTGATTTTGTATTGTAGAAGATGGTGTTTTGGAAAATTAAAAAAAATGAGCTTGATCAAGAGTTTCAAGATCACCTTTTTGTTTATTATCAGCCTTCCTATGCTCCTTATGCTCATGAAATCATTTATTATCCTCAAGAATATCCTCAAAGAGAGTCAATCCAATCTCCAAAAAAACCAACTAGTGTCAAAGTCCCAATTTGAAACCAAGTAATGAAGTCATGGGAGAAGCAAGAGGAAGATATCCATGTCCAAGGGATTGAAGTCAAAGAAAATATTAATCTTATTCAAACCCCATTTCCCTATCCTCAAGTACCTCAAACTACTCTACCTTAGAGGTCTATCAAACAAAATTTTCAAAACAAGAAGGACTTAGTGAAAAGTGTGAAAATTAGTTTGTAGTTGTCGAAGAGCCTCAAGAAGGCTATGAGAAGAATGAGATGGTTGTTGATAAGGATGAATCACGTATAGAACAATTGAACCTACTTTATCTTTAATCATTCCTATAATAATCCTCCATTCCCAAGCTAATTCATGAGCCATCCACCATACCTCATACTCCCTCTACAAATCATTAACATATCCATCACCCTCCTACCATCTCCTTTCTTAAAAAGGAACTTGTCCTATGGGAAAAAAATGAAGAAGATATTGCATCTATAAGTGTTGTTCAAAGAGAATGTGAAGAAGATACTTCAACCATATATGATTAAGAATTCCCCATTAATATTCCACTTGGTGAAGATAGACAAAAATCAATCTTCATAAATTAAGAAAGGAATGATCTTGATGATGTTGTAACTATCTATGAGAAGAGTGATTAGATTTCTACCTTGACCAATGAAGAGGTTGGTGAAGATATGAAATAAAAGGATCTTGAGAAGGACATCATGTTGACTGATTTTTTTGAGTCAAATGAGTAGGTCCAAGGATATTTGAAGGACATGTGTTAGACCTATTTGCATATGTTCAAAGAATATGAAGGTTTTGAGAAGTCAGCACCTATAATATAATAAGGTCAATTTTATGATGAAGAATTTAAGGTTTCTTAGTGAGCCAATGTGTTTTCAAGACCATGATGAAACAATCTATTATGTGGAAATTCTTCAAGGTAAGAAATAGATTGGACTAGAATAACCAATATAGTCTAAGGTTACTAATACCTTAATGAACCAAGAGGACTTATGGCAGAAGTATTGGGAAGTGTGTAATAAATTTGAGTCTCTTCAAGGGCCTACACCTTCTAATGGTTAGATTGAAGATGTTCTTAGGTTGTCTTACTCCTTGAAGGATAATGTGACACTCTCTAAGGTAACAAGTTAGAGGCTAAACCTATTAAGAAAGAGATGATCATGTTTGATATTAACACAAACATTAAGAGAAATCATGAGAAGGATGTTAAGGCACAAGATGAATTCACCTTCATAGGTGATTATTTTACAACTATCACTTCACTTGAGAATATGAAAAAAGAGTTGTCAAGAAAATAGAATATGAAGACAACAAGACCAATGTCTAAGAGGTAGCTTACCTCATACCATTATTCATCTCATGCAGTAAAAGATATCACAATATGCCTCTTTGACCCAAGAGGAAGAATAAAATTTTGGGCCAATTGTATATATTAGTTTGCTTTCTTATTTGTTGTGTTCCCTAAGTGCTTATCTAGCACATGTGTGTTTCTTGTTCCTTTTCCTTTTATGTATTGTCTTTGTTTTATGTGTTTGGAGGTTAAATTAGTTTGTCTTATCATGGTAAATGTCTAGCTAGGTTTGAATCTGAGTGTAAATGACTCCATTTCCCAATGGAAGGATAAGACTACTACTCTAGTTAGCATATTAGACATGTTACCCCTGTGAATTGTGAATTTATTGATTAATTTTGACCCCCAAGGTCAAAATATCAACCCCTATAGGCAAAACCTTTCTTTTCATGTTTTTCTAACCTTTTATATAGCTTTGTCATGTACTATGAGGTATTAAATAACATTTCTAAATCCTTGTTAGCAAATATTAAGGTTTATTTGGAGAAATTAAGGTAAGGTTCTTTCTTGGTCTTGTAGTAGTCTATCCATGTCATGTAGTGACTAGACTTTTATAAGAGGTGTAATAGGTACTTAGGTGTTTATTCAAGTCATTTCATGCCTTAATCACCTTTCATAAACATTTCATGTTTATTTTTAATGTTTAAAGTTATTTTGTGGACTCTAAGGTGAGTTTAATGAAAGAAAAAGGTGATTTTTGCTAGATCTCATGTATATAAATGCTCATGAAAGTGAAAATCCATAAAATCACTCTTTCTAAGGTCCCTAAATCAATTACATAACTGCCACATATGTCATCAAGTTAGAAGGGGTTAGAATCTTGATTTTCAACACCAAAGAAGGAGTTTCAATCGTACAAACTTCAAAAGCTCACTTTTAGGTAAAAAAGTTACAAAGGTGTCCCTTAAGATTCCACACATCATATTTTAGCTTGTTAAGCACAAAATATATTAGGAGGGGGGGGGGGTGAATCAGTATATTATATACCTTTTACTTAATCTGATTTCTTCTCTTTAATCACTTAATCACACATTCAATATATGCCATAAAACTTAAAAAATAACATCTACCATGAGAGAGAGAGAGAGACCATATTTTTACATGGAAACCCAAAGTGAAAAAAACCACATATAATAATCTCAAGTATATGAATGAGCACCAACTCAAATTATAGAGTTTGAAAGCACCAACTTGTAGGAGCACCAACCCCTTTCCCAAGCACCAACATAGCAACTATTTGTGAGCACCAACACACAAGAGCACCAACACATCTTGTATATAAAACACAACTATCTCTCAATGTTGCTTACTCAAAAAATGATAGAACTCTACAATATCTCCTACTTTTATCTCTTCTAAAACAAATACAAACCATGCACATTCTTGCATATTACAAATGGTTTCTCAAGCCTTTATTTATAGCTTTCCAAATGACCTTTGGCATTCACCCTTTATGACCCTTCAATCCTCAAGGAAAATGGTGCCAAATTTGCATGACCCTTTATGTCCTTGCATTTGAAAAGTCACATAGTGACCCTTCATAAGCAAATGCATCCTTTTCTTTTTTGTATTTATCTTGGTGACTTCTCGTATTCCTCAAAGTGTCTCTTCATGGAAAAATGTGCCATACCCTCTTTTGTCTTCACATGGTGACTCTTGGAATTCCTCAAGATGACTCTTCATGATAAAAATGCATCCCATTCCTCTTTTATCTTTACCCCATGACTCTTTGACTTCTCCATGAGCCCTCTTTTGACTTATATGCAACCAAAAATATATTTGTTAATATTAAATAAATATTAACACACATCAGCCAAGATATGAATATTAAAAAGACCATTAAATGCTATTGGGTCTTTATCACCAACGCTATAACTTTGACATCAATGAAAATATTTCCAACAATATCCCCATTTATCATTGATGGCAACCTAAAATTGAAACTACCACATCTTAAAAATTGCACATACTACCATTTGAAAAACATACAGTAACTCCCCCTTACTGTAGCAACTTGTTCCTATTCTATGTACCTATTTTTACACATATACCTATACCTATACCTCTTTATATTATTCTCCCCCTTTGACATCAATGGAAAAGGGCCTATCCTAGAGATAACACTTAGCTCCCCCTCAACTAATGTTGATCATTAATGGCAAGAAGTAAAATAAATTACTCCCAACTTCTCCCATAGATACTCAATTGTGTCTTTAGGTAGTATCTTTGTGAAAATATCTAAAATATGCTCTATAGTACTAATATATTCCATCTTAACCTATTTATTTTTAATTTGTTCTCTTAAGAAGTGATATTTGATGGCAATAAGTTTTGTTGTTGAATGCATCACTAATTTTTTTGAAATATTAATAGCACTTGTGTTTTCACAAAAAATAGAAGTAGGATCATCATATTTTACCTTGATATCTTCCAAAGTTTGCTTCATCCAAAGCACTTGAGTACAACACAATATTGCTAAAATATATTCTACTTCAGTTGTAGAAAGTGATACTAAATTCTAATTTTTACTTAGTCATGATACTAAGCTATCACCAAGGAGGAAAGCTCCTCCACTTGTAGTCTTTATATCATCCAAGAAACCTACCCAATCTAAATCTATATAAGCAACCAAAGTGAAATCTCTGCCTATGGGATACCACAATCCATAATCTAATGTCCCCTTGACATATATAAATATTCTTTTCACAAACTGAACATGACTAGTTTTTGGAGCTGACTAATATCTTGTAACCATACCTACTACATGCATGATGTCTAGCCTCAATGCTATCAAATATAAAAGACTACCAATCATAGATCTATACAAAGACTGATCTAAAATAGGTGAATCTTCATGCTTACTTACCTTATTTCTTATACTCATTGGTGTGCCAATTGGTGCATAATCCTCAAAACCAAATTTATTCAACATTTTCTTGGCATATTTACTTTGAGATATGCAAAATCCTTTATTTTACTGAAATATTTGCAATCCTAAGAAAAATGACAATTCTCCAAGCATAGACATCTCAAATTCTTTTTGCATATTTTCAAAAAATTATTTTATCATCTTTTCAATGTTTCCTTCAAAAATGTTGTCATCAATATATACCACAACAATCAATTGATGCTCACCTTCTATTTTGATGTAGAGATTACTATCAACAAATCTTCTCTTGAAACCTTGATCCTACAAGTACTTATCAAGTCTTGCATAACAAGCTCTGTGAGCTTGTTTCAATCCATATAGTGTTTTCTTTAATCTACATACATGGATGCTAATATTTGAGACAATAAATCCCTTAGGCTACTCAATATAGACCTCTTCTTCTAGATTTCCATTTAAAAAGGTAGATTTGACATCCATCTAAAACACTTTGGAATTTTTAAACATTGCATATGCAAGAAACATTCTAAGAGCCTCTAGCCTTGCTACTGGTGCAAAAATTTATTCAAAATCTATTCCCTATATCTGAGCATATCCTTTACATACTAATCTTTCTATATTCTTAGTCACTTCTCCATTTTTATTCAACTTATTTCTATAAAACCATTTTATTCTTATCACATTATGATCTTTTTATATAGGCATTAATTCTCAAGTATCATTCTTTTCTATCTAATTTAATTCTTCATCCATTTCTTTAACCCAATGCTTATCATGTCTAGCTTCTAAAAAAGTTCTAGATTGAATTTTGGATAACAAATAGAAATTAACTTGATTATATTCACTTACCATCATTCTTTTGGTGTGAATTCCTTCATTTATGTCTTTGATGATGCCAATTTCATTATGATTTATCTATAAATAGTTGGATGGAGTTTTGGTGTTCTTTTTATCCTTCTTCTCATCATCTGATTCTTCAAAGTCTTCCTCTTTAATGATTTTAGGAATGTCTATTTAATCATTGATTCTTTATGTTCCATCTTCTTCTATCCTGACACTTACACTTTCAACTATTTACTTGGTTCTTTTGTTATAACATTTATAACATTTACTTTTACAAGAATAACCAAGAAATATACCTTCATCTATTCTAGATTTAAACTTACCCAATTTTTCATCAATTCTCTTTATGAAGCATCTACTGCCAAAAACTTTGAAATAACCAACTATTGTGGGTTTGTCTTTCCATAGCTCATAAGGAGTGTTGTCACTATTGACTCTCAATAATTCTTTGTTATGAATATGCATTGTTCTAGCAACTACCTCTCTCTAATATTTATTTGGTATCTTGGATTCATTTAACATTGTCCTTTCCATCTCTTGAACTATTTTATTTCTCTATTCAACTACTCTATTTTTTTGTGGGGTCTTGGCTGCTGAATAATGTTTCTTTATTTTATGGTCTTCACAAAACTCAGTAAATTGATTTGACATGAATTCTCCTCTTTGATATGATCTTAGACACTTAATAGTCAAACTAGTTCCAGTTTCAACTAATGTTTTGAATGCTTTGAAATGTCTAAAAGCTTTTGATTTTTTCTTTAAAAATATTACCCATGTCATACATGAAATATCATCAATAAGAAACATGAAATATTTATCACTTTGAGTACATTGAGTTCTCATAGGTCCACACAAATTAGTGTGAACAAGATCTAACATCTGATTGGTTAAGTAATCTTTTGTTTTGAACCACCTTCTAGCTTGCTTCCCATGTTGACAAGGTTCACAAAGTGTGTTAGATGGATTTTTAATATTTGGAAGATTTATGACTAATTTTTTATTTTTGATGTTGATAATATTATCAAAATTTATTTATCCCATTCTCCTATGTCATATCCAACTTTCTTCAATCTAACTCAAACAACATCTTTGACCTTTGATGTCTGATAACATATACAAATTATTACCTATTCTCTGAGCATCTATAACCAACACGTCTGAATCTTTTTTCCTAATTTTACAACCTTTTACATAAAACTTTAGTGTGTGGCCTTGATTACATATTTGATTTACACTCAAAATATTATGCTTAAGACCTTCTAAATACAATTTTTTTTAGTTTTAGTTATACCATTATCCAAACTTAGTGTGCCTTTTCCAATAATTCTAGTAATAGTATTATCTCTAAATTTTAATATGCCACCATTGATCTTCTTCAAGATTATAAACTTGCTCTTGTTTCTTTTCATGTGCCTCAAACATCCAATATCAATGAACCATTGCTTTTATTCATTTCTTTTGTATAAAGTTGTCTATACCAACATAGACTTTTTAGGTTGTTTCATTTGCTATGAACTTATCTAAACTTTCTTCTTGATGAATGGAGCCTTAAAAATTTGGTTCTTCTTGACTGAATTGAACATGCTTCTACAATACCATGCTATGTGTCTAAAGTTATTGCACTTGTAACATATTATGGCCTCTTCATTAAATCTTAATAGAGGAGTAAAAGAGTTGTGGCTTCTACTTGACTCTGCATGAGTTTCCTTCTCCTTATTTCTGAAATTATTAACCCTTTTTTGACATTCTATTTTCTTATGACCATATACATTACAATAAAAATAGGACCTATTTGTGTATCTTTGACCTGATTGCCTTTTGTAGCTCTGTTCCTTCTAGACTTCTTTATTTGAGATGCCATTTGTATTCTTAACTTCTTCCCTTTTTATTTCCTCTTTTATAAGATCTTCAACATAGCTCTTTCCTTTTTCTGTGTTAAACTTGTCTATGGCCTCCCCTTTCTATTTTTTATATCTTATACCTATCTTATCCGACATTGATCTTTGACTTTCTAATATCTTATTCAACATATTAGTGTTATTCTCAAATTTTGAATCATTGGCTACTCCATGATTGATTTCTTTAATTATTTTTTTCAAGATCTACTTTTAAATAAGTAATTTTAATAACATACCTTTCACATTCTTCACTTAATTTTTGCAACTATTTCATTAGATATTTTTCATTCTTCTTGGCTTCTTCAAAGTGTGCTTGTAGATCTTTAATTGTTTCCTTTGACTCCTTTTTGTCTTTCTCAATCTGGAGCTTTAATCTTTGATTCTTCTTCTTAAGATATTTTAACTCTTCTAAGGTACAAATGAGTTCTCATTCTAGATTCACTTCAACTTCATCATATTCTTCTTCTTGATCATCTATACTTTTCATTGTGGAGGCATCTTCATGTATGGCCATGAATAAAATCTTTTTTTCTTTTGAATCATTGACTCCACTATCTTTGGCTGAGCTAGGATCTTTAGAATACAAACTCTTCTTCTCGAATCCCTTCTTGAATTTTATTTTAAAATTCTTCTTGTATGTAGACTTTCCTTATTCATTGTCACCATTACCCTTATCTAGGAACTTAGTTGCAAAATGTCTAATCTTTCCATAATTAAAACATTTAAAAGGTAATTTTCCTTGATATTTACCTGTGCCCTTTTTTGGCTTGTGAATGAATAGAGCTCTATTTTCATCGTCATCATCACTAGAATTGTAACTTAATTCTTAAATATTAGCCTTCTCTTTATTTAATGTCTTGAAATTAGCTTCTCTCTTTGAGGGTTTCTCTTATTTGGTCCACATCTCATATGCCATAATAATGCCATATAGCTCATCCATCTTTAGCTTGGATAAATTCTTCATCTCTTCAACTCCTAAAACTTTTACATCATATCTCAATGGTAGATATCTCAAAATGTTTTGTACCATGATTGATTCTTCTAACTTTTCTCCAAGACCTTAAATCTGATTAACTATTTGATCAACTTTTAAAAGGTAACTTGCTATATTTTCTTCTTCTTCCATCTTCAAACTCTCAAACTATCTTCTAAAATTTTGAAGTTTAGCTTGCTAAACCTTTCCATCACCTTTGTAAATATTCTCAATTTTAACCCAAGTTTCATGAGCAAATTTACATTGCATAACTTTAACAAATTTTGATTAACATAAACCACATAAAATATCATTTAAAGCTTTAACATTATTTTCACTTGATTATTTTTCAACCAGAGTGGTTAGAAGTGTCTGTGGCTCTTAATATTCTTCCACCACTGCTTGCCAAATGTCAAATCCAAGAGCCATCAAATAAGTCCTCATCCTTATGCTCCAAAAAAGCATAATTTGTCCTATCAAACAAAGGTACCCTATTTGTAAATAACCTTCATATGATCTAACCATTGTGCTTTCCCTGATCTATCTTCAATTTGTAAATTTTTTTCAAAAAGGAACCTATTATGATACCAATTTTTAAGCATGAAATATACTAAGAGGGGGTAGTGAATCATTATATTATATATATTTTACTTAATCTTATTTCTTTTCTTTAATCACTTAATCACACATTTAAGATATGACATATAACTAAAACAATAACATGCACCCCCCGAGAGAGAGAGAGAGAGAGAGAGAGAGAGAGAGAGAGAGAGAGAGAGAGAGAGAGAGAGAGAGAGAGAGAGAGAGAGAGAGAGAGAGAGAGACCATATTTTTACATGGAAACCCAAAGTGGGAAAAACCATGGAGAACAATCCCAAGTATATGAATGAGCACTAACTCAAATTACAAAGTTTGCAAGCACAAAATTATAAGAGCACCAATACAACAAATATTTGTGAGCACCAATCCACAAGAGCACCAACCCACAGAAGCACCAAACCCTCTTGTGTATAAAACACAACTATCTTTTAATGTTGCTTACTCAACAAATGATAGAACTCTACAATATTTCCTACTTTTCTCTCCTCTAAAACAAATATAAACCATGTACTCTCTTGCATATTACAAAAATTATAATATGCAAGAGATAAAAAAATTCACATGAAGTGATATAATACTCAATAAAGTTTCAAGGTAAACCTACAAGGGTAAGGTCTTAAGCCTAAGCATGCAATCAAACTAGTCCTAGACTCTGTCTAAACTAGTGAGGAGTTTTGAGGTGTTATCAAGATCTATGAAAGATGTAAATCAGTTTTATATCATTTTTTACACTATGTAAACATGTTTATAAGGTAGATAATCTTTCATAAGAGGATTTGGGGCCAATTCATGGCTTACTCATTTGCATGAAGAGACCTATTGAGAAGACATAGGCTTAGTAACATGTTGAGGTGAGTAATTTAATGCTTATGATAAGAAGAATGGAAATGTGTGAGAATTGTATTAGGTTTTATGACATTAGGATGAAGTTTTTAGATAAGTGAAAGAGGTTTCATGGCATGTTTAAGGTCTAAGTATGGCTTACAGGTACAGGCCTAGTGTACAAAGAGACCTAGTATGGCATAATAAGGGGTCAAGTTTAATTTTGAAGGTAAAAAATTCAAAATGAGATTTTAAATGTGTTATATATTTCACCAAGTTTTTAAACCAATTTTGAGGTTAAATTCTAAAGGAGAAAGCATTAAAATTAGTGTTGAGGTTTTTTGTGTGCATAGAAGAAAGTGTTACAAAAAGGCTTTTCTTATGATCATTGGCATATAAAAAAAATTCATTATATCATAATAAGTTAATGGAATTTGGGTAATGGTCTTATATAAAATTTACTAGCATTGGTTTTGGAGTTTAGGGGTAATCCTTTATGAATAATTGCTAAGAATAGAAACTAGTTTTTAGTGTCTTAAAACCCTAAGTTGAACTTGATGTTACAAATATGATTCAAAATGGCTCAAAATGGTTTGTATGACCTATTTTTATTATTTAAACATGTATAGGAATCTCCAAAGTACCTCTTAGTGTCATTAATCTATTAGAAGAGTGAGTAGAAGCTATAAAAAAATGCTTGTTTCTTGGTTTTTTGATGTAGAAGGTAGGGTTGACTAGGTCGAAGCATGAAATTTGTTGGAGGTTTAATATTGAGACATATATATTATTAAAATTGTGGTTTTTTATTATGTTTTAAACCTCAAATATATTAAATCAGTCCTAAAAAATTTCATATCACTAAAAAAGCCTAATGAGGAAGATAGTGAAAAAACTAGGTAAAAATGAGAATGAGATTAGGGATGGGTTACAGTGGATTATAGATGGATAAAAATACATGGGGTTATTTTTAAATAAATATATCATGTATCAACTTTTAATATAAGACTTGGATATACAAATAGACAAGGAGAAAGTTATTCTCAAAGGGATCTGTCTAACACAATGAGGTCTATATAGTGTGAAGACATGAGATTGGTCTATAAGACCAATATTGATATTAAAAATTATAATATATTTATTTAAATATGTTTTTATTATGATAAATTATAATATCAACCCATTTTAAGTTCATAAAAGTGTTCACCAATGTGTTTTAAGTCTTGGTTTTCATGACTATGTTTTTGACCATTTAGGAAGTTTTCTGTGTGTTAGTGAGAATGATGTTCCTAAGTCATTTATGCATAGTTTTTAAGAATAAAATTAACATAAATTTGTTTTATAATTATCATATCTTTATTTTAATTCATTTTTATTCATGATAAATTCTTATGAAGGTGTGAAAAGTCAAAGGTTCTTGACTGGGTGTTTGAGGTTTATTTACAATTCTGATTGAGCATATGTAAATGATCAATTTAAGGTATTTTTCCCTATATGGTGAAATATAATAGAACTAGTGATGAAAATAAGTTAATTAAGGTTATATCCATGTTATTTTTTAGTGTTTTTATGTGGTTAATTTTAGTGTATACTTCAGATACTCAAGACAAATTTTCTGGTAACAAGAGGGCCTAATTGCGAGTAGACCTAATGGTATGGTTCACAGAGTGAAATGAGATAAATGGTGTTGGGGACATAAATTGAGATTATAATGGGTATAATTTAAGTGTGTGTGAATTTTTTCATCTATTTTTTTAGGATGAAGGTGTTCCAAGGTTGTCAAGGTAAAACATTTGTTTTGACAAAGCCTGATTACATTAGGTCTAATGGTGGTTTTGGTCCTTATGGGTGGTGAGCAACATATGTAATTTCTTTCTCACTTGTGAAGTATTATTTTTGATATATTACAAGTTTTATCCAAGTATGAATAGGTTTTCTTTTGACCAAGGTGGGTGAGATCAAGAGTCCAGTATAAAAATAAGGTCTAATAGGCCTAATTTGACTAGTGATAATATTGAGAGGTGAATGAATGATATAATAATTTATAAACCAGGTATAGGGATTAGTTATAATCATATTGGTGTGTTTAATATGTAATTATATTTTAATAATGACTATATATGTTATGATCAAGGTTATATGACCTAAATCTGGAAAGAAGAGGGCTAGTTGAGCGAAGAGGTCTAATAGGTTATTTGAAGGAGATAGAAGAGCGTGGAGAAAAAAAAAGGGGATAATCATCAATTTAATGAGAAGAAAATATCAAAATTTAATTATAGGTTACATCTAGCTGAGTTGGTGTTGAGTTACCTAGGGGTTTGATTCCTCCTTGCAAGTTGGTGCTTGTTAAAAGCCTAATTATGTTGGTGCTTAACTAGTGAGGGGTAGCTGCTCCTTGTGGGGTTGGTGCCTTACTAAATATTTATTAATTAATTATATTAATAAATTAAAATATATTTTAATTATTTTTTATCCCCCATGAGGGTTTCCCATATATCTCTTGTGTTTTTATGTTGTATGCTTTTATAGATGCTTGATTAAGCATCAGTTAATGTATGTCTGTAAATGAATTCTTCATAGATTATAAGTGAAATTGAATGGATTTTTATTAAGGTTATGGATTAAACACAACATATAAATATATTTAATTCTAAAATTTGGTATCAAATTAGGTCCTTTGTATTAGGCTTAATAGTCTAAATGAGATCATAAGCAAGCAAAGATGGCTAGTCAAGCACAAGGTGGTTTCTGTACAAACAAGGATCTATTGTTTAATGGATCTACTTATTATTTTTGGAATTTTAGGATGAGAACATATTTAATTTATCAAGGTCATGATGTTTGAAAATTACTTTTTTATGGATACACTATACCCCCTATTCCTCCTCCAGATGCATTAGGTAAGAATGCTAGTGATAATAATTCAAGAGCAATGAGTGGTATTATGTGTGGCCTATCAAAGGTAGAACATGTGAATGTGTTGAATTTATATATGATAAATAAATGTGGGATAATTTTAATACTATACATAAGGTATACTCTAAGGTCAATTTGGATAAGTTTCAAACCCTTAGAAGATAGTTTTAAGGCATAAAGATGAATTAAGATGAGACCATTGTAGCGTACTTGTTGAGACTTGATGAAGTGGCCAACTTCATAACAAGCCTAGGTGAAGAATTGAAAGAGTATAATTTTATTAAAAAGTTTTTGAGATATATAACTCCTAAGTTTTATTTTAAAGTATATGTTGTTGAAGAGATGCAAGATAAATACAAGCTAGAGATGGATGGAATTCATGGCACCCTAACAACCTATGAGATGAGGACGAGTGAAGGAATACCTTCAAATAAATAAGATTAATTCAAGGCATAAAATAAGTCAAAAGAGATTAATACACAAGGTATGAAATTCAAAGACAATGATGATTTTGATATTGGTGATGATGAGTTGATAGCTATGTTTGCAACAAAATTGAAAATAGGTTCAAGTAAATATAAGGGTAAGCTACCCTTTAAATGTTTTAATTATGGAGAGATTGGACACTTTGATAAAAAAGTGACATCACAAGAATAATGAAATGGAATATGAAGAGAATGATGAAGGTCATGATGATGATAAGAATTCTTATAGGTATGATAAGAGTAAGAAAAGATTCAAAAAGTATGATGACAAGAAGAAGTTTTTCAAAAGCAAAATAAACTTTTACACCAAGGAATATTGCAGCTCATATGATGAGAGTGAGAGAATTGATTATTAGATTAACCATGAAGGTCATGGTCCTGATGTCAATGAAGTTCTCCTCATGGCTGAGGAATTACGTTGTTCAAATCAAGAAGAGTCCATGTGGTTTGGGGGTGTTGTTAGTGACTCAGATGAAGAATAAGATGAGGTGGACTTTGAGACTAGGATAATGAATGCTCTAAAATAAATAACGATGGTGAAGAACAAGAATAATTTGATTAGGTCTATTTTTAAATACTATGAGGATCAAATCAATTTTTTTGAATTTAGATTAAGCAACAACTCCAAGGAACAAGAGGAAATAGTCAAAGAGGTAGAGACTCAAATTGAGATTGTGATTGCAAACCTATAGGCTAAATAAAAAGAATGTGCAAGGTATGACACTAAAGTGGATTCCTTGAGAGCTGAGTTGGATTAGGAATCAAGTAAGGTAAATTCCTTTTTTAAATTTGAAAAAAGTACCAATGATCTAAACAACATCTTGAGTAGTCAAAAGACTACGAATGACAAAATAAGGTCCTGGTTTCCATTAACTATTTTGACATCAAGTGAAAATAAGTCAACCATAGAGTAGAAAACTTGTATATGATATTATTAATATCTTATAATGTGTAACATGGTCCTATATAGGTGTCATTTAATATGTCATTACCTTGATTACATCTATTTTAGCCCCTTATGTCATTTCTAGTCACTTAGGGTCATATTTGGGCCATTAATAAGGTTTGTATGATTTACCTTCATAAAAACATGTTACAATAGTTCCTAAACATCCTTCATGTTATCCCCTTTTCAAAAATGTCAATTTATAACTAAAAATTGCATGTGTAACATCAAAACAAGAGGAAAAATGGGAGTTTGGCTTGTTTTAGTTAATTGTATGGATTCTACTAAAGTGTGGCACATGTTGTAGGCTCCTAAAGTTACCATTAAACTCATTTAGACTCACTTACATGTTTTATAAATTCTATAAGTCCCACTATTGGCCAAAAACCATTTTGATCCTACATCATTCTTCTTGGTAAGTAGAATTGGTCAACAAGTTTTCTAATGGTATGGCCAATAGGAATTGAACCAAGTCAAATGATCTTGTGGGATGTTAGTACACTTTTTATAGTTCATATTAATGGTATAATTTCAAATTATGGTGTAGTATGCTTTATGAACCATTATTTAAAATATGACTACTCCTTTTTGTATGTTAATCCCCACACCTTACAAGTTTTTTTATATTTTCATAGGTCTATATAAAATAATTAATGAAAGTGATTTTAAAATATAGAGAAACCCTTATCCCATTATTTTTAGTCATTTTTCATGTGTAGACATGAATTGAAAATAAAAAACACTCCATTCTACTAGTGGAAGATCCATTGTTATGTTATAGATAGGTTTCACTAATTACAGAGGGTTCTTATCCTTGTAGTGGCTTTAGATGAAGGTGAAATTTTGTATTTCATGTTTCCAATATATTTTTAATCCATAACAAATTTCAATATTGAAAGCTAATACTAGTCGAGCCATAGTCATCTATGGTACACAGTCAAAATTTCCTATAAGTGTTCATCTATAAGCATGTAAAGAGTGATCTACACAACCATGATGACATAATGAGGAGGTTTTGAAAGTGTTGGGATATCCCATGAGGTGGAAAAAATACCTTTTATCCATATAATAGTATTTGGATTTTGGATAAGACAACATTTTCTTACATATTCAATGTTTTTCCCTATGTCTTACATATGCACTACAGGAGGTTCATACAAAGGTTTGTGAGGTTATAATACTAGTGTTGGAATTGGTTTAAGAGCCTAATAAAGTTTAGAATAATGGAGAGTATCACATAATCATGGTGTAAATTTAGGATTGGTTATAATATACCATGCACATTGTTTATATCATATTTTTCACAATCTTGTGACCTACATATACACCTACAAGTGTCCTAACAGAGAGGTAAACAATTGGTATAAGGTGTTTAAAGCTTGTTGTCATATTCATTAAGGTCTTGAAAGATGGAAAGAATCATAGTAACCATGGAAGAACCATGAAGTAATAAATATACCTATGTTATCCCACCATGAATTGAGAGATTGACTTAAGGAATTCATTACCTCAAAAAATCCAAAATAGGGACCCTATAGTACTTTTGATCCTTTCATGATAGATTATCTTGGAGTATAAATTGGTCTAAATATTTCCATGATGGATCCCTATCATAGGGACAATGTTTGAGAAATAAATTTTGTTTTTTCTATCATGTAATCAAAGTATATAAGGGCCACCATCTTATGCACTCCTCTATTGTAGAATGTCAATATTCTCTACAGTGCTTTAATATTAAAATGACCCTATGATACGATAAGTGCATGAAAGCTTCATAACTCATGAAAAGAGTGGTCTCATTTAGTTTGTGATATCCTAGAGGAATCCAAGGGAGATAAAAGTGGATGATCAGTCAAATTGAGGGGCATATGACCACCTATAATTCCTCTTTTTGTCACAAAATGATAACTACAACTTGACTATAGTATGACTTTAGACAAGGACATAATAGTCTAGATGTTGGCTTAATAAATACATGATGTGAATCAGTATTAGAGATTGTAAATGGAACTTTATGATTTTGAGGATTTATTAAATCATTATATGTAGGGTATAATAGGAAGGATTCACCTACATGCATTCCTTTTCTTAGTGAGAACACACTCATAGTTGACTGCAAATTGAACCTAGGCTAGTATAAGGTGAAATTTAGGAGTTGGAAAGGAAGTTGGGAGTGTTTACTACTTAAGGACACCTTAAAAATGATAATGAAAAACATGATTATAATCATAGGAAAATATAACATGGAAGGTCTTAACATGTAATTTATAGTCCATACTTACTAACCCTGCCCATAATGAGTATTACATAGAAGTCTACCTTGGGGTTTGTGAGTTTTGGAGGTGTCAAGAATATGATTCAAACCTAATGTTTTATTTGTAAGTTCCCCATGACCTATTTAATTTACCCATATCATTATTTTTCTTGAGTCAATAGGGTAAGTTACCTCTATTCTATCTTTGATAGAGGGTACTACCAGAAAGATATATCCTATAGGCTCAATATGAAAAGGTTAGAAGATGGGTTGAGGACTATGGAAACATTTAATAAGGTTGGGATAAGTTGAGTTAAACATGGTAAAACATTTAAAATACCCTATAATCATGATAAACTACTCAAAGGTGGTTATGAGTATTAAAGTATAGACCAAGCCTGCTAGGCCTTAACTAGGATTAAAATCCCTAAGTGGGTGTAGCCTCACTTATAACATGAGATAAGCATCAAAATAAATTTGAAGACCTTCATGGGGATTTAAAAGGTTATTCAAAACGTTTGGTCTATAGATAAAGTCATGGAAAAGTCATTTTATGGCTCAAATATATAACATGGTACACAAATGCATGGAAAAGCTTGAGGAGGCAAGTTTAGAAGCTCATATCTATACATATGTCTAGCATGGGATCCTAAGGAGTTAGGATATACTGGAGAGGGAATTAAAAAAGGTTATAATGAGATTTATCTGAGGTTTGATTATCACAATTTATGAACTATCCTTAAGAGGATAAACCAACCAAAACCCTCCAAAAACCTTGCTAGTTGGGAAAAACAAAGAAACAAATGCATCCAAGTGAGCTATTTTAGGTAGGAAAATGATTTGGGCTTGTAGATAAATCCTCTAGGATCCTTCCTATCAAGTTGGCTTCTACCTTATTTATATGGATAGGGTACAAATTTGGTTTTCTTGAAATATTTAAATATTTTATAGGTATAGATGATTTTCAAAGGATGAGGATCACTTTGGGAGGTCAATTAGGACCTAATCTAACTCCTCATATCAATTTATTACTTCAAAATTTCACACAAGTACCTCTATAGGAACCTTCACTTCAAGTAGTCAAAACTACCAAAGTGAATAGAAGATGATCACTAAGTGAGAAGGTGATAACTTCAATTGGGAGGGTTATGAAGGTATACCTAATGGATCTAAGGACATGGGGACTCTTTAGAGGTGTCATACCACCCCTTTAATGGATTTTTTTGGAAAATTAAATACCATCTTGGTGCCAAGTGTAAAGGATGAGTGAAAGAATGATGATAGTGACTACAGGTAGTGAGAACACTTATATAAAACAATATCAATGATTAGGGACACATCCAATGCATGTCCAAGTATGTTTCTAATGCCCCTTAATAGTTAAATTATGTCATCTATTCCTAGTCTTCCTTGGATAATTCAAGAAGGACCAAATGATGAAGGCAATTTTCAAGGAACTAGTTGAAGGGTCCTTTACCATAATTGAAGAGTATTATGCCTTGGAGGTACATTTGTCTAAAGAGACATTAAATGGTTTATTTAATAATAAATTATCTTTAAAACATTACTTATTCTCTCATCTTGACACCAATTCTTGTGAATCTTGAGTTTCATTATTCTCTCTCCTTTCTCACATTCTATAAGTACTAACCCATTTGGCTCTTATAGACTAATTCCATACCATGTATGGCAAAGCCCTACTAGTTTGATGTTTTACATTGAATTTTAATAATATATTAAATATTTATTTGAGTTCACAAAAAAAATTTATAAGTTTGCAAAGTGATGTATGGTGAGGTCTAGTGATAAACATCTATCCTTGTTTCTCTTTATCCTTTCATGTTTAATGGAAAGAAGTTCTCATTATAATAGGTCATATAGAGTGTAGATAGTGTGTTTGTCTCCTTTAAAGTGTGAAATGTTCTTAGATTTTTTAATCTAACCTTTGGTCCACTTACCTTGAGTTGTCTCATACATATCACCTCCATATTGAAATACTAATGTTAGAACATCTTAGAACTTCGAAGCTAGTGTTGTAGGTCTTGTTTATTAGTGAAATAAGTATGATGATATTATGGATATAATTATGGTGTATCACCCCCTTATATTAGTTTCATTTCATCCATATTTATTCCCCTTTTCCCTTAATCAATTAGTTAGTTTAGGTGATAAACACATCAAGGTCAATTCAAGGAGCTAGCCCTTAAACCTAGATGCCTACCTCTATTATAGGAAACCCATAGGATTAGAGGTATTTTAATGTTTCCCAAATATAATAGTAGGTTTTAAAAACCTCCTCTAAGGTGAAATATTTGGTGGCAAAATTTTTAACATGCCTAGTAGGACCAAGGTTTAAGATTGGAAGGATTGCTGGTGTGTCTTTCCTTTAATCAAATTTTAGAAGCAAGTGAGCTAACACCAATGGTGACTCTGAATGAAATATTCTATTTTTAAGTAGCCTAGGTATATTTTATTAAAGTTTTTGATCATTTATTGTGTCTTATTTGACCCACGAGGTTGATATGAATATATTTGATGAAAATCCCCATTATGCATCTCCCTATCAGCCTTATTATGACCCATGTTACACTCCTCAACAGCCCTATCACAATTGTTATCAATCCTATGATCCATGAAATCCCTATGGTCCTCCATTTCCTTCTCTATATGGACATCATGTTGTAGGACAACCTTATTAATAAGGATATCAAGAATCCTATCAAGGAATGCCTTCCTTTTAATCCCAATATAACCCTTACCAACCATACCATGATGTCTATCAACCTCAAGAGGATTATTATCAGTCTTATCATGAAGAACAGGATGATCCCATTTATTTTATATCAATATTATATAAGACAAAATATGAAATCCTAGTAAAATGAATGGAAGCTCTTAATAATCCCCATCATCACATTCCTCATCCTCCATCAACCCCATCTCATATCAAATCTTTGTTAGCACTCATACCAGATCTTATAGATAATGAAAATGGATGGAAACATGGGATGGTGAGTTTGATGTGCTCCCTAACCATTTAATGGAATGGTTAGGATTTGTTTCCCAAGGGTGTATGTATGTTTTAGAGATGAATAAATATGAAACTCAATGGGATATCAAGGATTAATTGTTCTTGGAAAATAAATCTTCCCAATGATCAATAGATAGGATAAGGATGTGGGAAAATAAAGAGATTAAAAGTGATCCTACAACTATTGAAGATCTGAAAGGAGGATATGGGCAAGGTGGAACTTTTTTTAAATAAATCATCTTTCCTATTAACTAACCTAACTTTTCATTCCCCTATGAGCTCACTTGGGAAATATTTTTTTCCCAAATCCATTCACAAGTTCTCAACCACACCTCAGAATCCATCCCCAACCCATGAGCCTATCCATCACCCTCTCACCTCATACCTTCTTAAATGAAATCCCCTTTTAAGGGAAACACGTGAATAAGAGAAAGATCAAGCCATAGATGATCAAGAGGATGCTTCAAATAACTATGATGAATAAATCACCATAGGGACCCTCTTGGTCAACAAAAATGCAATTCCATATTATTGAGTGAAGAGAAGAATGTTGAAGGTCACATTGTAGCTATCCATGTAGAATCTAGTCAAAGCATAAAAGAAGTACTTGAAAAAAATCCCATACCTACTAAGTCATTTGATGTCCATGGTGAAATATCCCTTGAGCATGACAGTCATGAGGATAAACATATTAAAGAGCATGTTGTAGTTTCACACAAGGAATTTGGTCAATGCATAAAGGGAGAGGTGTTTGAGAAAGACTTCATATATGATCATGAGGTTGTTGATTATCCTAAAAAACATGAAGTTGAGTGTGTTATAAATCATAAATAAGAGAGTCTTGTTAAGAATTAAGATCAAGATCAATTCACTCCTCAAGAAGCTATAGTCATGAAGAGACTTAGTGAAGCTATTATCAAAGAGGTTATAATCCTAGAGAGTCAATTGAGACCAAGGTAAAAGATGGTGTATTTGAAGAGTATCCAACACCTCCACCTAAGGTTGAGCCATTTATAAATGTATTGGAGAAGAAAGAGAATAATATTGAAGACGTCATTCATCAAGAAGATAAAGTTGAAGAGGTGGTAGTTCTAAAAGACAAGGAAATCAAGGATGATTAGTAGAAACAAATGAATATTTTCCAAGAGCTATAAAATATTTGAAAAGTTGAAGGCCAAGTGCATGAGAAGATGGATAAAGAGGTTTATATTGATGAAAATGATAAAGATTGGGTGGATTATGAAAATCTCCTTGATGAGTTTAAAGAACTTACAACTGAAAAAAAAAATTGAAACTTATTGAGAGCACCATGGAAGTCAAGAAGGTATGCATTTTTGAGCCACCATTGAAGGTTGAATTTTAAAATTCATATAAGAAGGTTGAGGTTGTTGAAATTTGAGTGGAGTTCATACCCATAAGTAATCTACTTTTGGTTGCCTTGATTTTATTAAACATCATGCCAATGCAATTAACAAGCATCATGGAGTTATAGATACAAGTGACAAGGCATAAGAAATAACTTGCCTCATTTACTCCTTCATTTAATGAAGTAGGAAATGTTTCAAACTTCCCATTTGATCTAGGAAGGAGATATGCATTCAAGCTAGTTTATGTTTAAGTTAGTTGGTTTGGGTTGTGTGTGTTTTTCATAAGTGCTCATGAAGCACAAGTGTGTGTTGTATTATTTTGTGTCTTGTTTTTGTTTTTTCTTGTGTCTTGGTTTGTTTTCAAATGAAAATTTAGTGTCATATTTGTGAATAGGTGACTCCATATCCCAATAGATAGGAAAAGGCTATGGTCTTAGCATAGTAGGTGTGCCACCCCTTAGAAATCAATAATAATGTTGACTATTTAAACCACAAGTCATAATAAGTCAACCCCCTATAGTAGAAAACTTGTATAGGTGATTATTAAGGTCTTATAGTCTATACCATAGTCCTAGATAGGGGTCATTTAATATCTCATTAAACTGATTACATCCATTTTAATATGTTATGTCATTTCTAATCACTTAGGTTTATATTTAGGGAATTAATAAGGTTTGTATGGTTTTACTTGGTAAAAAATTGTTCTAGTGTTCCTCAACATTCTTTATGTTAGTCCCTTATCATAATGGTTATTTTATAACTAAAAATTGTAGGAGTAACATCAAAATAAGAAGAAAAGTGGTAGTTTGGGTAGTTTTAATTGGTTGTATAGCTTCTACTAAAGTGTGGCACATGTGAAAATATCCTAAAGTAACTCTTTAATTTCCATAGACTCAATTCCACATTTTATCAAGTCTAAAAGTCCCAAAATTGGCCAAAAACCATTTTTATCCTCCATCGCTCTTCTTGGTAGGTAGAATTGGTCAATAGGTTTTATTATAGTATAGCCAGTAGGATTTAAAGTAGGTCAAATGCTCTTTTGGGATGTTATTAAAATTGTTCTAATTAATATTTAAGGTATAATTTAAAAGTTTCGTGTAGCAGGATTTCTAAAACATTATTTAGAAGATGACATCACCTCTCTGCATGTTAATCCCCACACCTTACAGGTTTTGCTTCTATTTACATAGGTATATACAAAATAATTGATGAAATTTATTATATAATATGTGGACATTCTTATCCCATTATTTTGAATTAGTTTTCATGTGTGGATGTGAATTTAAAAGCACAATCACTCCATTATACCAGTGGGAGCTCCATTGCTATGTTACAGATAGGTTTTACCAATTTTAGAGGGTTCTTATCCTTGTAGTGGTTTTAGATGAAGGTGACATTTCATATTTCATGATTAAAATGTCTTCTTAATCCCCCCTCCTTTCAAATTTTAGTTTCAAAATCTAATACCAATGGATCCATAGTCATTTATTGTACACTGTTAGACTTTCCTAAAAGTATTCATCTATAGGTAGGTAAAGAGATATCTACACAACCATGATGACATAATGAGGAGGTTTTAAAAGTGTTGGGATAACCCCTAAGGTAGAAATAATACCTTTGGGCCATATAATGGTAGTTGGAGTTTGGACAAGACAAAATATTCTTACATATTCAAAGTTCTACCTTATGTCTTACATATGCATTATAGGAGGTTCATACAAAGGTATGCGAGGTTATAATACTAGTGTTAAAACTGGTTTAAGAGCCACATAAAGTTTAGAAGCATGGATAGTATCATATCATCATGTTGGAAATATAGGATTGGTTTTAATATACCATGCACATTGTCTATATCTCATTTTTCACAATCATATGACCTGCATATACACCTACATGTGTCCTAATACAAGGGTAGACAATTAGTATGAGGTGTTTGAATTTTTTGACATATTTATTAGAGTATTGAAATATGTAAATCATAATAGTAACCATGGAGGATCCATGAGAAAAAAAACATACCTATGCTATCCCACACCAAATTAAGAGGGTGACTTAAGGAATTCAATACCTTAAAAATTCTAAAATAGGTACCCTATAGTACTTTTGATCCTTTGATGATAGATTATCTTGGAGTATAAATTGGTCTAAATATTTCCATGATGGATCCTTATAATAGGTACAATTATTGAGAAATAATGTTTGTTTATTTGATCATGTAAGTAAGGTATAAAAGGTCCTTCATCTTATGCACTCCTCAACTATAGAATGTTAGTATTCTCTATAGTTATTTGAACTTAAAATGACCCTATGATGTAATAAGTGCATGAAAGTTGCATAACTAATTATAAGAGTAGGTTTTTTTGGTTTGAGATAGCCTAGAGGACTCTAAGGGAGATCTAAGTAGATGATTAGTAAAATTAAGGGGCATATAACCACCTACATGTCTTTTTTTGGTCATAAAATGATAACTCTAGCTTAACTATAGTATGACTTCACACTAGGACATAATAGTCTAGATGTTGGCCTAGAAAATACATTATGAGAATCAGTCTTAGTAATTATAAAGGGACATTGATGAAATTTAATATGTATTAAATCATGATATATAAGATCTAATATGAAGGATTCCCATACAAGCATGCCCCTTTTAAGTGAGAACATAGTCACAGTTGACTCAAACTAAACCTAGGCCAATATAGGGTGCAAGTTAGGAGTTGGAAAGGAATTTGGGATTGTTGAAATGCTTAATGACACCTTGAAAATGAATATTACAATGTTACATGATGTTCATCATAGAAAATAGAACAAGGAAGGTCTCAACATGCAATTTATAGTCCATACTTACTAACCCTGCACATAATGAGTATTACAAAAAAGTATGCCTTGGGGTTTGTGAGTTTTGGAGGTGTTAGGAATATGATTCAAACCTAAGGTTTTATGTAGAATTTATCCATGACCTATTTAATCTCCTTATATCCATTTTTTCCTAAAGCAATAGGTAAAGTGCCCTTTGTGATGTCCCAGATAGAGGGCACTTCTAGAATGATATAACATGTAGGCTCAATACGAAAAAGGTTAGGAGATGAGTTGAGGACTATGGAAACCTTGAATAAGGGTGAGATAAGTTGAATTGAACATGTTAAAACATTTAAAATACCCTATATTCATGTTAAACCACTCATATGTGGTTATGAGTATCAAAGTATAGACTAAGCCTACTAGGCCTTAACTAGGCCTCAAATCCCTAAGTGGGTGTAGCATCACTTATAAAACCAAATGAGAATTCCAATAAATTATAATACATTCATGTGAAGTTATAAGGTGAGTCACAACATTTGGTCTATAGATAAATTCATGGAAAAGTCATTTTATGGATCAAGTCTATCAGAAGGTGCATAAAATACATGGAAGATCTCGAGGAGGCAAGTTTAGAAGCTTATATCTATACAAATGTCTTTCATGAGAGAATAAGGAGTTAGGATATTCTGGAGAGGGACCTAAAAAAGGTTATAATGATATTTTTTTGAGGTTTGAATGTCACAATTTTATGAACTATCTTTAAGAGGATAAATCACCCAAAACCCTCTAGAACCCTTGTTAGTGACCCAATGGGAAAAACAAAGAAAAAATACATCAAAGATGGATAGTTTGGGTAGGAAAATAATTTTGGCTTGTAGATAACTTCCCTAATATCTTTCCCATCAAGTTTTCTTCTACCCTATTTGTATGGATAAGGTATAAAACTAGATTTTCTTAACATATTTTGATGTTTTATAGGTACAAAAAAGTTTAAAAGGATGAGGATAACTTTGGGAGATAAATTTGGACATAACATAACTCCTCATATCTATTTATTACTTTTAAAAATTACATAGGTACCTTTCCAAGGACCTTAACTTTAGGCAATCAAAATTGGCATAGTAAATGGAAGGTGATCACCAAGTGAAAAGGTGATAACTTAAATTTCAAGGATTTTTAAGGTCTTTTTAATGGATATAAGGACATGGGGACTCTTGATAGGTGTCATACCACCCATGTTTTGGATTGATTTGAAAAATTGAAGACTATATTTATGCCAGGTGTAAAGGATGAGTGAAATAAGGATGATAGTGATTATAGGTAGTGAGAACACTTGTCTAGAATAGTATCAATGATTAAAGACACATCTAATGCATGTTTAATCCTATTTATAATCCCCCTTAATAGTTAAATTATGTCATATGCTCCCAGTCTACCTTGGAGCATTCAAGAAGGACAAAATGATGAAGGCAATTTTTAAGGAACTATTTCAAGGGTCCTATGCTAGAATTAAAGAGTTTCAAGCCTCAGATGGAAATTTTTCTAAAGAGACCTTACATGGTCTATTTCATAATCCATTCTCCTAAAAACATAAGTCATTCACTTAGCTTGAGACCTATTCTTGTGATTATTGAGCTTTATTCTTCTATATCCTTTCTCACATTGTATAAGTACTAGCCTTTTTGTCTCTTGTAGACTAATTCCACACCATGTATGGTGAATCCCTTATAGTTTTTTTTTGTATTTTACCTTTGTATAAAATATGAAATCTTATTTTGAGTTTAAAAATATAATGTATAAGTGTGCAAAGTGATGTATGGTGAGGTCTAGTTATAAACATCTATCCTTGTTTCTCTTTATCCTTTCATGTTTCATGGCAAAAAGTTCTCATTCTAATAGGTCATATGGAATATAGCTAGTGTGTTTGGCTCCTTTCAAGTGTGCAAGTGTCGTTGGAGTCTATAATCTAACCTCTAGTCCACTTATCTTAAGTTTTCTCATACATCTCACTTCCATATTAAAATAATAATGTTAGAACATCTTAGGACTTTGAAGATAATGTTGTAGGTCTTATTTGTTAGTGTGAGAAGTATGATGATATTATGGATATCCTTATGGTGTATCACCCCCTTAGATTATTTTACTTTCATTCATGTATATTACAATTTTCATAAAAATAATTAGTTAGTTTAGGTGATAAGTACTTCAAGGTCAATTTAGGGAGCTAGCCCTTAAACCTAGAGGTCTACCTCTACTATAGGCAACCCACAGATCTAGAGGTATTCCAATGTTGAAAAAATATTAGAGTAGGCTTAAAAAATATCCTCAAGGGTGAAATATTTGGTGATAATAGTTTTAATGGAGAATAAAATAAGAACACTAATGTGATCAAGAAGGTCAATGGTCAATCAAGGAATGATGGTGTTGGTAGAATGAAGAGTAATCCTATCAGGAACACTAATACTATAAGGTATGAAAATCATTTTAGTGGTTATTATTATTATTATTATTCCATGTAACTAATTTTGTTATAGAGAAAGGTATTGTAGAAGACCCTGCAAGAATGAATATGCATGAAACTATGAGGAGAATCATTAGTCAATAGGTATGGGTATGGTGTGTTTCCATCAAGAAGAATAGTGTGTTTCAATTATCAAAAGGTCGGTCACATTGAAAAGTTATATAAGCATGGATTCTCAAGTCAAAACAAGAATATTGAGGCCACTAGAGTGCAAGAAAGAAGACAAAATAGTGAGTGGAAACCAAATATAGATAATGTGAATGTTGAATATTCTATAAGTCCAAGTGGAATATTTACCATGTTAGAGCATAGTTTAGATGCAAAGGAGTGCCATGAATTATCGAAATCAACTCAGATTGTGGATGGAGTTAAGACAAATAGACCAAGTTAGAATATTGTCCAAATGAAGATTGAATGGGTTAAGCCAAAAGGGATATTCATGTCTAAGAGGATCTTGAAGAAAGTTAAATATAGTAAGGACATGGAGATCTAGGAATCTTTTGATTTTATGTTATTTTAGTACCCTAGAGAAGAAATGACTCTATTAAGCTTCATGGAGGCACTCAAATAGTGAGTAAAATCATGAAGGATGCTTAGTACTAGGGGTAAATTTGTATTATTTATTTTAGATCCAAATTTTAGTCAATAGTCTATTGGAGGTGTGATTGTAATATATGGGTTACAAATCATTTATATGATGACTTGATCAAGCCAAGTCACATTCATGATAGTCCTTGAATATCTCATGAAGATAAAGGAATAATGGTTGGGTACTTATGTGAGTTGAGTTCCTATTTGGTTATTCAGAGGAAGATTGATCTTATTTGGAAAGAAAAGGAGTGTTTTTCTAGGTCTAAAGATCAAATAGTTGTCAAGATATGACCCTTTTTCATTAATGTCAAAGGGGGAGAAAGTTCCAATTTGGGAGAAAGGTCAGTATGAAGAAGATCCATTTTGGGGAGATGAGTATGATCAACTTTATTTGAGTGTTTACTATCAATGAAAAAGGGGGACATTATTGAGGTATGTTCTTGGCATTACCATTGTGGCATAAATATTTTCATTGATGTCAAGGTCAAGATTGATGTCATTAATGTTAAAGTCAAAGTTTATGTCATGTATGGTGAAGTGATATGTGACAAAGAAGTCTTGAGATAAGAGAGAATTTAAAGACAACCTATTATCTCTGTAATGAGAGAGAATTTGAAGGCAACATGGTAATTCTTCTTAGGTTGATTTCATGTCAAGGTCAAGATCAAGTACAAGGTATGTATACTATTAGGTGCTAGTCTTGAGGAGCTTTGTCATATCATGAGCATGTACATGATGAGACCTTATGAGAGGATATGAATATGGTAGTCTATTAAGATGGATACACACATGTATTATTGGATGTCCAAGGATGACCAATCATTAATATGATGTTTTGGAACACTCAAAAAAGTTTTGAGGTAAACCTACAAGGGTAAGGTCTTAAGCCTAAGCATATAATCAGACTAGTCCTATACTCTATTTGACCTAGTGAGGAGCCTTGAGGTATTATCAAGATCTCTAAAAGATGAAAATAAGTGTTATTTCATTTTTAACACTATGTAAATATGTGTATAAGGTATATAATATTTCAAAATAGGATTAAAGGTTAGTTTATGGCTTACTCATTTGTATGAAGAGACCTAGTGAGAAGTCATAGGCTTGGTAGCATGTTGAGCTGAGCATGGAAAGGGGTTTTATGACATGAATATGAAGTTTTGATGGAAATTCAAGAGGTTTCAAGAAATGTTTAAGGTCTAAGTATGGCTTACAGGTATAGGCCTAGTGTGCAAAGAGACCTAGTATGGCCTAACAAGGGGTTAAGTTCAATTTCCAAGGTACTAGAGATAATGTGATATTTCTAAAATGTATTATAGGTTGTATCAAGTGTTTTTACCAATTTTTAGGTCAAAATTTGAATGAAAAAGCATGAAAATTAGTGTTGAGGTTTTTTGTGTATAAAATGAGATGTTATAGACTTGAAAAGGATTTTCTTATGATCGTTGGCATGTGAAACATTTGAATGAGATCCTAAGAAGTTCATATAAGTTTTGGAATGGTCATATCTCAATTTTTTTGTCATTGGTTTTAGATTTGAGGGGTAATCCTTTATGAATGATTGCTAAGGATGGAGATTAGTTTTTAGTGCCTTAAAACCCTAAGTTGAACTCAATGTTAGAGATATGATTAAGAATTGATAAAAGTGGTTTGTATGACCTAGTTTTGTGATTTTAAAATGTATAGGAATCTTATAGGTACCTCCAAGTGGAATTATTCTATTATAAGGATGAGTGGAAGCTATAATAAACCCCTTGTTTCTTAGATTTTTGATGTAACAAGCAGGGTTGACTAGGACAAAGCATGAAAGTTGTTAGAGGTTAAATATTGAGGCCTATATATTAATAAAATGGTGGTTTATGATTATGTTTAAAAACTCAAATATTCTAAACTAGTGATTAAATTTTTCCTATTACTAGAAAGGCTTAATGACGAAGACAATGAGAAAACTAGTAAGAAGTGAGAATGATATTAGGGATGGGTTGTAGTGGACTATGGATGGATCCAAATTCATGGGTTTATTTTTAAATACATATATAAAATATAAAATTTTAATATAATATTTTGAGATGCTCATATACAAGCAAAAAATTGCTCTCAAAGTGATCTATCTAACACAGTGAGGTCTGTGCAGGGTGAAGACATGAGATTGGTCTATAAGATCAATATTAATATTTAAAAATTATAATATATTATTTTAAAGATGTTTTTAAGATTATAAAAAATAATCTAAAACCATTTTAATTTCATAAAATTTTTCACATAGTTTTTCTAAGTCTTGGTTTCCATGACTATGTTTTTGAGCATTCATGAAGTTTTTTGTATGTTAGTGAAGATGATGTTCCTGAGTCATTATGCATAGATTTTATGAATGAAATGGACCTAAATTTGTTATATAGGTCTCATGGGTTAATTTTAATTTATTTTTATTCATGATAAATTCCTATGAAGGTGTGAAATGTCAAAGGTTCTTGACTAAGTGTTTGAGGTTTGTTTGCAATTCTGAGTGAGCATATGGAAATAATTAGTTTAAGGTATTTTTCCCTGTCATGAAATATAATGTACTTAGTGATTAACCTAAGTTAATAAAGGTTATATAAATTTGATTTTTTAGTGTGTTTATGTGGAAAATTTTAGTGTATACTTTAGATACTCAAGACAGACTTTCTAGCAGTAAGAAGGTCTAATTACGAGTAGACCTAATGGTTGGTCCAAAAAGTAAAATGAGATAAATGGTGTTGGGGACATAAGGTGAGACTATAATTGGTATATTTAAAGTGTTTTTAAAATTTTTAATCCATTTTTGGAGGCTAAATGTTTTCCAAGGTGGTTAAGGTAAAACATGTGCTTTGAGAAGGCCTAATTGCATTACGTCTCTATTAGGCCTAATGGTGGTTTTGGTCCTTATGGGTGGTGATTGACATATGCAATGGTTTTTTCACTTGAGATACATGTTTTTAGATCTATTATAATGGTGATGAAAGTATGTAAAGTTTTTTATCCCACCAAAGTAGGTGAGATCAAGAGTCAAGTATAAAATGAAGGTATAAAAGGCCTAATTTAACTAGTGAGAATATTGAGAGGTGAATGAATGATACAAACGTTTGGAAACCAAATAAAGGGATTAAATACCATTAGAGTGGTGTTTTTAATATTTCATTAATTTATAAAAATTATTCTATAGATTATGAGTAAGGTTATATGACTTAAACCAACCAAGAATAGGGTTAGTTGAGTGAAGAGGTCTAATACGTTGTTTGAAGGAGATAAAAGAGTGTGAAGAAAAAAATAAGGGGATCATCATAATTTGAGTGAGAAATAGGTATAATAATGTGATAATAGGTTCTATGTAGTTTATTTTGTGATTATTTACCTAAGTATTTGGTTCCTCCTTGCAAGTTATTGCTTGCTAAAGGACTAGTTGAGTTGGCGCTCCTTGTGGGAATAGTGCCTCAATAAATATTGATTAATTGATTATAGGACCATATTGTAAGATAATTTAAAATTATTTTTATCACCCATGATGTTTTACCACATATCTATTATGTTCTTATGTTGTATGCTTTTATATATGCTTGTTTTTGCATGGGTTAATGTATATATTGGTGCTAGAAAAAGGTTCTTTGAGCACCTCCAATAAAAGAGGTTAGTTTATACATATATCTGAACTAGATTCACCCAAGAGAGTGACCAAATATAGTTATTAGGTTGGTCTTCTAGTCTCACCCTTGTCAAATCATAGGAGACCTAGATTTGTACTGAATACCCCCATCTACAACAAAGCTATAATACCTTCCTTAGTAAGGAACACTTCCCATATCAATCATCCATATAAAAAACACCTAGGATAGTTGGATCTAATATTTTTTTCCAAAGGGATGTGCATGACCTACACAATATTCCTAAACAGTACCTACTATCCTTCTCTCCTTTTGAAGGAAGAATGATAGAAGAACACATTAAGTATTTAAAAGCTATTTTGAGATTAATGAATGTTATTAATGAGGATTTAGATCCAAAATTTTATATTTTATACTAATGGATGTTGATTATGATTGGTATCTTAATCTAATAAAAAATTTCATCACTTCTTAGAATGCATGTCAAGCTACTTTACTCTCACAATTCAGATAGGTCATCGACCCTAGTTTGATATACCAAAACTTTACCATCATGAAGAGGGAGCCTAACAAGACAATCCATGATTTCAATGATATATTTAAAAATATTTATACTTGGTTAAACTCAAGTTATAAACAAAAATAATCATTGGAATTAGAAATGTACAATAATTCTCTAGATCTAATTACTCTAATTTTCTTGAGAAGGGAAACTATTATCACCACCCTGGCATTATTTTATGAAGAGGCCATCATAATTGATAGGTATATTAATACCCAGGTGCCTATCACACCTAACATCAACAATGACTTCCCAATGTTGAATCCAATCCCACATGTAAAGCATAACATTCATGTGTTCAATTAAAATCAATTATACACACTATCTCCTTTGACATAAACAACACATCCAAATTACAATTTTGGGAACAACCATCCACAAGGAAATGGTTACCATCAAAAAAAAATTTGATACATCCTCTACTAATATTTTATAGGGAACTAACTCTACAAGGGTGGAGCTAGATGTTATTCAAAATATGGTTCATAAGTTAAGTAATTACTTCTTTAGCATGCAAAGAAAGATAGGCAATGACTAGTGGCCCAAGTGGTGATTAAAACTCAAGGTTTCCTAGATATAATAGAACACTCAATAAGCCTATAAAGATCAATATAGTAGAGACAACTCTTCCAAATTGGTGCAAAATCCATAATACTTATCAGCATGGTAAACTTGATTATGTTGAATTTTCTATAGCATTTAAAATTTTTCAAAGAGAAGTAGTAAGGTAAGATCATATACATAATCCACTAGAAACCCATTAGGACCCTAGCCCTTCAACCACTGCCATGTTCTCTGAGACTCATGAATTTCCTTTTCCAAGTGAAGATGACAACATACTAGAGGACAACACTGATGAGATGCATGATTTCCAATAATTCCAGAAAGGTGGTCACAATATAAGGAATAGGCTGACCTTTACAACTATTATTCCTCTAAATATCATAGCCATTCCACCCACTCCAAAATTTAACAATCTACCTCCCCTAAAGGGAATGATCAGACTTAGAATAGAGAATAATAGATCACAAGAGGATATAACATTATCGAGGACATGAAGAAAATTAAAACATTAATCTTCATGAATTAGATAAAATCATAGAATAGAAGGAGATACTATGAAAGTATATTATAAGGAAGGTCCCTATGGAAAAGGCAAAAGAATCTATAGAGAAAATAAAGGCTACTGATACTAATGTCATTTATAAGAGCAATCCATAGGTCCCCCCCTTTTCTATTGACTATTAGGGAATTCATCAAGAATATTCATAATTGTTTAGTTAATTTTAGAGCCTCAACAACTATGATTCCTAATTTTATATGTCAAAATAATGGCCTAAATCCATGCCCTTCAAAGAGAATAGTTTCATAGTTGGATAAAATGGTGGTACCAATGATTGGAAAACTAACTAATGTCCACATTCAATTAGCTTATAATCTATGAGTCTAGATGATTATTGACATCCTTGTAGTAGACACACTTGAAGGCTATGGAATTTTGTTGAGTAAGGATTGGTCTAGAATGTTCAATGGATATCTCTAAATAGACTTCTCTCACATTTGGATACCATAGAGAGGCATTGCAAATCAAATCAAAATTGATAAAGAACCAAGGATGAAGTACCCTATCACAGAGTATAATGTTAATAATGAAGAGGTAAAGTATGAATCCTATAGCCTTTGTATTTATAATTTTACTACATAAAATCAAACATAAGAGCTAAAATCTAAGGGTTTTAATCAGCTATGGACTCTCCACTTTGATAGTTCTAGATCTAAATAAGGACCAAGCATAAGAATTGAACTAATTAATCCATAGGGAAAGAAATTCTTAGAAACATACATATTATAGTTCCCTTGCACTAACAATAAGGTAAAATATGAAGCATTAATTTTAGGATTGTAATTTTCACTCAAGAATAATGTCAATTAGTTGTTAGTATTTGGGGATTTAGACCTAGTAATCAATCAGGTCAAAAATAAATACCAGTGCAAATTGTCTTATCTAAAAATATATAAACATAAAGCATGGGATTTGATTGATAACTTTGAATATTTAAACATAGTAGTAGTTTTCAACGAGCAAAATCAAGCTGTATATTCACTAGCTACTGCTGTTGTCAATTTGGAGCCTCTCTAAGAAACCAAGGTAAAGAGATTCTCCATTGAGCTAGTACCTTGTCATTTTTTTCCTAACAACATAGAAAATTTCCAAGTCTTTGATGATGACCAACAGATCATTTAGTTTTTAACTAACTCAAGACAATTTGAGTCCTAAATCATTAATGATAAGGTAATTAGTCATTTTTACCAAGAGGATTTAGGGGAAGAAGGCATATTCTAGCTCAAAGAGAAACATCTCCCAACTATTTTGGTCTCCTTAAAAATACCATTTGATATATATCCCCAATATTAATAACAAAGGCAACCCAAAGTTAATGAGTCTAAATTCAAAATGGAGAATTAAGCAATGAGCATATCCCATGCTACATCAACATTAGCCTCAATTGTACTCTAGAAGAAAGATAATGGGTGAAGGATTTAATCACCTAATATAGATATGTGATTGCATGGACATATAAAGACATGAAGTTTTATGACCCAAAGTTCATCAATTATACAATTCCATTAAAACTAGATCACAAGCTATTCAGGGAAAGACATAGACCAGTGAATCCTGTCCTCAAACCTCTCATCCAAAGAGAAGTATAAAAGTTGTTAAGTGTAAGAATAGTCTTCCCAATCAGACATTCCACATAGGTGGCTAATTTAGTCCCTATCAGAAAGAAGAGTTGAGAGATCAAGTTATGTGTTGATTTCATAAACTTGAGAACAAAACTTTTGAGAAGAACAACTATCCATTGTCTTCGTTAGATGAGGTGATAAAGATAGTTAGTGGCTCTAAAATGATGTCCTTTTTGGATGGATTTTTAGGATATAAGCAGGTGTTAGTATAATTAGAGGATAAAGTGAAGACTACATTTACTATGAAGTGGGGTACTTATGCATATAAGAGAATGCCTTCTAGCCTAATTTCTTAATAAATGTAGGATCCACCTTTAGTAAGCCATGGATCACACATTTAAAGGATTAATAGGTAAATGTATAATCATCTATATTAATGATCTTACTATGTTCTCCAAGAATAGGAATGATCATGTAGGTCATCTATAGTCAATATTTGAAAGATATAAAAGGTTTGGCATCTTGTTGAACCCAAAGAAGAGCATATTTGGAGTAACTAAAGGTAGGCTCTTAGGAAATATTATTACCAAGAAAGGAATCATTATTGATCTAGATAAAATATAGGGGATTTCAAATATTTCACCACCAAATAATAAGAAAGAGCTCAATTCATTCTTTGGGAATATTAATTTTGTAAGGAGGTTTATTTCAAGATTTGCATAAATTATGAGACCTTTGAATTCAATGCTCAAGCAGGCTACTAAAATAGATGGACATTTGAGTCCTAAAAATATTTTCAAGACATTAAAGATGTAATATTTTAGGCCTTATTACTAGTTGAACCATATTTTATGAAGGATTTTTACTTATATTCACTTCTTTCGAAACATATAATTATTGTTGCCATAAATCAAAATAAAGATGAGACTAAGCATCCAATTTCATTCATGAGATGACTCTGAAGGATGAATAAATTAGATAAACCATGATTGTTAAATTGATTTGCACTCTTGTCAAAGTGATGAAGAAATTTTGACACTACATGTTGAGGAATAAGACTATTGCTATCATACCTGATCTTGCTATCAAGATCACCTTGTCACCAAAAGAATTAATAGAGAACATAGAAGCAAATGGATGGCAAAGCTATAGGATTTATACATATAAATCAAGTCTTCTAAGATTATTTAGGATGAATGCATTATCCAACTCATGACTGAACTTGATCCATGTATTATTATTGAAGAGGTATGTGAAGCCTAGGTATCTAGAGGGGAAAGGTATACTAACATAATGTAATATCTAATTATAGGCACTTGTTCCACAAAATTCAATAGAGAATGAAGGAGAGATTTGAGGCTCAAATATCCTCACTACATGATAAAGAAAGGAGTTATCTATAGAAGAAACTATGAAGTCATCTATCTTAGATGTGTATCTATAAAAAAAGCTAAAGAGATTATTAAAAACTTGCATCAGAAGATAGGTAGTGGTTACCCATCTAAGAATACCACAACTCATAATATCTTAATAATTGGCTACTACTAGCCAATAATTTTCAAGGATGCTCATGCTCATGTAAGGACATGCCATGAATGCCAATATTTAGCAAAGAGAAAATTATATGCATCAATGCCATTACAACCTATTATTGAAGGAAGTACATTTGTCCAATTAGGTTTTGACTTCAATGGTGTCATTAAGTGAAAATCCTCAATAGGTCATAAGTATGTACTCACTGCCATATATTACTATACCTGATGGACTGAAGTAGTCACCATAAATAATTCTAGAGCATAGGATGTGATTCATTTCTTGGAGGGACACATCACAACTAGATTTTTCACCCCCATTTCTATGGTTTTTGATAATGGGCCATCATTCATATCAACTAAATTCATTGAATGTGCTCAATAGAACTAGATCACTATCAGGGCATCTTATAACCATTATCTTCAAGGAAATGGATTGGTTGCATGAATGAATAATAAATTGATAGATGCAATAAAGAAATCAATTATAGATAAGCCATAGGATTAGTATAATCTACTAAATTAATCCCTTTGGGTAGACCAAATGATATATAAGTAGGCACTCAAGGCCTTACCATATCTTTTGGTGTATGGATGTAGGCAAATAATCCCAATCATGCTGAAATTACTGACTTATCAATTAATGCAAGAATACATGAAACCAAATGACAAATCATAATCTTGAATTCTAGATATAATATAAATATAAGACTCAAGGAATAAGTCCCTATAGACTTTCAACAAGCACCAGGACATAGTCAAGAGATGGTTTGACCAAAGAGCAAAATTCAAAGCATGTAGAATTTTTGATCTAGTGCTTTTGTAAGATAAATCTTATGAAAAGAAATGATAGCATGACAAATTTTCCCCACTGTGGATTGGACCATATTATATTTTAGATATCTTGGGAAATAATTCATTCTATTTAAAGGACATACAGTGTAATGAATTCACATATGCAGTCAATGGACTATTTCTAAATCATTAATTCATGGTTGTTCCATCTGAAGATACCCCTAATTGATAAAGAAACATGGTAGAGCTAAGAATAGGTTAGCTTACTACTTTTTAGCATAGGTTCCTTCTTTCTAAGTTAGTTTACTACTTTCTAGTGTAGCTTTCTACTTTCTAGGTTAATTTACTAATTTATAGGTTTATTTTTTTCCAGCTTTCTAGATTAGGCATTTTGATTCGTATGACAATCTAAATTATTTTATTCTAACATGACCAATCTAATATCCAACCAGCTAGGCCCATATTTTATGCTTAGATAGACATATAATAGAAATGGAAAATTATAGAGGGATTCACAACTTGGGGCATGATCATAAATTGGTTATACTTTTGTGTTTAGAGTCTTCAAGATTTAGGTATGTAATCACAATCATTTTGGGTTATGTCACAATTGAATATTTCTACTAGGTATGTGAAAGCTACTCTAAAATAATTCATATGAAGTTATAAAGTTTTATTATTCCATTGGAATAAACACACTTTTCACATAATTACTTGTTTAAATGTGATAATTATTGGTGTAGATATGGCTAGCATGGACATTCTGGTAAATCATTTGTTTTATAACCATACCATCTCATAGGGGTTTTGGCTCTCCTACCATTCAAAGTAAAAAAAGAGAGAAATCAATAAATCCAAAAGGAAATCTAAATAAAATCAAAGGATCACATTATGAAATAAGGTCATATACCATGCATCATGATCAATAAAATGAAGGAAGGTGAAAGAAGAGACCCAAGGTATCTCTATTAGGGTTATGGATGCTTGGTTGGAAATAGAGAAATGTATTAGCTTCCCTTGATATAATTAGATTTTAAAAAAACTATAATGAAACCTATAGCTTCTCCAAGACTTTGAAAAGATACTCGTAATAGGGGTTCAATAAACCTCACTTTTATCTCACACAAATCCATGGATAAGAAGGCAAGTATGTTGTGTGATCATATTTAGGACTCTCCTTCATATCTCTAATTCCAATATCTTTTTGTGGCACATTTCATGTCTAATTTGAAATTACTAATAAAATTTAAAGGGATCTCAAATACTCAAGATTATTCTCCCTATAAGTCACCATTTATTGTACCCAACATTCCCCTTTGCTTCAAGAAGAAATGGGGGCCCAATTTTTTTTTTAATTTTAGCCTTGTTTGTTGAGCCATTATTATATGAATTATGCATGCTATATTGAATTCTCCTTAGTCTTTACACTTGGAGGAATAAAGCATTGATATTATACACTTTTTTGACTAACTTATTAATGTCTTTAAGGAGATTTTTTATATACTTTGTAGGTTTTGGGATTTAGTTTATCACCAGAGAAATTATTCAAGACTTGGTATTTGGACATTTTTGTTTGGGCCTTCTTATCAAGAATTTTATTCTTTGGAAATCATGTTCAAGTCTTACTCATCATAGATTTTATTCAATATTTTTTGTTTGAACTTTATGTTTAGAAGACTTATTCAACATTTTCTCATCAATGTTTTATATCAGACTCTTTTGTTTAGAGTTTCCACATCATACATTTTGTCCAAACAATTATTCTAAATGACTTGTCTTTTATCGAGCATTTTGTATCAAGATTTTTATTTGAATATTTTTATTAGAGATTGTGCTTGAGATTTTTGATTGGAAAAAATGTCCAAAATAATTATTATCAGTTTTATGCGATTCATTTTTTTATTAGATTTTTTGATTAGATATTTTATTCAAATAATTATTTTGATAGATTTTGGTCTTTGGGTTTTTTGTTTGAGATTTTCATTTGGGCTTTGTGTTCGAAAGATTTATTCAAATATTTTTTTAGATCAGTCCCAAAACAAAACTTGACTCTTGACTCCTGACTATTGATAACCCACTACACTTAGCCAAATAAACCAAAACTCTTACCCAACACTTGCCAATGATACCCACCAATTAAACTAATGAGATTTGAACTATGTAAGTAATATAAACATATTAAAATTAGACATTTATAATGCATGAAATAGAATTTAATTATAAGGATATATACATGATATGAATCTATCGATGTATTCATTACTCATAAATGAATTTAAACTCGATTGTTATCCTACAAACAAAAGCCCTAGCTACATGTGAAACTATTCCAAGCAAACAAATGACTAACAAATAAATTTTTAGAGTACGTAAACACACTTTGATTGTTTCACATAGTTACAATGGTGTCTTCATCTAATAAATTTAAGATAATACTTCTACCATTGCCATTTTCAATCAAGAATTCAATAGAATTCATAGATATAATATATGATGCAACTATCTTTGACAATAGGTATGGAAATTACTTAGAATTATGGGATGTTGTGGATGTTTTTGACATTTTTGTGCTAGATTTAAATATTTCCACCATAAAATTCTAAGTTTTTATATACTTACTCTCCCATAAGAGACAAACACTACACTTGTTAATGGCCAAGCCTAAGGTGATGACTTGCATTGACCTTTTATGGGATTTATTCATTGCTGAGAGAATTACATAGAACATATTTATACACCACATGGATAACAAGATAGTCATGGAATGAATCAATAGATATAAATTTCAAAGGTATCTATCACAACCAACTCTAGATGTATTTTTTGATAAACATAAACTGGTTTCATGGAACTAATAAAATTTAATGCACAAAGTGCTAATCTCATGGTTGTTCCTTGGGGAGACAATTACCTATAAAGGAAAGAATCCCACCCCCATTAAAAAATTTAGAATGGGGGTATGGATTAAGATGACATTATTGAATAAGATGTATGCCATGTATAGAATCCATTTTCTCAATTTAGATTAGGTGCCAATACTACATATGATGATGATTAGTGATGTGAATTTTGCCCTAGGTGAAATTATCAGCGTCAAACTGAGAGAATAAATTTTACATAATATCAAGTGTCCCACTCTATTTGGCCACTTCTACATGATGTCCTATCTTATAGAGGCCATAATGGGCATGGTATCTAAGGTCATTGGTGAGATTTTTAGCTCAACCATAGATTATTTCAAGAATTGAATTTATGATTATTATTAGTTCATGCATATTTATGCATACATAAATAACATGGTCTAAATTACCAAGGATGTCTATCCTTATGTATGGTAGGCAATCCATGGGACTCCACTACCCATAATTAGAAAAAGCATAGAAAAAACACTAGTTACTAGTGGTGACTATTGGTTGTATCTAGACTACATGATGATCATGATTGTTGATCATAAGGTCTACCCCTGCACCTCCCCAAATATGTACTAGATAAATTAGAAAAAGAAGAAATTACTTATCAAATCTAGTGGAGTGTTGAGAAGGACTTGATAAAGAATAAGAAGAGTACATTCTAAGGATCACATATGATCATTGGTAGAATGTATCACATGTAGAGCAAGTACTCTGGAGAGGTCATCAATAAGAGAAAGAGACATCACTTACCCACCATGACACATAGAGACTAAGATCCCCATCGTCATATATAAAGGCATATTCAAGGATTTGACATCCCATACCAACATGTCCCATATGACCATGACTTTATATTTTTTAATGCAAAAGATGATGAATAAGTACAAGGCAATCCTTCATAATAACATCCCTTTTTGTTTAAATTTATTAATAATAAACTTGGGTTAACTGACCCTGATCCCATGAGAGCTCTAGGGAATCTAATTGACCTAGATTCCTTTGATTAAGAAGACACATAGCACCCAATTATAAATATAATACAAATGCCTACAACTACCCCCTAATTACAAGAATCTACAAAGTCAAGGGTAGCTATAGATGAAGCTACTACCTCAAGTCGACAAGGATCCTCCTTAGAGGCAAAGACCACCATTTGTTATAAGAGGAAACTAAGCAATCCCCTCATAGGTATTCCAATATTAGATCAACCATAGAGCCTACCCTTAGTTCCTCAATAATAAATGGAAGAAGTACAATAACTTGATGATGAATAAGAATTAGAAAGAGCCAAGGCATTAAGGCTTATGGCTAGCAAAGGGAAGACATCAACCACAAATGATTCAACTAATAAGAAGGATCAACATTTAGACCCTACTTCCCTAATTTCTTCATTTATTCCTATTTTTAGTTTAGTTCCTCTAAGTATTGTTTTGAAGAATCCCAAGGTGGAATTTGTCACCTCCACCCCTGATGTTTTATTTTCCTCCTCTTCTTTATTTTATATTCCTCTATTCACTCCTAAGGTAGAGAAGGATTATACCACTACCATTGTTCCATCTCTCCCCATAGTGTGATCCACATCCATTGTACACTCTACTAATAATATTCCCTCTAGGATTGCCATAATTAAGTCCATAAAGAAGAAAAAGGCCACCAAGAAAGTTTAAATATCCTTTTCCACTTCCCAACTTCATGTTTCATCTACACAAATCACTTTGACAATGCCATCCACTAGTTTATCCCAAGAGACCTTTGTCATGACCTAGGGCAAGGGAAAGAGGGTGAAAAGAGTCATTATAGTCTATCTACTCCCCCAATATGGGGGCATGGTTTGGTCCAAGATCCTTTGGACCTCCCTTCTTGAAACAATCCTCAATGGAGAGAAAAAGAAACAATTAGTGGAAAACCTTGAGGAAGAGGTTGCAAATAAAGATGTGGAAGAAATAGACCCTAACTAGCTAGTGATTCCTCCATGGTAAATAGATCTTGAAGCCAAGGTTTTCCAAATTTCCAATTTTAAGATTACAAAAATCCCATCAATAAAAACCCTATTTGATAATCCCTCTAAAAGCATTCAAAGGGTGAGTAAGATGAATTTAGAGGATGAAGTTGGTAGAGATATCATTCTAGAAGAAATGAAGAAGGTTTATGCCTTGTTTAAAATATAAAATAGACAATTGGAACAAACTCCCTATAATGAAGTTTTTAAGTTTCTAGCTGAGGCCCATAAAGATGTTATGGTAACAATGCATGAAGGGATGTAAATGGCAAGATAGGAGATGGAATAAGAACTAGAATAGATCAAGGAACAACAACAAATAATTCACATTCCATCAGGTATTAAAACTAAAGTATAGGAGGTGACATCAAAATGTTATAATTATTTAAAGGCACTGAAGGCAATGCGGGGTGAATTATCCCGTCATATAACTCAAATTCATAAATTGTGTAATTCTTTAAATGTATATGAGAATAAATTAAAATTGTTGATCTTATACAAAACCAATAAGGCATACAACTATTTAGACATAATAACACAATTAGAGGCATCTAATACACTTAATTTGATGGTCATTATAATAGAGGAAGCCAAAGAATGGGTAATAGTAGTTGTGGCATTGATGCCTAAATACCAAGCACATGAGGCCCTCATCTTGTAGATTTTGAATGATTTGAAGTTTTCAAAAGTGAAGGATGCTAAAGTTAAGTTAATAAGCAAAATTAATTTTGATCATCTTATTCAAGAAGCTTCTGACAATTTAAAGTGGATTTTACAAAGATTGACACTAGAAGACATTGAAGCAGAATTGAGTTTTTCAAGGAAAAAGGTAATTGAAGTTAAAAAGTTTTTAAAATCAACTTTTAGAATACAAATATAGAACATGGAAAAGTATTACAAAAATTTGGTAGGGTACATAGACCATCACTATTAAACTTAGATATAATCACATAACAACATGATGTGACACATAAATGCTATCTCAAGATAGAGGCAAAGAAGAAAAAAACTAAAATGGCTACATCTAGTTCAACACTGATGTCTATAGTTACCACTTCCACTAAAGTAAATGCATCCATGCAGACATATACTCAACCTTATGGGCAAGTTTTGTGCATGTAAAATCAAATAACTACATCAAATTTTTACTTATAGTTCTCTTATGATTCTAACTTATTGTATAAATTACCTATTCATTTTGTAAACATGTACACGTTACATGATTTTTTAAAACTTAACTTTAACTATTGATAAATGTAAGATAACTCTATATAGTTTTGTAACTATAATTAGAACTAAAGTTCTAACTATGTCATGTAATCAATTTTACATGTACTTGGAATATGAGGTGACCCCTTCCCCAAGCTTATTTAAGCATATGTACCCACAATCATAAAGGGTCAAAAAATTTCAATATACACAAGCAGAATCAATTTTGATTGTCAATGAATGTGTTTTTGTATTTTCTTTCCAATATTTATGTAATTATGATTATCTTCTTTTGGTTGTATGATTTAATAATTACTAGTATGAAAAACCTATGAGGAATTATTTCTTGTCATGATTGATATGCTAGTTTTAGATGTATAGTAGCTATTGAATGATTAGCAAATTATATTAGCCATTGATAAATAAGTTGATTAATTCATATTTTTTAGTGTGTAGAGGTGATTTCATTTTTATAGTTTTCTATGTATGTGAAATATCTATCTCAGATACCTCATTCGTCTAAGTCATAATCTCTTGCATAAGGGTGTGCAACATCTACTCTAAAAGGAACAACCTTTGACTAATGCCTTTGAATTTACTATATCAAAATTATCCTAGACTACTTAACCATATATGATTATGTGTGTGAAATAGATGATAGTAATAGACATGGGTTCTAAAATCACTTGTCCACTTAGAAACTAGCTAAGAGGTGATTCTTAAAGGCATACAGTCTCTCTTTCTTACTTTACCCTTCCCTCTTTTTTGAGTTTATTTTGAAACCTTCCCACCCTAGATTATCAACCATTTAACCACTAGATAATCTAGATTTTACTTTATTTTAGAGAACACCCCTCCATTCATAATCATTATTAACAACCTACATGCCTTGCTTGTTATTCCATTACCTAGTTTTCAAAACCACATACTTACAACTCATGCCTTAGAGTGGAATTCACTTTTATTGAAATCCTAAAATATTAGAGGCTCCTCGTTATGATTTGATATGCATAAAAACCACATCAATAGATTATTGTCACTATAAAGATGGATTCTTGTGATTAATTTTCATCCAATTCATCATTTTATTTTAGTTGTTTGTTAAAATATAAAAATCCAAAAAAATTGTAAACTTCATAAAACTAGAAATAAAAATTGTCTTGGCTTGGTGAGTCACCCATAGACATTTTAGGTATTCAATATGATTTACCAGATGATCCATTTATTTTTCTTCTTAGTTTTCAAAATAATAGCAAAAGAACTGCTAAAGAACATCTTATTTCTTAAAATTTTAGTTTGGATAGTTTGAATGTGAAATTTGAGGATGTAGCTTATAGATTATTTCCTTTTACTTTAGAGGAAGAAGCTTATGATTGGTTTTTAGATATGCAACCTAATTCTATTACTACTTGGAAGAGTTTTTAAAATCTATTTTTGAATCAATTTGGACATGTTTTGGATTGATTAACCCCCACTTTTGTGTGAATGTCTAAAGAAAGTAATTTGATTTTAGTTGGTGCAAAATCTATTTAGGTGGATAACTAGTTATTATGAAAAAATAAATAATACATTTCAAATGATGATGATACAAAGATATTAAAAATCCAGAAGAGGATAATCAACACATGCAAGATCAAGTAAAAGAAGATTTTTGTTTATCAGATGATTCAAATCTCAAAGAAGTGGTATTTATTGAATCTCTTTCTCAAAACATTATATTCACCAAAGTTTAGGTAAATAAATCATTTGTTTATGTTTGACAAGACATTGAGGTAAATCTTTCAAACACCAATGCTTATTCTAATTTTGGAATTAAGAAAGATAATTATGTAGAATACATGTATGCAGATTATTTTGAGTTTGAAAGAAAGAAACTAAAAGAATTGTTGAAGGAATATAAAGATATTTTTTCATATTTGAAGACTTTAAATGGAAGAAATTTTCTTCTACCAAATAGTGGGAGACATTATACACAAAGTTTCTAAACCAACCCTCCCAGTTTTGTTTGGATATTTTTTTAAATAGAGTAGATGAATTATTATTATTATTATTTTACTTTATTTTTATTTTCAATTGATTAGTTTATTAAATAAGGTCATCATGACCATTCATCTACTTCATAGAATTTTCACAGTTAACAATTGTTCACACTTATGGATATTTATGAGTTGCTCATGAGGTATTGAAGCTTGAAATCAAGGTATGTGTCATAATTAAATTCATATTTTATTTAAATGGAATAAGCTTATTAGATTGTTAAAAGTTGCTTTGATATTTTCATGAAAATTTTAGAAAGACTTCTCATTTTGAAATATTAATTACACATTAACATGTTAACACTTAAATGAAAAAAATAAACATTTAGATGGATGCACACTTACAGGGACATATTGATAAAAATAAGTTTTTTATACCTATGCTAGACAATGATGATTCTCAACCTTTCTTATATTTATGCTTCAAAAAAAAAAAAAAAAAGAAAAAAAAATATCAAAATCAGAAATTTATGGAAGAAAGGTGATTCATGTAAAATCTACTAGGGCTAGGGATGTTTGGATGGTAGTAGATCAATACCCAGGCTTCCTTTATTATTGTTATAATATAAATTAATCCAAATGCTTATAGTATTGACCCAAATCTCTATCAAAACTCTCATAATAAAGGTAAAAAATCTTCAAAAAATGACACCCAATCTAAAATTTGAGAAGGGTTAGCATGTTGCATGATTATGTTTAAGCTTCTTTTGATTCTTTGTTTTGCTTATTTCTTTCTTATAAAGTTTATATTTTTATGATAGTTAAACCAAAAATTCTAAGTTCTTAAATACTCAAGAGTATTTATCCACTGAGTCACCATTTTTTGTGTACCAACACACCGAATATTTAAAAATATTAGGACCTTCAGATTTTATCTAAAATTGTTTTAACATGTTAATTGATTATACATTTCTATCTCTATATATTTTTTAATTTTATTCAAATTTAAAAGGAATTCTAATATATTTTTAAACATGTTATAGATGCAATAGAATGTCAAATATAGTAAAAGAGATGATCAATACATCAGAAAAATGTTTAGTGTTGAACATAGAGATTGGTTATGTTTGGAGGAAAAATTGTGCATATACTATTTTTCAGAAATGACTGATCAACACTTTTTGGTGCACTATTTTAGAGATCAAATAAAACTGGATTGATCTTAAAAATTTCATGAAGGAATCCAAATGTAAAATTAACATGATGGTTTAATATTTTAATTCAAATTAGTTTCCAAAAATAATGTGGCCACATGAAATCACTCTACCAGGCAGATTTGATAGTTTTCATACTTTGTCAATTTTCAGTCACAATTGTCAAAACAAGGTATTAACACTATTTCATGATGAATTTAGTACAATCAAATCAAATTATATGAGGCTAAAAATTTTCATATATAAATAAAATTATAATTAGAACATAGTGGTTTAATATTATTAGTAAAATAATTTTTCAATCAGAAGTTATGGCTCCACAAAATTAGCATGCGAGGCAGATTTGACAGTTTTCATACTTAGCCATTTTTTAGTCACAATTGTCAAAATAGGTTGTTATCACTATTTTGTGATGAATTTAAAAAAATAAAATGAAATTATATGAGGCTAAAATTTTGCATACAGAAATCCAAATATAAGGAGAACACAATGGTTCAATATTCATAGTAAAATGATTTTTTAATTAGAAATTTTGTCTCCACAAAATCGGTATCTCAAGTAGATTTAACAATTTTTGTACTTAGCCAAATAAATTATTCAGACCTAAATAATATCATTTAAGACTATAAATATTTATTTAAATTTAGAGAATCTTATCTAAAGCTCATGAAATTTTGGAGGAACAAGTTAATTAAAGTTATTTTTAAGTGGATATTAATTGTAAAATAAATAGAAATAAAGCATGCAAGCTTTTATTTATTTTAGTGGGGTAAAATTAAAACTATAGTCCACTCTTCATGTGAACTATGAATTAGTCGTTGTTTTCCACTTAGAATTTTTATTAATAATTTATATCGAGCTCATTATTTTGAGAGGAGAATTTTGGCTATTCAGATTAATAATAAATTTAGAGAAATTCTGTTTGACTTGATCTTTATGTGAAAATCTTGATTCTTCTCCAATTTTATGTAATGAATGTTTTATTTTCTTGGTTATTTGATTCAATAATTTAAATTTTGTAATAGCTACAAAGAATTCATTTTTTTAATCATTGATATAATTTGATTTAAGATGTGCAACAACTATTGGATAATTAAAAAGTATTATTGATTATATGTAATTAGGTTAACTGTTTTAATTTTTTAAGTGTGTGGAAGTGTTTTATATGATATAATTTTCTATGTGTGTGAAACAAATACCTTAGATACCTCTCTGATTTGAGTTATAATCTTTTGACTAAGGGTGTGTAATAGTTATCCTAAAAGAAACAACCCTTAGTTGAGATCTTTAAGTTTCCTATATTTTATTCTCTCAAAATGCCTAATTGTGTTTGTTTTTATGTGTGAAAAAGATATTAAAAGTAATAATTGGTTTCCAAAACACTTATCCACAAAAAAAACACCCTTGGAAGTAATTCATTGAGACAATAGAGCCTCCCTTGTCTACCCTATCATTCCCTTTTTTTGTTTTTTTATGAGATCTTATTATTTTAATATATCATCACTCGAAATATATGTTCTTAGATGTTAATTTAATCATTTGAGTGAATTTAACTTGGTTATATGTAGTTAAAATCTATCTATCTCAAAACTTGGTTAATATAAAACCACATACCTTCAAATTTTTCCCTAGAGTGGATTTCATTTCCATTGAGATCCTAAAATGTTAGAGGTTGCCTCATTGTCTATTATGCACATAAAAATTACATCAACAATATTTAAATGAATGAATGATTTATGGATGATAAGTAGAATTGAATGGTTATTTTAAGGGTACTAATTCAGCTACCCTCTTATAAGATGTACTTCCAATAGTTCTCTCCACTTCATTACTCCCTTCACAATCTCAAAAAGACAAAAATTAAATGCATGGTATAGCTAGAAGAGATAAAATTAGAAGCTAAAAATTTGGAAATTATTATTTGTCATAATGATGTTAAATTTTGAGCCATTTGTTTTCATAGTCATTGATCCTCTTTTATGAACAATTGCTGAGAGTGGCAACAAGTCACTATGGCTTGTTCATTCAAGTAGGGTCTAAGTTTGCTCTTGTTTCTCCACTTCAAAATTATATGGAAGATAGTGTTTTTTAGGGTGTTTTATAGGATAAAATGAAACATTTAATGTAAATTTAATCAATAAATTCAACCTTGGTTTGTGTCTTTAATAAGGATAAAGTTGTCTCAAGTGTGTGAGCATAACACCCTATTGTAAGTGTGTTTTGACTAGTCTAAAGTGTTTGTCACTTTTATAGATTTTAAGTACTTCATTGTTAATATACACCACCATCATTATCTAATGATTCAAGTGTTATTCCATTGAAATTATATATTTTTATACAAGCTTCAAGTGTTTTACTCTTTGGAGGCATGGTTTTTTTAGTAATAGTCTTTTAAAGGCAATGATTGCCAAACTTGGCTCAAAATGGAATTGAACATCAATTATGAAGAAATAGAGAGAATATTTGGACATGTTTTAATCTCAATAAATTAGGAATTAGACTCAAATACACTCTCAAACATATACTTAGGAAAGCTCATTTCACCCATTAGTCTACAGATTTGTAGGTGAACATTCCTAAGGTTTAGGCTCCTTTTTAAGATTTTTTGACAATAAAGAGACATATAATAGTGTTATAAACATTAATATAACATTTAAAAAATCCTTTTCATCCTAAAAATACATGAACTAGATTATAGAGTCCATTATATTTACAAACCTTGCATATAAGCTGACTGTATACACAGTTCGTACAGGTGAATAAGTAAATTTGAGATTTAAAGTTATAGGACTATTGATACAATATCACATGAATAAATTGTAATGATTTAATGAAACTCTAAGTTTAAGGACCTAAGAGGTATGTTCTTAATAATCAATGAACACCCAACATACAGAACTACATGCATGTACATGTGAATAAGAAAATTTGAGGTGTCATGGTGATTAGTTGGGAGGTATATAGGTTTTGGAGAAAATTATAGAGATAGTACAAGAGTAAATACAATCATAAAGATGAATAAGACTCAAATAATTATCTTTAATAGTCGATACAAATAAAAATGGGAAGACCTATAGGTTATAGACTTGAAGGTCCTTATTTTGGACTAAAAGACAATAGTCATTATGTGAACTAAATTTAAAAGTGATAATAAAATGAACTAATCTTAATCTAATCTAAATTCAACTTAAGATAGATCCAAAAAAAAATAAAAAAATAACACAAACTTTACATTTTAAATGTGCAAGATTTCTTCTCTTCTAATACAAATGAGAACATGAAATTTTTTGGTACAAAATAAGTCTTTGATTCACTCTTGAATATAAATATGTTAGCGTAAGTCTGGATTCTCCAATATTTGATTTTAGGACTCCTGAAAATGAAGGTTTCCAAGTTTATTTATAGATTTTTGGAAGAAGATCCAATGGTGGAGGATTATTTGGATGTATTTAATGATCCAAAAAATCAATGGTAGCTAATGAGTCCTCACCCATAAGGATGAAGACAATTTCAAATGGTTGAGAGAAGCATGGGGTTTTTTAGTTGAGTCAACAAGAATAAGTCAAACTTATTGACAACTCAGGGGATGAGTCATAAGATGTTGAGAAATTTATGTATTTAGTTGGGATGAGGGAGAAAAGGGTGGAAGATGTTTGGATGAGGTGTAAAATCTATATTTTAAATTTAAAGTAAGGATTTAAAGTGTGTATAATTGATTAATTTGACTTATTCAATTATTTGAATTTGGAAGGAGATTTGATGTATTAATTTAAGAATAATTATTAATAGATTTTAGGTGTATTTCGACACTAAATGAAATTTAGGTGTCTATATTTTCACCTCTTTGAGATAGTGTTGAGAAGAAATATTATTTATAAGAATAGTAAAAGAAGTACAGTGTTGATGATTAAGAAGAAAATGTTTTCCCTAAATGAATGAAAAATGAGAGTGATGACTCCTCCTTGAGGGTTTGTTCAAGAAAATGGACAAACACTTGAAATTGACGTAAAGTGAAAATGATTAAAGAGATTTTGAGAAATGATAAATCAACCTATTTTAGAATTGATGTCAAACTTACAATATTTTGGTTTTGTAAAAAGGTTGCCCCTAGTTAATGAAAACTAACGTATGGATTTGAAAAACAATAGTTTAACCATTCAGATATTGTATGCTTACTATTTTTTTAATGACGTAGGGGTCAATTGAGTGGTTATGGGAATGATATATCCTAGTGATAATAGGTTATGGGTCTATAAATAGAAAAATGACATTAAATTTGCAAATGATTATGTTTATTTTATTTAGATAGTTTGTTTCAAGGTTTTGAAAATAAATTCAAAATGAATTGATTTAATGTATCCATAAATATGAAAAATAGATGAAGAAATGAGTTGGATGAAAGGATGGGGGGAATATTTGATAGGTTAGAAGAATATAATATAAAAAATGGGGTATAGAAATTAATTTATTTAATTTTATTATCAATGTTATTTACTGAGAATTATCATTTGAGATATTTGCTCAAGGACTTACAAGGAAAAATAAACTGTGTTCCACACCAAGATCACTAAACGAAGTGAGTGAGTAGATTCTAGAGCCCTACGACAAGTGAGCCTTTAGTAAGTGATTTTAAATTTGAATTTTATTTGCATTTATTAGCCTTAATTAGGGCTTAATTTTAGTATAAATGAAATTTATATTCTCAAAATGGTGATTTTGGAATCAAAATCAGCAATTTCATTGGGGTAAACAACAATTTCACTAAATAAGGTAGAAAATTTGCATAATAGAGAAGAAAAATCATTTTTATGTGGAAAGGTAAATTTTATTGTTTATCAGTAGTAAAATAATTAAACATGGCAGCAAAATCATTGGTTAGAGAAGTGATTTTGCTCTGGGTAGTAGCAAAATTATGGGAAAAGGTTAAAAGCAAATTTGGACAATGTAAGAGTGAAATTGTAGAGAATGATAAAAGTTAATGAATGTAAATAGATAAAAATGTTTGTTCCATTATTAATTATTATGATTAAGTATCTGAAACATAGTGATAATGATGAATTGAATGTTGAGTAAAGTTAATTTAATGCTAACGTTTGTGATTTTCAAGAGGTATTGCTAGTTCTAGTGATGTAAGAGTAGAGATCTACGACTATGATGAGGGTGGTGAGATTCACAAAGTATGAGTTTGTTGTGTTAGTTTTGAGTGGATTATATTATATTTCATAGATGTTATAGGTTTGATTAGATAGAGATTTATTGATAAAAATTATAGATAAATGGCACAGTAAGACCAATATATTTCACTTGTTGAGAGGGGAGATGACTATTACACTAGAGGATGTGTATTGGATTTTGGGTATCTCTATACAAGATAGATGCATATACTAGGGGATAGGGTCCATATTATATTACATTATCCTAAATTTTTGGTGATGGGTTGATTCTTATTATTAGAGGCAAGATTGATGTAGATTATTGTACCAACTTAGAGATAGATTCTCTAACTATCGTACTCATGGTTGTTGTCAATGGCATTTTTCTTCTTGAAAAGAATACAAGGCTATGTCCAATTGGTATTTTAAATGTTATTAGAGACATGATGGATATGGGAGATATATTTTCATGGGTTCTACGTGTGTTAGCACAATTATACCATTATTTACATCACTTTATGTTTTTGGGTTGGATAGAGATTGGTCCATCTACATTACTACAAGTTTGGTATTGGGAGCACATTACTATATAGAGGCTGGTTCGTCATATGATCACATAGTATAATGATGATCAGTATCATGTGGCTGGTATGCTATTATTGGGACATGTATACCACTCTTAAGAGATCTATATTTTTATAGGAGGGTGATTGATGAGGTTAGTGATGATCAGATCACCTGGAGACCTTACAAGGAGATTGTGTTTTAGTGGCCACATGATGATATTCACATGGACTACATGATGACCCCTTGATATATAATTTAGAGACATGACTATATTATATATAGGTATCACCCAAATAGGGTGATGAGATAGTTTGGTGTGAGGCAACATAAACCAGTTGGGCCACATGTATTTACACATTTTGTGAGGGAGAGACACTAATGGGGGATGACCATTGATCTAGCCATTTCCAACTATAGTTGTACATAGTTACATAATTTTAAATGGAGATATCAAAGAGACATCATTAATGTGGGAGTGGTGGATGGGTATGCAGGTTGGTGGGCATGATAGAGACCAGTGAGATTGACTATTCCATACACACCACCATGGACATGGAGGTAAATATTGATGGCTAGACTGAGTAGATATCCACAAGGTACATGTTTAGGATCTTGGATCATGAGAGATAGAAGATTATCATGAGCATAAGTATGACATAGAGGATGCACTGTGGAGGCTATCTAGATGCATGATGTGTAGATCATAGATATGGAGGACATAGATATTTTTGTGAGGCACGAGTTGACATTGATGTTGATATAAGGATGGACCTTGATACAAATCAGAGTGTTGGAGGAGATAATCCATTGATATAGGTGGAGAATGAGGATGATGATGATGATGCAAGATAGGATGATACTATGAAAGTAACACATGACACCTAGATAGATAGTGGGTATGTGGTTGGTTCTTCATGTGCTTTGAAATTAGTAGAGGAGAATGTACTTATTGACAAACTCTAAGATGAGTTAGGGATTGGGATAGATAGATAAATGAATTTCACCTAGAGTGGTTAGGTTATAAGGTGTATTATATGGTAGAGGGGATTAGACTTCTAATATTAGACAATTATACTATGAGGTGGACAAATTATAGGGTATTATAGATGGGATGGATAGGGATGTCATGGATACATGATTTATTACACATGATGTAGGGAACTAAATGCTAGATTATGAAGTGCTAACATTGTGCTATAGGTAGGAAAGGGAGATAGCTTGGATTGAGATTACATAAGCTAGTGTATTATTAGATGAAGAGGGTTAGATATCCATGTCAGATAGATTGATGAAGGATGGAGAAAACCACGTGTTATAGGATCTTATATGAGGAGGTTATACCATGTGATTAAATACCACCATCTCTTAGAGATTATTTTATGAGATAGTTGACATTTATGAGATCCATTCATTTAGTGAAATCAAATATGTTAATGAAATAGATACAATGTGGGATGGGTCCTCCAAGAGGCACAACCCGAAGTGGAAAGCTATTCCTGATACTAGACACTTTGTATGAGGGACAAGATGTGACATAAACATATGAGACATTTTATGGATTGATTTATTGATGTATACATATTTTGAGATGGATATTGATCGACTATTTATTGGTTTACATGGATTTTATGCATGATTGATAGATGCATGGATATAGTGTAACACTAGTTATATTTCCTATATTTTGATTTATGTTATCCTGTTATAATTCTTCAACATATTTATTTTAGATGTATGACTTATGTAAAGATGAGTAAAGTTTATGGATGTATAATGTGACATAATTTCTTTTATTTTATTTCTATTCTTTGCATTGGATTTCAATAGTAATTGAGCTTTGTGCAACCTAATTTTTAATATAATAGAAAACACATTACCACTAATGATATTGAATAATCATGATAAATTTTGATGTTTTAAGCATATGAACAAAAAGAAATAATAAATTGTGTAAAATCAAAGTACATCATGATATAGTCATTACCATATTATACACGGATTTCATAAAATAATCTTTGTTAAACACATAGAAAATAATAATTAAAAGAAGATGTGAAAATAAAAGATCAATCAAATTAATTTTGAACACACACATAATGATAATGCAATAATAGTAACACATAAATAAACAAAAAAATTCTCAAATATAAAAAATTGAATGAAATTGATAAAGTGAAGAAAATAACCTTTGGAATGGATAGAGATTAAAATTAAGGGAAATAACCAATTGAATGGTTAAGGATAAATAAATGGATTAATAAATGAACAAGTGAATGGTTAGATGTAGAAAATAAACAATACATTAATGAAAGTAAACAAAGAGTGTAAAAATTTGAAATGTTGTAAACAAAGATAATCTAAATAAACACTAGAAAATTATAGCCAAGAATGTGGTTGGTTATCGTACAATTGAGGGAGAAGCATAAGGATTATATAATCCATGTTTGTGTAAATGAATGATGGGAAAGATGATGGTTGAGCTGACCCTAGAGACCCCATGCCTTTAATCATTGAGTATATAATCCACCTTAGACAAAATCTATGTGGGGATATCGGATCAAATGTAGTTCTCCCAATACAAGAAGTGATGAAAAATTGGATAATTGATGAAGCATTAATAATGTTTTGATAAAATAATGTTTGAGTCACCCACCTAAGAATTAGAAAATGATGTAGAATTAGAGAATGGCAGATGTGTTGAAATTGATGTTTTTGGAATGTTTTTGTGTTGTTTTTTAATTTTTTGTGTGTTTTATGATATTTTTATTTTGTAATTTTTAAAAAAATAAGGAATAAGATGTTTTTCCATGATCATGAGCAAGAACACAAGTTCACATATATGAATAACAACCCTGAACTTTAGCATGTTATAGGATAAATGACTTAACAACTAACAAAATAATAAACTTGGAATATATAATGGATGACTGAAAAGTGATGCCCCAAAGTAAATAGGGTAATTATAAAAAATGGTTTACGCATGGTGCTAGGAGCCTAATTTTCACCATGGTACTTATCCAATGTGCCAGTAAACTAGTTTTCACATTTGGATGATCTATGTACACATTTTTGCTTTTTTACTTTTTTTATTTTGATTTGTATATTATTGTTTTTGACCTTGTATATATGAATAAGAACATATAGAATCAATTTCAGTCATAGAATCTTTAAGGTACATGATGTTCATATGTTAATCAAGATCCTCTCCATCTTCTATGGCTAATTTGCAAGCTCTTGATCCATATTTAGCAATAATAATGTATGGACCTAATTAGTTAGGTTCAAATTTTCCCTTCTCTCTCTTGACATTGGTGTTTCATTGGTTCTCCTTTAGAAGAAGATCTCCAATTGCAAATTCCCTAGATTTAATTCACTTATTATAGACATGACAAATGTATTTATAGAAAACTTGCAGATGGTTTAAATCATTGAATCATTTCTCATCCAAGAGTTCAAGTTAAATTAAGCTTGATGTTTGGTATGATTATTTATTTATTATAGACTCATTGCCATAAATGAGGGAATAAGGGGTTACCCCCATTGGTGTGTGGATACTAGTGTGGTATGCCCAAAGGGTATGATATAACCGAGTATGCTAGTTATAACTAACTTCATTGAAAACTCTCTTAAGAATGCACAAAATATTTTTGTTTGTTACCTCAACTGGTCATTGACTTGTAGGTAATAAGGGGTAGACCATCTATGTTTGATATGGTACATTTCATAAAGATTCTTAACATATTAATTTTTTAAATATTTACCATTGTCAAAAATGAGAGTGGAAGGAATGCCGAAGTGGTAGACAATGTGGTTAAGGATAAACTTGAAAATTTGCTTTCTAGTCACATAAGTAAGTGGTATTGCCTATAACCATTTACTAAAATATTTGATTTTGGTTATAATATGCTTATGTCCATCATAGGAAATAAGATTTATTTTCCCAATGAGGTCTAACCCCCATGTGGAAAATGGCCAATGTGTTGTGATAAGTTGTAAAGCTTGTGAGGGACTATGGATAAGATCTCCATATTTTTCATAGGGTATAAACTTTTTGACATAGGAACACAAATCGGATTCCATTTTTGGCCAATAATAACCTACTCAAACAAGATTTTTTTCAATAACCATACCACTTGAATGTGATCCACAAATTCCCTCATGAACTTATCTAATTACCAAAGTAGACTCTTTAAAATTTAAAAATCCTAGAAGGTTTTCATTATAGCCTTGACGATATATGGCATTACCAAGGATTGTATAGTAGTATGTGCATTAAATAAAGGATTTACATTGGTTAGAGGATAAATTATATGGGAGGGTGTGGTTATGAAGGTGTGAATATATATCAGAGTATTAGGGAGAAGTGGAACCAACGACATCATAAACTATTTATGAATCAGGCATATTATAAGTAGGTATCCTTAAGTACTCAACCATAAATTTATTATGTTTTGTGTTTAAATCTAGTAGGGATCAAAATGTTTTCATAGCATTTGTTGCTCAATTGTTTATTCTTGGTACTTATTTAAATTGGATGTACTCAAAATATGTTTTCACACTATCCACCTTCTTCTTGTAAGGGATTAGTTTATCATCACGGGCTTGGAATTCATTAGTGACTTGATTGATGATAAGCTCGAAATCACCAAAAAAAAGGAGATGTTGGATTCCCCACTAAATTTCCATCTTTAGGTTTGCTATGAGACCTTGATACTCTACTATGTTGTTTATATAATGGAATTCAATCCAAAATGCTTTAGGAATATAATCCTCATCAGGTGTTACCAACAATATATCTACCCTCAATCCATGGTTTGTAAAGGAACCATCAAAGAAATGTTTCCATACTAGGGTTTCATGTATAGACATGATTGTGTCATTTGATATTTCTAAAATGAGAGGTGCCTTGTTAATGAGCAGTGATTTTTCCAATACATCTTCTAGAACTTGTCCTTTGATTACTTTTTATTTAACATACTCTAAATCAAGCTCACTAAGAATCATACCCACTTAGCCATCCTATCTATTAGAATGGTTTTGGATAGGGTCAATTTTGGTGATGAATTTTGTTTAATTATTAAGAATGTAATGTTGTAGTTTCTAGGAAGCGAAAACAATTGTAAGATAATATTATTCTATTTGAGAGTAAATTAGTTCATAGGATATCAATGTTCTACTTAAGTAATAGACTGCTCATTCTTTCTCATTATCATGATGTTGTGCTAAAAATTATCTAAGGTAATATTGAGTAGTTGAGATGTACAAAAAAAAAGGTTTACCCATAATAGGTGGCATCAACATTGGTGGGTTTGAAAGATATTGTTTGATGTTGTTAAATGCCTTTTCACAATTTTGGTCCATGTAAAAGGACTATTCTTTTTCATCAAAAAATGTGAATGGATGATAAATGCTTACAAGGTAAGATATGAATATTCTAATTGCCTATATTTTCCCTTATAGAATTCTAAGCTATTTAATATTTTTAAGTGGAGGCATATCCATGATAGCTGAAACCTTTGAAGGATCAACTTCAATACCATACTGTGAAATAATGAATCCTAACAGATTTCCTAATGTTACACCAAACATGTATTTTTTTTGATTTAACCTCATGTTGTATTCTCTCATACACTCAAAAATATTATGAACAACATAAATATTATCTATCCTATATTTATACTTATCTATAATAGCATCTACATAGTCTTCCATACTATCATTGAGCATGTCATGAAAAATAATGGTTATTTCCCTCTAATATGTAGTGCCATCATTTTTCAAACCAAAAGGCATCATATAATAACATAATTTCCCCCAGAGAGTTGTAAATGATATTTAATGTTGATCTTTGACAACAATTTCTATTTTATTATAGCCTAAAAACCATCCATCAAAGATAGGATCTCAAGACCTGTAGTTGAATCAATAATCATATCTATGTTAGGAAAGGGCAAATCATCCTTAAGGTATGTTTTATTTATATCACATGAGTCCATGCATACTCTGACCCCTATAGGTTTATTTGATACTAGTACAATATTTGATATCTAGTTTGAGTAATCAATGGGGCATATGAAACCAATCACCAACTATTTCTTTAGTTCTTCCTTTACCAGTAGCACAATCTTAGGACACATTTTACGAAGATTTGTTTTACTGGTTTTGCATTTAGATGCACCACAAGGTGGTGAAATACTAATTTTGGATATAATCTTATCACATCCACATAATACCGTGCAAATAATTTAGAAAACTCATGAAATAGTACTGTAAATATATCCCTTTCTTCTTGATTGACTGATATAACAAGTTTTATAATTTTTGGATCAACTTCGATGCTGATGTTTATAGGAATGGTTTATTCAACAAGTAGACTAGATTCATATTTATAATCTAGGATTGGTGTAGGAAGATGAAAATATTCCTCAATTTTTTCTTGTTTGTATGTGGAGGTAGAAATTATAGAGTGATATAATTTTTGTTCTCCAAAATATGCTAAGTTTTCTTGTTGTATTAGAAATCCTTTCTTATGGTCACCTGCTAAAATTTGATCTCTTGTTCTCAAGAATTTGGATATAACTTAATAATTCTAAAAATGATCCAATTGAGGTGTGTATATTTGGTCCCATTGGATGAGATATGGTTATGAAAGGTCAAGTGTTAGGATGCCATTTTCATGGAATAGGTTGGTAAGAGCTAGATCTTAAAAATGGCTAATAATAGAACCCACCTCACTGTCTGAAGAATCATCTACTAACTCACTAGAAGAGTCACTTTGGGAAAGTGTAAGATACACATTAAGTGGATTAAATCATACATAATGCTTTGCTTTATTGGATTTTAATTTTATAGGTTCAATGACACCTTATTCATGGAGGGCAAGACCTTTGCCTTTGTAATTCATTATTTTCCATGTGATGGATTTTTCAATGAGCTATTTATTGGTGGAAAAGCAATTAGAAAATTCACCAGAATAAATCTAGGAAGAATTTGAGTCATCAATATGTTCATAAAAAAGAAGGATTCCTTTCATAATTTGTTTTTACGAAACTTCTTAACTATTATATTATCCTAAGTGATAATGACAAGTGTGTAATGTTCTTGTCCTAGTATGCTTGAAGTAGGCTTGGTTGATCTTCAAATTTTGACTATTCAAAAAGGTTTAGGGATGAGTCTAAATTATTTAGCATGTGAAAGGGGTCTTATTAGAGGTCCATGGTGGTTAGAGTGTTTGTGTACATAAGTGGTATTAATCTAGTTCTTCATTGTTTTTATCTAAACATTTTGAGTCCTATGGTAGAAATTCTAAGTAGGTAGTTTGCTAATGTCACCATTAGCATGTGTGGATGATTATAGGGTAGTTGGTCATATGGTTGTGATTACATTAGTACCTCATTTTTATCCACTATTCAAGTCATGCAATGAAGTACAATTGAAGATATGAGGGTACAAATCTGGCTACTTCACTAAGTTCCCATACTTAGCCAAATTTGCAAAAGGGTTCAAGCAGAGTCAAGTAAGCATATTTATGAAGTCAAAATTCACACACATAGAAGTTTTAGGACAAAATGATCATATATGTTTGTTTATTTTGTGCCTAGTTTCTATGCACTTAATTTAATATCATGCAAGGAAGTGTATCCAAAGTTATTCATGTTCAAATTTGGCCTCTCAAGTAAGTTTTTGACATAGTTGGCTCTGTAGATGAAAATTCTGAGTGAACATGTTGATGATGGTATATTTCAAACATATATGGGTTATAAGAGTATATTATTAAATGGATGGATTATCCTATGTGAGTAGATTATTTGGTTCAAATTTGAGATCATATTTCTAAGTGTAGTAAAAATCATTGAGGTTCAAAATTGGTTACTCAGACATATTGTACTAGTTCTTATACTTAGTCAATTTTACATAAGGTATTGTTCAAGAAACTATTGAGGAGATCTATGAAGAGTGGTTTCTAAAAGAAGTTAGGAAGTAGTGTTATGGAAAGAACTGATCAAGGTTTAACATATATTAAAGATAAAAAAATAAGGCTTTAATGGTTCACGTTTGATCATATGTTTGAGATTAATGGAGCATAGTAAGTCAAAGTGGTCAACCTATTTGATGTTTAACATAGTTAAAGTTTGATATCATTACAACAATATTGATGGAGTGTGATTTTGCAATCTTAGTAAGGACATAAGATGATATCAAAGTGGTTGATGTTTAACTATGATCGTTGACATTTAAATGTTTGAAATTTGCAAAGGGAAAACTAGAGCTCTATATTTTGCTAATAACTTCTGATTCAAGAAAAATTTATTGATTATGTAAAATATAAAGTTATATGGGACTCCATGGTACATAAAAATAACCTATTTTGAAGATCTAAGTGTTCATATATTCAAATGTATGGTGCTTCAAAGTTGACTATGTGTTTGATGTTTGTTTGTTAAGAACTCGAGAAGGATAATTGAGCTTGTTCTGATGGTATTTTGATATATCATGATGATTTATATATTTGGGAGTTTTTTAGAATCCATGTGTATTTTTTAGCTATGATCAATCTTTATTGATAATGAAAATTTCTTAATAAGTTGACTATGTGTTCATTCATGTTGTTCTTATGTACAAGGCTATTGTGTGAGTAGATTGAACATAAGCAAAAGTGAATAGAGTTGATTATAAGCAATTTAAGGATGTCAAAGGTGTCATAAGAAGTAGACCCATGTATTTGAAAGTGGTCATATGTTCTTTTTTTTCTCTATGAAATGCTAAATTGGTGAATAGGTCTCCATGAGACCTATAAGAGCTATAAGTGCCTAATTGAAATGTGTAGCTACTTAAAGGTGACCCATAAATGTCATGGCCAACCTTTGTAGATTATATTGATCCATGTCTTGTATGAGAGACAAATTAATGGTTAAGGTAAGTCTAATGGCTGACCATGGTATTGTTAATCATAAAGGCTTTATATATAGAGAAACCAAAGGAGATGGTTTCTAGGTTCTAGAGGAGGGAAGTGAGGATTAAAGCAAAGAAAAGAAGAGAGTGAGTGTGCCCAATCATTGGGGTGATAAGTAGAGTAGATTAAGGACTATGTGTATGAACTATAGGTCATATTTTTGATGTCTAAATAGTGCTCTTATAGGTTGAAGATGAGAAAAGAAGTGTAGATTAATCCAAAAAGGTGATTTTAGATGCATTAAGATCAGAGTGTGGACTATGTGGTGTGTAGAGTTGAAGAGAGTTGATATACATTTTATCTCCATCAAATTGGAAGGAAATTAGTGTTTAAGGAGATGTTCTATACATAGGTGTTTTGATAACTCAACACCTAGGGGGTTACAGCCTCTTTACAAGGTGAATCTTGCTAAAGGTCTAGTTGTTATGGTAACTCAGCTAGATAGGTGTAGTAGATCCTTGTGGGATTGTAGTCTCACTAAAATAAGGGATGGTAGTTCCTTGATCATTTGTATATGGTCTAAATTGGTTATTATTTTATAGGATAGTAGTCTAATTACAAGTTATATTAGGTTTTCTCTCCTAAGTGGGTTTCTCAAATATGTCATGTGTTATGCGATTGATCTTGCATTATTTATCTTGTTCATTACTACTAATGATATGTATGCTTTATGAATGATTGTGATAATTGATTAAGATTTTGAAAGGATTTAAATTATATTTGGATTATTTGGGCTCACTGATTTACCCCCCTCTCAATGATTATACCTCTAACAACTGGTATCAAAGTAGGTCCTTTTGTAAAGGCTTAATAGCTTGAAGGTGAACCAAGGTATAATGGCTAGTCAGAATGTGCAAAATTAATTATCTACTAAGAAATCATCGATGTCGAATGGATCTCATTATGATTTTTGGAGTACTAAGATGAATACATGCATTATGTCCCTAGGGTTTGATATATGGTAATCTATTTTAGATGGTTATGTTGCTCTTGTTATTCTTCCATCTAGTGTTGCAGACAAGAAGCTATTTGAGAATAATTCTAAGGCAATGAATGCCATCACTTGTGGTCTTATAGAGACTAAGTTCACCAAAGTTATGAATTGCATATCTGCTAAGGAAATATGGGATAAATTGAAGACTATTTTTGAAGGAGATTCAAAGGTTAAGTTGGCAAAACTGCATACTCATTGAAGATAGTTTGAGAGTCTTAAAATGAAGGAAGAAGAATCTATGACATCCTTTTTATAGAGAGTTGATAAGATTTTAAACATCATCAGAGGTCTTGGAGAGAAACATTGAAGAGGCTACTATAGTTCAAAAGGTATTAAGGTATTTATCTCTCAAGTTTGATACAAAAGTGTCTGCTATAGAATAAAATTTTGATCTCACTCAATTGAAGATGGATGAGTTATAAGGCATCCTTAATACCTATGAGATGAGAGTGAATGATGATGTACCATTAAATAAGGAAGAAAATTTCAAGATAGAAATAAATCCCAAGAAGAAGTTACAAGGTAAGAAACTCATGGAAGATGACATATGTGATATTGATGAGGATGAACTAATTTCTTTGTTTACAAGGAAATTGAAAATTGGATCAGTCAAGTATAAGGGAAAACTACCCTTAAAATGTTTCAATTATGTAAAGATAGGACATTTTACTAGAAAGTTCCCTCATAAGCATAATGATGAATAGCATGGTGAAGATCAAAATGAAGACAAGAAGATAGATAGGAAGAAAAGACTTAGAAAGTATAACAATAAGAAAAAGTCTTTCAAGAACAAGAAGAGTCTCTAAAACAATAAGGATTGCAACTCATTAGATGAGAGTGAAGATAGTGGATTAGAGTATGATCATGAAGATGATGGTCCTATTAAAGATGAATATATTTTCATGGATAAGGAAGGAATTTTCTCACATCAAAAAGAGTCTACTTGGAGTGATTTAGATGATGATAAAATGAGGTGGACTATGAGACTAGATTGATGAATGTTTTTAAAGAATTGAAGATTGAGAAAAATATCAATAAAAATATGAAATATAATCTCAAGGACTATGAGGACAAATTCAGTGTATTTGAAGAAAGTTGGTTGAAAACTCTAGAGAGCATGAATGTGTTGTCATGTTTCTTAATTATAAGTTGGAGTCTTTGTCTACAAGTCTAAAAGCCAAAGAAGAAGAATGTTCAATGTATGTTTCTAAAAATGAGTCATTAAAAGATGCGTTAGATAAGAAATATAGTAAGGTGAAGACATTTGTGAGATTTGAAAAGAGCACAAGTGATCTAGATGATATTTTGAGTGGTTAAAATCATGCAAATGATAGAATTGGTCTTGGATACAAAGAAGAACCAGAGAATGAAAATCAAGACAAGATGAAGACCAATGTAAATAATGACAAGTAGACCTTAAAGATAAATAATTAAATAAATAATGAAGGTGCTAGTAGAATGAAGATAAATCAGATCAGACAACCTAATGCCATAAGGTATGCAAGTTTTAATGTTTATTTTTTCACTTATCATTAGTTTGGGAATAGAGATAAATAATGTAAGAGACCTATTAGAAATGAATTTACATGAAACTAAAATGAGGGTCATCAGTCAAAAGGTGTGAATAGAGTTAAGTGATTCAACTATATTAATTTGGGATACTTTCCAAACCATTATCCACATAAGGTTAGGTAAGGTGAGTTCTCTTCAAAAAGAGGTGGTTGCTTCATTTATCATGACATAGGACACATTACAAGTTTATATTTAAACAAGGTAAGACAAGATGAGTTTCCATCAAGGAATATTGTGTGTTAAAATTGTGATAAGATTGGCCACATTGCTAAATTCTTCAATTAAAGGCCTATAAGTCAGAATATGTTCAATCAGGATCCTATAGTATAAGGAAGAAGACGAGTTAACTAATGGAAACCAAAAGTGGTAAGTATGAGTCATGATGAGTCTATAGATCTAAGTAATATGTTTTATATGGTGGAGAATGATTCAAAATTTGAAGAGTGCCAAGGTCTCTCATTGTCTGCTCATGTTGTGAGTAAAGAGACCAAACTCAACGAGAAGACCAAGGTATTGGTTTAGGCTAGTTCTGAGGTAAGTATGGGTCTAAGTGAACATCCTATTATTTTTAAATAAGTTTCATGTAAAGAACATTAATTTTCTATGTCTAGTGATGAGTTTTCAAACTATAAGGTGGATTCTTTAGATGAATAGGTATGTCATGAATCTATGTTGTCTCCGTGTATTATCAATCCAATCATAGAAGAAAAGGATAATGTTGTAGTGGATGAGGAAGTAGTTTCTCTTAAGTGAAATAATAAGAAGAAGAGATATAAGTATCATATGACCAAGGAGGAGGAGGAATATGAAGAGTTATGGGTAACTCCTAGTTTCACATTGTTTTAGGACATTGTGAAGTAGGGTGTCTCTACCTACGCTTCTTCAGGGACATATTTCTTGTGGAGAAGCAACTGTGTGTGATCTCAAGTTTATCTATCTTGTTGAAGGAAAAAAGACATTGTATATGAATTAAATTTTCCTAAAGTTATGGAATCTCAAATCTTGGTACATAAGTATGTGATGGTTGTTTCCTGGTGTGCAAGAAGTTTCAAAAGTGGGCATTGACCAGAAGGAGGTTTTTTGACCCTCTTTATTTTTGAAGATTTTAAGGTTTTGAGATATGTTATAAAAGTGAGTTTATATTATGAGTTAATATATAAGGATTATTAATATTTTTAATGGGCCAAAAGGGTTGTCAAATCAAGTTTCATAAATATTTTAAAGTTTTTAGTTTTCAAATTCCTCATATATTTGTCAAGATGGAGGCCTAATTGGCAAGTTGGTTCATGAAGAAAGTATTTTGAAAAGGATGAGATGGTTGTTTCAAAATAGTGCTCTTTAGGTGGCATATAAGAGTGATCCAAAGATGGATTTTTAGGTCTTGAAGTTGTGTCTACTAAAAGTTTTAAGCTTTGCAAAGTTATAGGTAAGGTTAAAAGGAGACTAGACAGGGCTAGTGAGAAGAAGAGTGTGTTTTTTTTAGTTTATCAAAAATACAAAGGTATTAATATTTAAAAGAGATTTATTATGTTGGTTTAGATCATGTTTCCTATTTGGTAAGTAGCATGAAGTTTTATTGGTGGTCATGGAAGTGTCTTGAGTGAGAAGGCTAGTAAGCCTATATGGTGGTTCTTCATGGTGTGTGGAGGTTTGAAGATGCTCAAAAGGTGAAATGGTTCAGATATATTAGGGGAATCCCCTATCATATGTTTCTTGGTGTGTCTCAACATATTTTAGTGTTTTTTTGTGTTCTTTATTCACTGGTTGCAGTGCTTGGTTGAAGAGAGTGTTGACATGGAGCAAGATGGAAGTGTCAAAGTAAGAAGAGGTAGGATCAAGGTAAGGGGGAGTTTTTAATATATTTATAAGATGATATAATCCTATTGGTATTCATTTTAGGTCCTCAATATCTGATTGGTACCCATTTTTTCATCATGTCAAAGGGGCAGAAATTTCTTATGGTGAGAGTTCTTGAAGAGTGAGAAGGAAGGTAAGCTATTTGATGGGTGTTGACATCAATGACAAAGGGGGAGATCATTATTATAATGTCAATGATGTCTTGGTGATGTCATGGAGGTTTCCTAGTGAGATAATGAAGTATCTTTATATCCTAAGTGATAATGATAAAGTGTGCAATGTGTTTGTTCTAGTATGCTTGAAGTAGGCTTGGTTGATCTTCAGAGTTTGACTATTCAAAAATGTCTAAGGATGAGTCTAAAGTATTGAGAATGTATAAGGGGTGCTATGAAAGGTCCATGTTTTTTATATTTATTGTGTTCATAAGTGGTATTCATCTGGTTCTTCATTGTTTTTATCTAAATATTTTGGGTCTAGTGGCAAAAAATCCAAGTAGGTAGTTTGTTGATGTCACCATTGCCATGTGTAGATGAGTCTAGGGGAGTTGGTCATATGGTTGTGATTAAATTAGTTCCTAGTTTTTATATACTATATTTAAAGTCATGAGATGAAGTTTGGCTAAATATATGAGGGTCCAAATTTTGCTACTTCACTAAGTTCCCATACTTGACCAAATTTGCAAAAGGGTTCAAGCAGATCTGAGTAAGCATGTTAATAAAGTCAGCATTCACACACATGGAAGTGTCAATAAAAAATGATCATATTGGTTTGTTAATTTTTTTCCTAGTTTTTATATGCTTAATTTCCTATCATATGATGAAGCACATCATAATTTATGCATGTTCAAAGTTGGCCTCTTAGGTAAGTTTTTGACATAGTTGGCTCTATGGAAGAAAATTCTAAGTGAGCATGTTGATGATGGAATATCTCACACATATTTGAATGATAGGATAATATTATTATATGGATGGATTCTCTTATGTTAGGATATAATTTGGTTCAAATTTGAGACTATATGTCTAAATGCAATAAAAGCTATTAAGGTTCAAAATTAGTTTCTTAGATAGATTGCAATAGTTCCTATACTTATTCAATTTCGCACAAGATAATGTTCAAGAAAATATTGAGGATATTAAGAAATCATGGTATCTCCAATAATTTAGGAAATATTGAGATGGAAAGAAGTGATCGAGGTTTAACACAAAGCAAAGATAAAAGATAAGCATCTAATGGTTCATGTTTGATCATATGTTTGAGATCGATAGAGTGTAATAAGTCAAAGTGGTCAACCTATTTGATGTTTAACATAGTTAAATTATGATTTATTTATAATAAAATCAATGGAGTGTGATTGGACAAGTTGAGAGAGGACACAAGATGATAGTAAAGTCATTGAGTTTTCACTATGATTATTGACATTTAAATGTTTGAATTTTGTAAAGGGAAAAACTAGAGCTCTATATTTTGCTAATAAAATTTGATCCAGGATGAATTTATTAGTGATGTAAATGGAAAATTTGTATAAGACTCCATGGTGCAATCTAAATAACCTATTTTTGATATTTGAGTCTTCATGTAGTCAAAGTTATGGTTCTTAAAATTTGACTATGTTTGACATTTGTGGGAAAGATAATTGAGTTCATTCTGATGGTATTTTGATATCTCATGATGAATTATCTATTTTGAAGTGTTTTAGACTCCATTTGGATTCTATTTATGGATTTTGGAGGTGTGATAAATCTATATTGAGTATGAACATTTCTTAATAAGTTGATTATGTGTTCATTCATGATGTTCCTATGCACAAGGCTAATGTGTGAGTAGATTGAGCATAAGAAAAAGTGAGCAAAGTTGACATTAAGAACTTTAAGGATGTCTAAGGGGTAATTAGGAGTAGAACCATGTATTTGACAGTTTTATTGTGTTCTTTTTTCTCTCGATGAAGTGTTAAATGGGTGAATAGGTCTCCATGAGACCTATAAGAGCTACAAGTGCCTAATTAAAAGGTGTAGCTGCTTAAAAGTGACCCATATATGCCATGGTCAACCTTTGTGGATTGTACTAAGACATGTCTTTTATGAGAGAATTGTTTCTATGCAAAATTGCTTTCTACATTCAAAGAAGAAATAAGAAACTAAAAGATGGTTAAGGCTAGAAGTACCTGATATAGTCGTGCGCACCGAAATCAGACGTTGAAAGATTCTCCTCTTTTGCTATGGAGGAATGACACCTGCGAAGAAAAGGCTAAAACACGGAAAAACGTTAGTCAAAGATATGGTGGGCTGTCAGGCGAACGCCCGATCCCAGAAGTACGAAGACTCCCTAGAAGGATATCAACCCACTTGATAAAAAAAAGAGAAGAATATTGGACGAAAGTAGATGATAATGACTGAAATAAATGATAGAAATAAATGATAGAAAATAAAAGATGCATACCTGATATGCGGCACTGTTCTGCATAGTCTCCAGTGTCGGTCTCTGTGGTGCCGGCGTCGGTTAGGGAAGGTGCCGATGTCGGTCAAGGTGCCGTCGTCGGTCGGGGCAGTGACCGGCGTCGGTAGGGGTAGGTTCTGGGAAAAGGTTCGGGACAGGGTCTGAGAGAGTTGGGACAGGTTCAGGGAGAGTTTGGGGGGTTTGAACAGAGTCGGGACAGGTCTGAACAGTCGGGACAGGATCTGATATGGTCAGGGTAGGGTTTTGGATAGAGTCGGGACAGGGTCTGGGCAAGGTCAGGACGAGGTCTGAACAGAGTCTGGGGGGTTTTGGACAGAGTCAGGATGACAGAAAATAAAATAATAACTAAGAAAGAAAATGAAATAAATGGAATAATACTTACCTGGCAGAAGACGCGATGAAAGCCATGGTGTGCAGATTGATTGAATGCAGAGAGTGTTGATGATTGCTCAGGGTTCGCAGGTTGATTGCTCAGCATTTTGGATAACGTTCGGGGTAGCGTTCGGGATTTTTGGTTCGAATGGCTGGCGGAGGTTGATGAAGGCGGGGGACGGGGACGGTTCTAGAGACGGTTCGTCAACCATTTCGGGAAACTGAATGGTAATTGATAACGGACAAGGGGAAGGTGACCGACGTCGGCAGGATTGCTGACGTCGGCCGATAGGTGACCGACGTCGGCGACATCGGCCGGGTAAAGACTGACGTCGGCAGATGCATAATGGGGATAGAGTCTACCTTTTGCTTTGTGCTCCTCTTTACATGGTGCCAGGGTCAAGGTTGGTGAAACAAGTGATCGGCAACGGTTCAATAGGCGAAGAAGAAAAAGATGGGGAATGACCAGGGGAGTCGACACGATTTCGGTGTCTACATTTGCCCCTTTTTGTCTTGTTGGTTGTTCTGGATGAACTGTAAGACAAAAATAGGAGTGAGTGCCCCAGGTGAGGGATAAGGTTGATTTCGCCTTGTTGGTTGTTCGAATGAACTGCAAGACAAAAATAGGAAGCGAAATGCCCCGAGTATTCCCCCTCAAAGCAGGAGTCGAGGGAAGGGAACCGGGAATCGGGTGCTGATTTGATAAAGAGCGGATGAAAAAGGGGTGAGGGTGAACGCTGCAAAGGTCGTGATTGCGCGCATACCACTGCACGAGATGGTCAGGCCAAAGTGTCGCAGGTCAAGGGTCGAGGAGTGCCAAAATTGAAGTAACCGGGCCCCAGCATTTAGTCGTCTGCTGATCGGGTCACTCAATCTAAGCTGAAGCTCCAAATGGGTCGTCGCATCCCAGGTATCCAGGGCTCAGGAAGTGCTCCTAGAAACGTGAAAAAGTCATAAGTAGTGTGGATCAACCGATGTGCGATCCTATACTTGTGAGGGTCCAAAAAGGTCTACGCACAATTCTGCTAACCAGTCATGAGGTAGCATACATGCAAAAACAACCAAGGCAACAATGTCTTGGAAGTGGTCGAGGTCGGAGGAGATAGGCATGATCTCCAATGGTTAGTGGTCGATGGATGGATGAATGGACGAAAGGATGCGGAGGATGCGGCCGAGCTAACCCCAGAAGACCCCATGTCAACTGAGTGCTGCCTACATAACCCTGGTGATAGGGCCTCAGGCCGATGTAGTTCTCCCTAGAAGGGAGGAAGGGTCAAAAGGATGGTGAGGAAAAAAATATGTTGCAGCCTTTTCCAAATGGTGTATTCTGCAACATTGGTTGAGGGGTTTTTCATCCCTAGCAATATCCCATATGTGTGATGGATGTATGCTAAAAATGAATGGAGGTCTATTTATGCTTCAGCAAGTATTGGTTTATGCTGAACATAAATTGTGGCGAGTCGATAGTTTCCATGTGTATTGGTGTCCATAGAAACTAGGGGGAACAGGGTAGGTTATGTTGATGGTCTGAAAAGAGAGTTGAGCGAAGCTGATCAACAAGTGATGAGGGTGAATGTGACCAAAGTGTAGAAGAAGTGAAAAGCATAATTGCTCTTTCATTGACAAGGACCAAAAAGATAGCATAGATAGGGGTTATGAGAACCAAGAGCCCCATTCATGCGTGACGTCGTTGACCATAGTTATGTTAGAGCAGTAATCGAATCACTTAGACATTAAAGTGAGCTCGAAGTCCCTTGAGCAGGTGAGAGGAGGAGGAAAGAGGGTAACCCGTTTTAAGAGCAGAGATAACTTTGCCCCTTTTTATAGGAGACCCTGAGATAACTACAAGCCAAGTCCGTGACTCGTTTTTTTTGTTTTTTGTTTTTTTTTTTTTTTTTTTTGAGAGGCAGACTGATCGATGCGGGAAGCCTGCATAGAGATGTCATTTGCTTGGTGGTCAGGTTGCGAAGCTGATCAATGCGGGAAGCTTCTAAAAAAAGTTGTTGTTTATTGCCAGAGTAGTCATAGCCATCCTTCGAGGGAGTGGTCTAGATTTTTATGTTTAATATAAAGGCTTTTGAATAGCTGTCCTTCGAGGGAGCAGTCTATTTATTATAGCAATGATAGTACAGCTGTCCTTCGAGGGAGCAGTCTGTTTTTTTGATTTTGATATGACTTGATATAGTGACCATGGATATGTTTTGACATCTTGATTTGTTTTTATAGAAATGTGAATCATGGACAAGATGGTAGAAGGTCAAGGGCTCCCTTTTAGTAGGACAAAGCATCCATACATCATAAAAGGGTTATAGGAATTGTTAAGAGGAATAGGGTTGAAAGGAAGTAGGATGAAGAGGACGGGGATTGCTCAAGGGACGAGCTCAAGTTAAGTGTCAAGTGGATGAATACTCGACTAGCAGTAGAACGGTCGTAGATGCAACGCATAAGAAGGGGTTCAAGGTCTAATAAGACCCTGGGCCATGCTTGTACGTGATAAGGTCTGAGTCAATTAGGAGCAAACTTGCCCCATTTGCCTCTTTCTGGATTGGTCAGGTGTTGATTGATGAGTGGATGTGAAGTTGGTTGATATGGTTGAGACAGGTTGAATGTTTTGATAAAAAGGTTGGGTCGAAGTTTGGTTGAGATTTGGTCATGTGATAGTTGGTCAATGGTTGGTCAAGGGTTGATTGGTTGGTATTTGGTCGTTGGCTGGGTCGAATGTTTGGTTGAGGTCGGGTTAAATGTTTGGTTGCTAGTCTAGTTGAGGTTAAGTTGAAAGAGTGATTGATATGTGGTCGAGACTGTGTTGAAAAATTGGTCAAAGTTTGGATAAAGGTTGAGTTCCCCCAGCGACTAGGGAGAATGCTTGACGGATTGGTTAACGTCGATTGAGGTTTAGTGGTCAAATGGATTGTGTCGATGTCGAATAAAGGGGTTAAAGGCGGCGAAGGGACCCTAGTCTGACGTGGAGATCCCGATTTAGATGACGAGGTTGGAGAGGTAAGGGTCGGTGTTGATAATTTGTCAAAGGGGTGGTCAAGAGGATCCTTGGTGAGAAGGGTATCCTTTTTCCGGTGGTGACGAATGACAGCTTTAAGAGCGCAACAATGCTCGGTGTCATGTCCCGGAGTGTGATGATAATGACAGAATGTAGAGTTGTCGAACCAAGATGGCCTTGATCTGAGGGTTGATGAGTGGGGTGGTGTTGAAGGTTTGTTGATAACGTGGTCGAGAAGAGAGGTGTCATTCCCCAAACATTGGTGAACGACGACCTTGAGGGCATGACAATGCTCAGTGTCGTGCCCAGGCGTGCGATGATATGCACAAATGCAAGTGTGGTCGAACCATGGTGGTTTTGGTCTGAGAGAGTGATATGGTCTAAGAGGTGGGAGATTGAGACGAGAGGACTGCAACAATTGCCATAACAACAAGGCGTAAGAACCTGCTAACGGGTCGGGATGTTTTATTGCAGAGAGGGTTGGTGACATTGGTTTGGGAGGTGTAAGAGGCGTTGGTCGATGGTTTGAAGGAGGTATAAGTCTGACGGGTTGATAGAATAATGGAGGTGAATTACCTCTGTGAAGTATGGGAGTGGGAAGCACTCCGAGTAAAGTAGACGGATGTGGGCCCAAGATTGAAGGTGATGACGAAGGTGGGGGAAGAATCCTCCGGTGTGGTTTAGTAGCCTTCTTTGATTTGGGTTGAGGGCCACCTTTATGCGAGGTGAGATTAGATGTGGGGCGAACACCAAGAGGTTTAATCTCTTTGGGCATGATGAACGCTTGCGCGGGTTTGGACTTAGATGTGGACGGTGTTTCTCTCAATGGAGAAGGGATTGAAGGTGTGGGCTCTTTAAGTGGAAAGAGCTCTGGAGTAGTCATGGCTTCTGTGTGTGGTTGAGGAGTCAAAAAGGTATGATCGTCTATAGATGATAATAAGGATGAAGGCGAGGCAGCTGGTGTTGATGTGGTCAAAGCATTCTCCAATATGGGAGAAGTCGCTGGAGGATAAGTGGGAGAAGAAAGTTCTTCGCCATGTGGAGGAGGTATAGGGGAAGAAAGGTCTTCCACCTGTGAGAAAGGTTGGTCAGGGATAAGAGAAAAGATAGTGTCGACCGTGTGTATATCATGGTCTTGAGGGTCATTGGTTATGGTTTGGACGTTGTCTTGAGTATGCGGGTGATTAGGAAAGGGTTGCTTGAAGATGTCAAGGTTTAGGTTGGGCGGTGCATTCGGGTTATCTAAAATAAGATTCCCCTTGTCTAGCAAGTCCTGGACGAGGTTTTTGAAGGTTTGACAGTGATCCGTGTCATGGCCTTTGACACGGTGATAGTTGCAAAAGTGATTCTCCCTGTACCATGCAGGGATAGGTGTTGAGGGGTCGGATTGATGTGGTCAGATTGGAGGGAGATTGAGGACCCCCTGCTTGACGAGTTTATCCAAGACAGAGGCATATGACTCCCTAATTGGAGTGAATTGACGCTGTAAGGATTGACGTTGAAAATGTTTATTGATGTAGTCTAATGTTGAAGATGATGAGCGATTGGTTATTGTTGAAGATGATGGTCTAAAGATGACAGTGTTTGCCGACTCCTTGGATTGAGAGTGGGCAGAAGAAGGTCTGGAAGAAGAATGGTCATTGGTTCTTGTGTTGGTGTTACACAATTTGACCTTATCTTCTTCAATGGCGCGGAGTTCAAGCTTTCGGGCCATGGTGAAGGCCTCGTCGAAAGTGTGGAATGTTTGAACCCGCAAGGTAGACGAGATGTGACTGACACATGCTCGGGAAAAGAGCTCAATGAGCTCGGGTTGAGGCAAGGAGAAGGAGAGCTGATTGATCAAGCTTCTCCAACGGGCGACAAAATCGGCTATCGATTCGTCGTCAAATTGCCTAATGGAGTAAAGGTCTGTGATCGAAACTTGTTTAGTGATATTGATAGAAAAATGGTCAATGAATAGTTGGGCGAGTTGGATGAATGAAAAGATAGAATGTCTGGCAAGAGAACTATACCAGTCAAGGGCAGGGCCAGAAAGCGACATAGGAAACGTGCGTAGAAGTAACGCATCGTCGTGGGTGATAAGGTAACAGGCATGTCTGAATGCCCGTAGATGTTGTTGTGGGTCTTCCTTACTCTGAAAGCGAGAGAATTTAGGAAGCTCCCAATGGTTAGGGTATGGTCGGATAGGGACAGAAGGGTGGATGGGCTCGCTGCAAACTTGTTCATATGACAAAGTATTGCTTGAACCGGAGATAGAAGCTTCGAGACTGGACATTTTATCCATCAGCATCTTGATGACGTCTGCTAACAGATTGGCGGGTTGAGCGCCCCCTAGGTTGTAAGGCGTTTGAAAGAGGTTAGAAGAGGCGTGCGACATAGTCGGTTGTACAACGTATGGATGACTAGTCGCAGGGGCAGAAGTAGAGGTTAAAGGTGGTTGGGTTATGAAGGTAGAAGGCATAAACTGACTAGATACCGCCAAAGGAGGTTGTGTGATGGCATTGACAAAGGGCGAGGTAGGCACTCCTGCAAGAGTGTGAGAGGTCGAGACAATCAAGTTCTGGTATGATGTAGAACTTGGTTGAATTGCAGGTGGTTGAGGGGGTAATGAAACCCCAGTGGAGGTTGGTCTAAAAATAGATGAGGAGGCCGAACTTTGCGTATAGGCCATGGTCGGGTTAATGGTTGAGGCGAAAGGTTGAGTCGAAAAGGGTTGGGTGGCGAACGGTGTGGATGTCGTCGCCATGTCGTCCGAAAGGTCCCGCATTGGTTTTCTTGCGAGATAGTTTTGGAGGGCTGCGGTATTGAGGTCCAAGAATCTTGCAAAATCTTGGTCCCCTTCTGGGATGATAGGCATCTGGGTTAGAGATAGTCTAGTAGGAATTCTATCGGTCTTCGAGTAGAACTCCATTATATGATTGTTTATAGACGGGGTAGGCGAAAGCGATAGATGGCTAGCGTGGTCAAGAAGAGCCTTGGTTTGACTATGTGTCAGAACCATTCAAGGCAAAAAAGAACGTCCTCACAAGCTCAAACAAGTAGATAAGAACTAAAAAGATGAAGACACAAGCAGATCCAAAAACCCTAGAAGTAAATTATTAGGATTATAGTGGCTTATGCCTTAGAATGTGTATAATGGAAGGCTGGTTGTAAGAAGGGTCCTAGGAGAAGGCGGTCTATGGATGGTTTCGGGTTTTGTTATGGTGCTGAAGAAGTCTATGTTAGGGTCTGGTACGCGGCCTGGTGCTAAGGAGCAAGCTCCCCTCACTTCACGATTCCAGTGGTTAGTTGGTTTCGCTTAGCCAAAATATACCTCGCCTAGAGTTTAGACTCCGCCAGAGAACGGAGTGGGCTTCCCCCTTGGTGATGAAATCCAAGTAGGGTCACTGGGACGGGTAAGGTATCCGCTGGGGGATGAAATCCCAGTCGGGCCTTATCTCAGGTAAGTTTTATGTTTGTTTTGTGCAGGTGGTTTGGTCGTGTAACATCAAGTGATCTAGATTAATTCAATATGCGGTTTAATTACTATGTGTGGTCTAAAAGATGCAGGCAAACAGAGATGAATGCAAAAGTGTTTTAATGTCCAAGTCGAAATGTTTGTTCGTATGAAGATGAATGGAGAAAGAGTCGAAGAATATGAGTTTTAGCTAGTCTAGAAATGCAAGAAAGAAAGAAATGTTCATTTTAGTTCCGCTTATGATGTTGTTTAAGAAGAGACGAAAGGAGGCGAAAAGGAAGAAACCTAATGCACCTAAATGAACGAAAGAAAGAAAGAACCCAAGGAGGACCTAGTGTCCCACCGGGCGTGCTAGAATGTTTCTATGCAAAATTGCTTTCTACATTCAAAGAAGAAATAAGAAACTAAAAGATGGTTAAGGCTAGAAGTACCTGATATAGTCGTGCGCACCGAAATCAGACGTTGAAAGATTCTCCTCTTTTGCTGTGGAGGAATGACACCTGCGAAGAAAAGGCTAAAACACGGAAAAATGTCAGTCAAAGATATGGTGGGCTGTCAGGCGAACGCCCGATCCCAGAAGTACGAAGACTCCCTAGAAGGATATCAACCCACTTGATAAAAAAAAGAGAAGAATATTGGATGAAAGTAGATGATAATGACTAAAATAAATGACAGAAATAAATGACAGAAAATAAAAGATGCATACCTGATATGCGGCACTATTCTGCACAGTCGCCGACATCGGTCTCTGTGGTGCTGGCATCGGTTAGGGAAGGTGCCGACGTCGGTCAAGGTGCCGTCGTCGGTCGGGGCAGTGACCGGCGTCGGTAGGGGCAGGTTCTGGGAAAAGGTTCGGGACAGGGTCTGAGAGAGTTGGGACAGGTTCAGGGAGAGTCTGGGGGGTTTGAACAGAGTCGGGACAGGTCTGAACAGTCGGGACAGGGTCTGATATGGTCAGGGTAGGGTTTTGGATAGAGTCGGGACAGGGTCTGGGCAAGGTCGGGACGAGGTCTGAACAGAGTCTGGGGGGTTTGAACAGAGTCGGGACAGGTCTGAACAGAGTCTGGGGGGTTTTGGACAGAGTCGGGATGACAGAAAATAAAAGAATAACTAAGAAAGAAAATGAAATAAACAGAGTAATACTTACCTGGCAGAAGACGCGATGAAAGCCATGGTGTGCAGATTGATTGAATGCAGAGAGTGTTGATGATTGCTCGGGGTTCGCAGGTTGATTGCTCAGCGTTTCGGATAACGTTCGGGGTAGCATTCGGGATTTTTGGTTTGAATGGCTGGCGGAGGTTGATGAAGGCGGGGGACGGGGACGGTTCCAGAGACGGTTCGTCAACCGTTTCGGGAAACCGAATGGTAATTGATAACGGACAAGGGGAAGGTGACCGACGTCGGCAGGATTGCCGACATCGGCCGATAGGTGACCGACGTCGGCGACATCGGCTGGGTAAAGACCGACATCGGCAGATGCATAATGGGGATAGAGTCTACCTTTTGCTCTGTGCTCCTCTTTACATGCTGCCAGGGTCAAGGTTGGTGAAACAAGTGATCGGCAAGGGTTCAATAGGCGAAGAAGAAAAAGACGGGGAATGACCAGGGGAGTCGACACGATTTCGGTGTCTACAAGAATACTTGAGTGTTAATGTAAGTCTAATGGTTGACCATGATGTTTTTAATCTTGAATGCTCTATATATAGAGAAACTAAAGGAGATGGTTTCTAGGTTCTAGAGGGGGGAAGTGAGTGTTGAAACAAAGAAGATAAGAAAGTGAGTGTTCTTAACAATTGGGTGATGAGAAGATTAGATTAAGGATTGTGTGAGTGACCTATAGGTCATATTTTTGATGTCTAAATAGTTATCCTATAGGTTGAGTATGAGTGAATAAATATAGAGTGATCCAAAAAGGTGATTTTGGATGCATTAAGATCAAAATATGGAATATGTGGTGTGCAAAGTTCAAGAGAGTTGATATACATTATATATCCATCATATTGGTAGGCAATTAGTGTTAAAGGATATGATTTATTAATAGGTGTTGTTGTGGTATCTCAACATCTAGGGGGTTTCAGCCTCCTTACAAGTTGAATCTTGCTAGAGGTCTAGTTGTTGTGATAACTCAACTAGATAGGTGTAGTATAGCTCCTTATGAGATTGTAGTCTCACTAAAATAAGGGATGGTATTTCCTATATCATTTTTAGATGGTCTAAATTGGTTCTTATTCTATATGATAGTGGTCGAATTATAGGTTTGAGTGGGTTTTCTCTCCCAAGAGGGTTTCACATGTATGTCATGTGTTATGTGATTGATCTTGCATTATTTCTCTTGTTCATTTCTATGAATGATATGTATGCCTCATGAATGCTTATGATATTTGATTAAGACTTTTAAAGGATTTAAATTGAATTTGGATTATCTAGGCTCACTAATTCACCCCCCTCTTAGTGATTATAACTATAACACTATTGATTATGAAATCAAATGGATGACTAGCTTGATTAACATTACTTGATTTTGGTTTTTCTTATTTCTGCTTTCCTTTACCTTGCTCATGATTAGGGAATGGGTCTTGGTATATAATTATTTTCTAGTTGTTATATTATTTAAATGATGGGTTTTCAAATAGTATGTCACCTTTATCAATGAGGTCTTCAAAAAATGTTTTAATCACATACATCAATTTGTTTAATGCCCTCTAATCTGATGGTATTCATAGTATTCATCCTCTTTGTAGCAATCAGGTTTGGGAACACTTTTTGCAAAGGGTTTTGTGTTTAGACATAAAATCATGTTCAAATGAGGTAACTTTAAGAATTTGTTTTTGTAAGATTCACCTAATTAAGTGAACTTACATTTAGGTCCCCTTGTTTTATTTACCCACCAGGAATTGTAATGTTGTGAGTTTATTGGTTGTATGTTTCTGTCTGTGGGTTCTGAATATGTTTTATATCGATTACACCATCTCCAACAAGATTTTAATTTTTGACAAATAATTTTGGTTTGTCTAATGGTTTTGAGGAATTTTTATTATCTATTTTAAATATTTTTATTACACCTCTATTAATAAAATTTATTTCTACTTGAATTCCCTTTTCAATAATCTCATCACAAAATCTTGGGAAAAGAAGTAACAAGTGATATCCCAAATCTAAGTTTAAGTTGTTCATAAAAATATACACTAGTTATATTTTAGGAAATGACCATATAAAATGACTTGCCTTAATCATAATATTTTAAGGAAGGAAGCAAAAGTTTTACCATTTCGTTGTTTGGTATTTTGAAAATCGAGATTGGTCAAGTCTTTTTCAATATTGTAAGAGAAGTGTCAAAAATGTTTTTCAAATAAGTCTCCAGAAGTGAAGATATATCCTTTCAAAATTCATGAGAACCATTCAAGGGATTGACCATCAAGACTTCACATAAATAAATGCAACATGAATTTGTTACTATAAGAAACATTTGTACATGCATGATAGAAGCTAGTTATATGTTCCCTAGGATCTCCTTTACCTTTGTACTTATCAAATTTTGGGAGTTCAAAATATTTGGAAAAGGTGTTGTCATTTTAATCACATCATATGGATATGAGCAAATTTTATAAAACTTCATTTTTTTTTTACAATTATAAGAGCCATCTTACAAGACTTGAAATTTATCCTTTATATTTTGAAATTATTAAATGATAAAAGGGGATAGTTTGTCCATTTGACTTAATGAATTAGGTGGTTGACTTGTGAATTAATTTGTGGTTTTTGGAATTTGTTGATTAAAATTGTTTGGATTTTGATTATTGAAGTTAATGTTTTAAGTATGTTAAAAGGTATTGGGGTTATAACCAAGGTTTTTATTTGTATTAGAACCAAAATGCATTTGATTTGAATTTGGGTTAAAACCAAAATTGGTTTGATTAAAACCAAGCTTGGGGTTTTGTGTAAAGTCTGAACTTGTTTGATTTGGATTTAGGTTGAAATTTGGATTGTTTGAGGCATTAACATTGAAGTTCCTAGGATTATGATGAGTGTTTTGACCAAAGATCATTTAGAAAAACAAAATCGATTATTTTGTTGAGGAAACATGTTGGAGTTTAAATTAAACTGATTAAAACCTATGTTTGAATTAGTTTGGTTTTGATTAAGGATTTGGTTATTTTGGTTTTGGTTAAAGTTTAAGCTATAGTTTGTGGTTGAATTGTTGAAGTTAAGGGTGGAATTAGATTGCATTTGATTTTGGTTTGAGTTGGTGTTGGGATTTAGGGTAGAATTAAATGAAATATTTGGATTAAAGATAAATTGATTTGGAGTTGGATTAGGATTTTGAGTGTATAGCATTGATCCAAGTAACAACTACTTTGGTACACTATGATTTAGATTTAGATTGTTGAATGTGCATGAAGCATCATTCAAACTAAGATTTGATGATTGATTGGGTAATATATAATAGGTATTCAAGATTTGATTTTAATTGGATGCTATTGGTGAATTATGTAAACTATGATTAGAATTGATTAATGAATTTGAATGAAGATTCAAACTCAGATTAATTTGATTATAACCTTGAAATTTTGGGTGTATACTCAAATTTGGTGTAATCAAATTTTGATCAATTAAACTTGAATTAGATGGGCGACCCATATTCAAGTTTGGATGATTTTATTTCATGATGAGTAAACTTGAAGTAGAATTCAAGTTTAGATTTGTAGGGTGCATGATTGATGAGTTTGAAGGTATATGCAAACTCAGATTGTTTAGATGGGGGTATGAAGGTAAATATTGTATTTAACTTCATATTGTGATTACCAAATAGATTGATTGATTAATGAGATTGAAAATTCATAATATCTTGATTCCTTGAGTTGTATGGATTTCCACAGAAAAACCATGGCTATTATGGGTTAACTCCTCACATGAAATAGATTTACCTTTATCTTGAGAGACTTAGGGATGAGGTTGTGAGGAGGAATGGGAGCATTGCTATCCTCTAAATAAATTTGTGAGTTTTATTGATTTGGATTGTAAGATGAAGGATATTTTCTTTAAATTAAATTGTAAATTATGTACATCAAATTTAGATGGGAACTTTTATCCAAAGCCCAAAACTTAAAGAAATACTTCATTTTTGTTAGACATGATATACTCATCTAAGGAAGGTAGAGGTTGGACAACTTTGGGGCTATCCTCATCTTGGTAATCCCCTCAAATCTTCTTCATTCTTGTTTATTTCATATATCTTTACATAATGTTCTTGACTAGGGAATTGAAAGGGGTCATTGCCAAAAGGCTCTTCTCATGCATTGGGAGGAATTAACATGGCCACTTGTCGAGTAATACACATGATTTAAGAAAAGGAAAACTGTATAAAATAGAAAGGATGTTCTAAATTAAAAATATGAACCCAAAATTTAACTAATTTTTTTGAATTTCTCAACCAATTATTTTAATATTTTTGATTTGAAGAATTGTTTTGAGGATGTGATTTGGAATTAAAAGAACTAGTTTTCAAACAAGTATTTTCAGAATGTGGTACACATAAGGAAATAACAAATAAAATTTCTATTCTAAATAGTCAAAAAATTGCATATAAAAGGTTAAAACTAGGATGAGGATTGTGCATAACTATTGGGCCTTATGATGTCATTGACTTGTCCATACTCTTAGCTATAGCCTAATATTTCAAAGAACTAACCATGAAGGATCATGTTGTTCCCATGGCCCACTAAGTTTGGTTTTGAAGGCATGTATAAGGTAGATTATTAGATTTAACTACTAATTTATGTACCAAAGTCAAAAAATAAAAGAGCTTATCTTAGGCTTAAGGTTTAAATAAGCTTATCTCAGGGGAAAAACCATGGAATAAATAGATAACGTACATGCACACTATTAGGTCTTCTCCCAAAGTGCCCAAAAAATCCATAGGGATCTCAATGTATTGATGATTGATAATATCATATTTTGAGGTAGATGTTAACACCTTCAATATTAGATCATGAAATCCCCTCACATCATGGTGTGCTTAAAACACATGACAACCTGGGCAATTGAAATAACTAGATCTCAATTTATATACCCCTCTGATAAAAGTAGTTTGGTCTAATGCATGGTGGTGAAATCCATGATCAATAGAACCCATAAAAAAATAAATAAAAAGTAAGTATCCATTTCTAATTTTTGAGCATCATCACCAATGTGACTCCAAAGTAAGAGCATACACAAGCACTACTTGGGTGATATAGATAATTTTGGAAATGTTTTTGATTACCAAGTATCATCATTAGGTTATCTTATCTTTGAATTTTCATTAGGTTTATTTAACTGTATAAGGTTTATTGAAGAGGATCAAGAGTTGTAGATGTTTTGAAAAGGTCATGGAACTCATAGAGTGGTGAGAGGGAGTTTACATTAAGTTTTATTAATTTTAGATGGCCATGATGGAGTGAAGAAACAAAATTCAAGACCTCATGCTTAAACCCTTCTCCTAATGAACACCTACAACCAGGACTAAACAGTCAAGGAATAGGTGTGTGTTGTGAAGTATAGAGTTTTGGACAAGTTGAGAAGGTTATAAAATACTAATGATATGAAAATAATTATTGATATGTTAAATGACTTGCATACATGTTCTAAATCCCTTAAATTTACTCTAACCACCTTAATAGTCATCTACAAGTTTGCTAAGTAAGAGCATGCCAAATTAAACCTAAAGAGAAAATAGAGTGCACTTTAAGAATATTGGATTTTATCTCAATAATATATATATTTCATAAGGTCATTGGAGGTTCAATAAACCTAATGAAAATTCAAAGATAAGATAACCAAAATAATATGTACTTCAAACCCTGAACACATAGCCAGTTGAGTGCTTACAAGCCTATCTGTTTTATTTAGTAAAGGGTATCTTTAGTCTAAAAGACAAAATTTTAAAGAAGTGAACTAATTTGAAGTGATTATCTAATTCCATCATGTTTTTATATGAACTTAATATTAAAAAAATAGTACAAAGGTATACAAGCCTACTTAGGACTAATTGAGCCCAAACCAAGCATGCAACCTTGTGTGTGGACCTTGTGTGATGTAAGATGGTTTATATGGATGATTTTAGACCATAAGGAATATGAGGAGGTATTATTAGTAAAAAATAAACATCACATGATGTTTCCAACTCTTTTTACAATGAGAAAATCCTCAAACACAGTTATCTAGGGTCATTAGCATTGACTTGTTTTTAAACCCTAACATGAGTTGATGAACAATATATCAGGGTTGGAGAAGAAATATGATAATAGAATCATGGGACCAAACCAAGGTGGTTATAAAAATCCTATTGAGGTCATTGGAAACTCAAAACCAAAATTATATCACCATATATAAGCCAAAACTCTCCTTGACCTCATAAAACATAGTCTTATCAAACCAAGATGCACTTTCTCTTGCTCAATACTATAAAGATGGTTTACATAGTGACCCAAGCTCATTAGGCTGATAAGATACCTTATGTAATTTTAATTTGGGGCATTGGTTAGTTGGTTGATGCCCTAGGCTTTATGAATCATCCTAAGATTACAAGGCACTCACATGTTACTAAAGAGACTAGTTTCAACCTAATGAGAGAGAAGATAATTTTAATGCCTCTAAATTAATTGAATAAGCCTTGAAACAAAATGTATGACATTTAAAACTCCCCTGAGTACCTTCTCATATGATTGGTTGGCACGTGTAGGCTATAGGTGTATAAAAAAGGGCCAAAAAAGACTATCTCAAGCTATTTGGGAGGTTTGTACAAGGTGTTAGGAGCTCAAATTTGACATAGAGGACCCTTAAAAGGTCCTTAAATTAAAACATGTGTTTTTTTAGGTTTCACATGTGTGGGAAGACTATAAATCTAAAAATCAATCTCTAGTCTTAGAGGGATAATAGAGACCTAATTAAGGAGAGAGAATGTGAAATTCAACATGAAGTTGTAAGTCTATACTAGGTCCTTAAGTATGTGCTCAGTTTCTCAATAACCTTGGTATAGTCTTCTACATAAGGATGTTTACCTTTTTTTTGAGTTATAAGGAATGAGGCCAAATGAGATATTTTGGTGCAAAATGAGTTCTTAGGGGTAGTTGGAGATCTCAAAATGAGTTTTTACATGTCTAATATGATCTAAATAGGCCATCCATTGAGGGATAACAAATTGGATAAGCTAAAATCAAGCTTGGACACTTGTAAGCAAGATTGGCCAGTGAAATGAAGAGATTTCAAGACACCTAGAAAGAGAATAAGGTGATGTGTCCAAGGGAACATTTAGATATCATATGAAAGGTGTCAAGAGTAGAGAAAGAGATTAGTTCAACATGACTTGATGGTGAAAAGTCTCATTTGTCCTCTCACAAGCCAAGGCAAAGGGTTGTTTTGAAGAGCAAAACAAGCTATCAAGAAAAGTTTGAAACTTTAATACCACTTGGAATAGAATAACATCTTTAAGATACCAAAACTTGTACTTGAAAACCTAATGGGGTAGTTTCATACCTCTCTTATTTTTTGTAACTCATGAGACATTTTTCATCTCTCTCTCATATGCCCTTCTCCTTCTTCTCTCATATTTATCTATATATTTAGCCTTGACAGGATATGTTGGTATCTTCCACTTAGGTAATAAAACTCCTTGCCCATCTCAAACCGTTTATAAATGATAATAATATTTTTTACCTCCTCTATCAACTAGTTTTAATGTGTATACTTGGCTAGTTAATTTTACTAAGTGATAGTCTCACATCCTTGACATGTTTGTACTTTTATTGCCTGCATATTTAGTTTTAAACTTATTTTCAGGTCTTATGAAGTGTCTAAGTGAGGTGTATGTGTTTAGTGAGTAGTATTTTAAATATTTTCATGGTATGACCCATTGACTATTTTTCCTAGTTTAAACATTCTTCACAACCTTCATGAGAGGCATTGATGTAGAGAGGTAGCTTTGGAGTAGTGTCATGTGTAGGTTAGTCTCTTATTCGAAATGCATTCTTATTTTGTTGGTAGTGGTAAAATCATATTTTATGTATCACCTCTATTATAATAGGTTTATCTCCATTTTTCTATCAAGTGGTAGACTAGTGTTTGATCCTAAGTGAGTCATTAAGGGGAGATAGCCCTTTAACCTAAAGATTCACCTCTATAATAGGGTACCCACAACCTTGAGGCATTTCCACATTAAATAAAATGTGGAAGGCTTCAACTACCTTGTAAAGGGTGAAAATTTGATTAATAATAGTTACTAAAAGGATTCCTACTACCAACCCATGCATGGGAAAAGATCCATCAAAATATAATTTTAATCGGGTCATTCCTCAATTGTCAATATATATTCATCAAGGAAAGCCATGATTAATGGTTTTGTGTCTACAATAGGTGTTACTATAAGTTGGTCCATGACAACTTGCCCCTTGATGGCCTTTTGATTTACATACTCAATATCAAATTCACCTAACAACATGATCCATTTAACCATTCTTCTAGTTAGAACTGACTTAGATAACATGTATTTGAGTGGGTTGGCTTGTGTTATTAGCTTGACTTGGTTATTTAACATATAATGTTTGTATTTTTGTGAGGTGAAGACCACAACCAAACAATCTTTCTCTATAGATGTGTAATTGAGCTTGTATAAAATAAGTGTTCTACTTCAATAATAAATAACTCTTTCTTTTCCTTCCTCATTATGATGAACTAAGAAAACCCATATAACACATGTTGTATAAGAGATATATAAGAGCAATGGATTTAATGATATAAGTGGTGATAATACTAGAGAATTCACTAGATATTATACCATATTATCAAATACCTTTTGACATTCCAAGTTTTAGTCAAACAGAGCTCTTTTATTTAAGAGATGAGTGAAGGGATGTAATTTATCTTCCAACTAAGAGATGAACCATAGAATGGCCTATAAATTCCCTTAAAGGATCCTAAGTTTCTTCAAGTTCTTAGGTAGAGGCATTTAAACAATAAATTTCACTTTAATAGGGTTTACATCAATGCCTTACCTAGAGACTGTGAATACCAAGAGTTTACCTGCAGTAACTTTGAATACACATTTTTTGGGGTTCAATCTAAATTTACATTACCTAAGCCTCTCAAAAATATGTCTGAGGATAATTGGATGTTCTTATCAAAGCTTGGAATTTCCTAGGATGTCATCTACATAATCTTCCATAATATCATGTATCATGTCATGGAATATGACTCTCATAGACATTTGGTAAGTAGCTTCCATGTTTTCCATCCAAAGGGCATTACTTGGTTGTTGTAGATCTCCCATGAAGTGATAAATTATTTTTTGTGTTAATCTTTTGGAGTGATTTTGATTTGATTATAACAAAAAAACCCATTCATGAGGGAAATCATTTCATAGCCCATGGTAGAATCCATGATCATATTGATATTGGGTAAAGGAAAGTCATCTTTAGGACATGCCTTGTTTATATCTCAGAAGTCGATGAAAATTCATATCCCTCCTTGTGGTTGAACAATGGGGATGATATTAGAGATCCACTAGGAGTAGTAAATGGGCTGAAAGAATCTAACTTCTAAGAATTTTTGTAGTTCTTATTTGACCAATAATGCTACCTTAGGGTGCATTTTGTGGATCTTATGTTTAATAGGTTAAAAATTAATATGAACCACTAAGTTATGTACCATCAAGGTAGGATTTGACCCAAGCATGTTATAATAACTCCATGCAAATACATCTAGAAACAATTAAGAATCTTAATGACAATTTGTTGTTCCTCAAATGTGAGAATTACCCACAGTTTGATAATTCAAGAATTTTTAGCTATTATATTATTAATTCTATGACCTCCTTAATGAGAGAAGGTGATTGATCTTGAAGGCAGGTTGGGGACTATGGTAATTCTTCCCCTAAAGCAAATTCACATAGAAGCTCTACATTTATTTCTTAATAGATCTCTTGTTCATCAGGGTTTAACTAAATTTATTCTAAATTTTGAGAGGGATCTTATTCATTATATTCTTCTTATTTTATTTGATTTATAACTCTTGTAGTTATCTACAATAGGTAGATTCATTTATATTGATAGTTAATCTTCTCTTATGATCTCCTAATAGAATAAAATCTCATGCTTCTAGGTATTCAATGATCATCTAATCATTTTGTAATATATCAAAGGTTGTCTTATTCTTCTGATCCTAGTCTACAAGTTAAGGGTAACAAAAGGAGATGTTAATGGTGGAAATGATGGTTTTAGAGAAGAGGTTTGTGGAAGTTTTTGGTAACCATATATTCATAGAGGCTATATAAATAACCTATTTCAACTTCTTCATCAGAAGTAGACTCTATATGAACTAAAGAAGTATTCATGGCAATAGTGTTTAGGTTAATGCCTAGTATTTTGTACCCTAAGCCAAAACATTTTGGATGTTCTTGAACCCCAATAGGTTCCATCCTACCTTGTTATTATTAACCTAGTCTTTTACCCTTATAATTCATGTTTTTAATCATTTTATATAGATTGGGATGTTTTTGTCTATGAAACTCTAGGGCCTCATTTTTAGTAATGAGCAAAGAATCATCAGGTTCTTCAAAATATTCAATTGATAACATCCATTCACTTGTGAAGGTCATGGACCCAAACTAGTAGATAATGGGCTTATCTTGCCTCATATCTGGGGATCCATAGTTACGTGGGGATAATGAAAGGTTTCCTACATAAAGAGTTTTGTATTCTTGTTCACCACATCACTTGGAAATGATTTTGAGATGAGTGATATCTAGAAATTTAGATGAGGTAGGTGATAAATTTTTAGGGTGGACATATTTCATAGCTTTAAGAGTATATGAGCAACTTTGAGTAATAGGGAAATATTAAGTAAGATTGGATTGTTCCATTTGGTAACTATGAAAATTATTGATTTCACCTAGGATTTTGACTTCCATTCCTAAATATGGGAATTTGAGACATTGGTGGAGGGCACCACTCTCATCTCGTGGATCCAATAGAATCCCAAAATAAGATTATAGGGGAGATGTATGTCCACTATGTACACATAATATTTTCAAAATTGTATCACTTACTAACACTTTGTATCTTATAGGAACCCATCAAGTCTTAATCTCTCTGAGTACACACCTTAAGGGGTACACCAAGTAAGGCATAAATAGACCATTAGTTCTTTATAAGATTGTTATCCCTTTTTCCACTTGCCATCTACACACTTGTATCTAAAAAATGTTTACCATAAGCTTATTCTTCTCAGTCATACCCTTTCCAAACATTTGTGACATCATTACCCACCTTTTTCTTTCCTTGATCCCCTTTTACAAGTTGATTGTACTAAGTCAACTAGGTTGACCTTGTATGGTTTTTAGCCTCTAATTACTATACAAGATTGACTGGGTCGAACCTATAATGTTTTAGGTATTTTCACTTGAGATTTTTGTTAGCCCTTCAACTAGCCTAACTTAAGATCTAGTGAACTATCTCCCAAAATCATATAGGTTCAATTGGGTCAACGCTTTATAGTCGACATATTCAAAATGATTTAGGGTAAGATCTGTGTATATATACAAGTTCATTTCCAACCATTTGAGAATAGAGAAGTGAAGAAGAATAAGTGTGAATGAAATTTTTTTATTGACCATTCTAATTAAGAAGTAAATCTTAGGGTTCTATAACTTATTTGGAGATATGGATCTTATCTTATGGAGAAGTATTTTGGATGCATCGATAGGTTGTGTAGCCTAGAGTTGATTTATCTTTGATATACTTACTAACCACAACAATCTCTTGAGAAACACCTTGGCCAAGGGAGATATTGAGGCTCAGTATGTTCACATTCAAGGTAAGTATTTCTAACTTTATTTATTCTTTATAAGAGTAGAGAGATAATGTAATTATGTTTCCCTCTCATCTATTAGAATTATATATACATTGATGTGAGTATATTTCTTCTATACATGTTTGATTTTTGTTTTGTTTATAACCCCCACTTTGTGCCACAAGCTTTGGTGCGAACTAGATTATATTTACTTTCTTATTTATTAGATTTAAGTGAAATATAAGAAAAATAGGACCCCCTTAGGGTTATTACATGATTTTGTTATTCTAGAGGATTTGGAACCCTACTTAGCATAGTGTATTTTGATAAGTGCTCACCTAATTGGGTCTAGTAGATCCCCATATTGGGCATGCTCCTTCTTAACAAATGTATTCCCAATAAAAAGTGTAGGTATCATCTATCTTCTCTGATCTAAGATTAATTTATATACATGATGCATTTTTGATTGCATACATTATGGTGAACCCAACATGAACTAAACCTTGCAAAATTTTGTTTAAATATTTTTATCATATAGTTTCCATATTAGGTTGATTGCATCAACCCAACTCTAACTTATGTGCATATGATTTTAGGTACATGCTACTAGATCAACTTGAATGACCTAGTAGATATTTTTAGATTTTTAGACTTATAATATAGACTACTAAGTTGACCCTATCAACACTATACACTTTTAGATAGCATGTTCAGCAAACTAGGTCAACCCAGTCAACCATGCACAATACAGGCACTCAACAATAGTTTCTTATAAATATTGATTGACCAATTTGACCTAGTTAGCAATTTTTTCAAGCATATTTCAAAGTTCCTAAATAAAAATATTCTTTTTCTTCATCTCTGATTCACCGATGTTCATTTTCATACTTTAAATATCCTTCTTTATAGTATTTCCTTTCATAATTTATTGTCTTCAAAACTTCCTTTGTACAATCAATGAGATCAACCCTATCAACCCTATTTTATATTCTATGTGCTATCTAGATAATTAGGTCAACTCTACCAACCCTATTCATTTTTAGACATTTATTTCATAGTATAAGATCAACTTTATCAACCCTATTCTATATTATGTGCATACACTATCGACTATATCGACACTATACCTTGTTTCAAAGTTGGAATAAACCTAAATATGCTAGTAATTAGATTACACTCTTATTTATTGTTGATTTCATGCTTATAATAAATCACATAGTCTAATTAGGATGTTTTTAATTAACCATTTAGTCTCATTTTTTTTTATTTTTTGCACACACAACCAAAACACAAAATCTAAACAAAAATTGTAACATTTGACTATCCAAAGCTAGCCTAATTGGATTTCATCACTAAGAGGAAAGTTGACTTAATGTTCTAGTCAAGTATAAATCATGTTTAATGGTATATTTTGGATAGGCACCCATCACCCTAATTACTATGATGTGTGAAGTTAGGGGGCAGGCCCAAATACCAAGCTTATATCATTACCACTATAGATCCCTTTCAGCCCAAACTACTTGAAACTATCATTAGATTGACTTCTAGTTCCTTGCTTATATCCAACTTCCCATCACATCTAAAAACATTTTCCAATAGTCTAATAAACATTTAGGTTGACCATTTAGTTAGCTCTTTACTTTCCAAATTGAGTTTTTGCTCTTTGATCATTTGCACTTTGTATTGAAAAGAATTGCATTAACCAATGTTGGTGTAAGGTTTTGTGTTGTGTGCCTCAATTAGATTGACAAACATTGGTCCAATTAATTGTTTATTTCACTTTAGTTCTTACTTTTAAAATTTATTGAAAAAATTATCTTGTTTAAATTCATAATATATTACATGTTTCTTAATCTTCCCTTTCTACTATACTAGGTCAACCCAATCAATCCTGTATATTTTTCTAGCCTCTATTTGACTATACTAGAATGACCTAGTTGACCCTGTATTATTTACAAACCCTACTCAATCTTTTTCCAATCTCTATTCACTATAGTAGATTGATGAAGTCAACCTTATACTATTTTTATCATTTCTTATTACCTTGCTTTTTCATCTCTCTTCTTTTCCCTCCATGAACTTTATGTTTGATGATAACACTAAGTTGCAATCAACAGACATGATGAACTTTACCAATCTTCATAGAGTCTACCATAGACAAAGTAGGGCTCCTCTCTTAGATTCTAGTAATGTTTACATTTCCACTTGCATAATGAACTATGGGACCACTCCTAATACCACTTCACAACATAATACTCTGTTCTCATTAGAAGCCAAAACTGAATTAGAGTATACCCCTGAGATGCTCTTTTTTATCTTTGAATTTCCTTAACACTGAGGAAAGGATCCTTATACCATTTATAATTTAATGATTAATTGTAAATCCTAAGAACCTCATTCACCTGATCCTACATTCTCAACTAGATTTAGGGGTACCTCTTCCTTTGATTATGACCCCTTCTCATACCATGACCTTTTCTTCTTTAACTTCTTCCACCTCCAGGCCTATTATATCTACTAACATGGTAGGTTATACATCTAATGGCCTCTCATAAGATCCACTATCCTCAATTCTTCTACTAGTACTTCATTTTATACCTAAGTTAATCATGATACTAGTTCCTCTTCCTCTCAACCATTCACTAATCCATCTTTTGCTACACAAGCAAATTTTGCCACTAGTGCTTCACATTTCATAGTTCCTCTCAATCTCCTATCAAAACCAATAGTGGTACCTAAGACAATAATACCAACACTAATACCACCTCTAATAATTTAAATAATGCTAATCAAACCCACCAATTATTATAACAAACACTCAATTAAATGAATACCTTTAAATCTCATAACACATTAAATGATGACAATGTAAAACCACCTTCCCCGTGTTTAATCCCATCCTCAACCAATTGCTTAGGGAACACATAAACATAATATTTCCCCACCCCCTCTTTGATATTCTCAAGGTAATCTCATCCCTTAACCTCTTTTAGTCAAAAAAACCATTAAACATCTTCAAAATGAACCTCTTACTACTCAAAATGCTAATATTGACATAGGAGTTATCACTCCTACAATTTTTTATAATGGATCAACTGATCATACCCTTCATCTTAAAATGTTTAGCATGAAAATGATGAGAATGTAAACTACCTTCTCCATCTTCAACCAATTGCTTAGGGCACACATAACCACAATGTTCCCACACCCCCTATTTGATATTCTCAAGGTAATCTCATCCCTCAACCTCTTTTACTCAAAAAACCATTAAACATCTTCAAATTGAGCCGCTTACTACTCAAATTGCTAATATTGACATAGGAGGTATCACCCCTACAATTTCTTATAATGGATAAATTGATCCTACCCATAATTTTAAAACATTTAGAAATCTCTATAATTATTGGGTCAAATTGAGCACCTTTGCTGCTACCAATCTATTGGCCAAAACCCTCATGAGAAATGCCTTAGATTGGTATAATCAACTTATAACTAATTATATTGATAGTTTAGAGGATTTAGTGACTGTTTTAGTTCAATAATTTCAAACTAATGATCTTCCTAAAAACATGTTGGCCCACTTCATAAATTTTAAACAAATCAAAAATGAAACTACCCAAGCCTTTGTTAAAATTTTAAAAACTTTGTTAAACAATTGTGAATATAACATGGCTGATGACAATATTTTCCATCTCTTTACCAATGCCCTTTTTCCTACATTACGATATCAAGTTTGCACTCTCTCTCCATGTACATTGGAGGAAGCTATTGACCAAGCTAAATGATGATATTTCCTTATGCATTAATTTGAGCCACCCTAGCCTTTTGTGGGTCCTCATCTCTTACTTTAGAACAAAATTTAAAATGTTACCAATGATGGTGTCATGGATTTTTATGACACCATTCACAATGTTTAAGCTATCATTCCCAACCAATATTTAAAACTAGATCCCCCTAATCAATAATATACCAATCTTCACTTATCCTCAACAAATAACATTAATGTTCACAAACCTCTATCCTTAGCTAAATTTATAAGCATATACTCAGGTCTCTTCTAATATAATTTGACCCTACCCATCCTATGAAATCTTGGTATTATCCTAACAAGTTTTGTTGGTTTCACTCTAGTTGGGTTCATTCTCATGAGACCTGTAGACAAATTCATAATTTATCTATGGATTTTCTTCTTAGTCCTAATTTTGATCATGATTCTATCATCTAAAAGTGTGAATAAGCCTATGAAATTGATTTTAAGGATTATAAATCACATGATAATTCTAAAGCCTTAAATCAAGAAAATACTTATTTGGCTATCTACACAGATCCTCTTTCTAATCATCAACCTATACAAGACAACCAAGACAAGCCCACCCCTTCTACCAACAATGTAGAAAGTCTTATTGATCCTAGTTCCAAAGAGAATGTGGTTAACATGAATAATATGTGAAGGGTGGTGGCTTTCATTGATTCATAATCTATCTACACTCCTCCCTCATCTCAAATATATCATGTTATCCAAGATTCTTTCCCAACTCATTTAAATGAGTTGGGGAAATATGACCTTATAAATTTTGATGATCTAATTTATGATTCTCCTTTGGTAAAACCTCCCACTCTATCTCTACCACTCTTCATCATCTCCCACCATTAATGATAATTAAAATTCTATTAAGATTTATCCTACCATTTCTCAAAATTAACCTAAACTAATTGCTTCATCTTCACAACATAATTTACAACCTTGTTCCAAAACTTCTCATTACTAGAATAAATTCCAATGAAATTTGGATCCTCTCTTGGAGGACCTCCTTAACCATTATGCACCTACTTCTAACAATCTTATTATGGGTTATGATGAGTGAGATCTCATCATAGAGCTCACCAATCTCCCATCCCAAATTTCATTCCTTGAGATTATGAGAACTTTTTCACATCATATAAACCATCTTATGCAAATATTATTTGAGATGAATATCCTTCATCTTCCCCTAGAAGGATGGGAATCAACCTTATCTAGATCTGAGGATAATATATTACAATAATGTGAAGATATGTCTATCAATATTGATGAAACTATGGACACTTCTCTTTCCCTGATATTTCATATAGCCTCTATGATTCTTGATGAGATTTTATTTCATGCAGATAATCCTCCCTAATTCATTAGTGTTCAAATAGGCAATATCAAAGTTAATAATGCAATGATTGATGAGAGGCATAAGACCTATGTTGCCTCTCTTTATTTCATTAAGACTCTTGGATATTTAGAATGAAATCTTAAATCCACATAAATCACCTATCAAGGATATGATAGAAGGAAAATTTATCCTCTAGGTTGTGTGCTTCCCATTACCATCTAACCTATCACCATTCATGTGAAGGTGATGATATTTAAATTTCCCCTTTCTTATAACATATTTCTTGGTAGGCCATGGAATCATCGTATGAGAGTGGTTTCTTCTTCCACCTATCGATGCAGAAAATTTCCTCACAATGGATTTATCTATAGGATTTAAGATGATACTAACCATTTGAATTTTTAATAATTCCAAGACCATGGTGTCTTCAATATTCCTACTCTTGAACCATTGCCTATTATTCTATTCCATGAATCTCAACATCTTAACTTTCCCATTAACTCAACTCAAGCTTACAATGGACATCCTAAACTCATTAAGAACATTCATCCTAACCTCTTTGATTTTAATGATCATGAGGTTGATGAGATTAACTTAAAAATTATAACTTCTAATCTCTCACCTCATCTCATCTCACATCTTCCTACTTCCTTGTAGCCTCTTTCTTGAAAACCTCTTTGTTATGACATTCCTAGTCTTGACTAAGACTGAGCATTCTATTCACCATAATTCCTTAGATGAAAAGGTTATTCCTACTTGAATCATTAACCTTCATACCCTAAATTATGATTATGGTTATTTTTAAGATGATCCATTTTTAGGTGGTCTTGTCCAAGCCCATGATGTTGAGATTGTATGTTATTATACTTCTTTACTTGATTAATTTCATGTATTTTCTAGTTTTCATTCATTTATAGTTCCTAGTGTTAGTATATTTCAACTTTATTTTATGGTATAGATGGAACCAACACCTCCAATTCTTGAGGAGCCTCATATGAGTATTCTCATATATCATGCTATGATTAGGCCTTACCACTTTGTTAGGTACCTTGACCACCGTAGTTGGTTTACCCCTAGGATTATTGTGACTCTCATCAAACATTCTATAGATCATACCCATCTCATAGTGGAACCCACATTGGGACCCATTATTAATCCTATTATAGTTAAACTTGTTCCTAGTTTTGTTGTTGATGAGTTTACCCCTGCTTTTGATCCCATTGCTCCTTATGTTGATCCTAGTTATGAGCCTTCCCCATCACCTCCTTATCTTGGTGATGGTTTGTTTCCCACTAAATGGGTTGATGAGTCTTCTCAAGATTCTTCCACTCTTATTACATCTACTTTTATGAGTTCTTCTACTAAGATGACTCACAAGCGTATCTATTGCTTTCATTGAATAGATAATAATTATTCCATTCATTATCACAAGATGTAATAAGATATTGATATATTTCATCCTTATTCTCCATACTTGGACAAAACAATGCCTCCCCTAAAGGTTTTTAAAATATATACCTAATTATGGTGAGTTATAATGTTTGTGGCATGAATGTGTCACCCATTATACCAATCATTACCACATTCTCAAAAAACACCTTAATGATCACCTTATATCTATTATTGGACCTTCTACCACTGCTATCATATATTTTTCCCACAATAATATACTCTTTCTCCTATGGTACCACCTCCAGTGGTTCCATCCCTTCTTATGATCCTGCTATCACCTTTTATGCCTCTACCCATTACTCATTCACATATGGATCTTACCTCACCTATGGATTCTTACTCATCAATGATTCCTACATCTCCCATAGAGTCTACTCCCATGAATTATCACAATAATCCCTTTACTAATTTCCCTCCTCAACATGATCCATTAATTATTCCTACTTTTTCTATGGAGGAGATTAGAAGAGAAGTATTTTCCTAGTTTTCATTAAAGATTGACAATACATTAGTAGTAGTTCGTATATAGCTTCATAGAGATTTATATAATGTTTTGGATAATTTGTGTGATCATATTTATAATTATTAATGATCACATGCATGGTTATTTTACATTTACATTTGGATTGGACATGTTCTCTAATCTTATCCTTTATCTATCTGTTATATCATTTGACACTATGTCGAATTCATTTATTTTCTTATATAGTGATTTCACCTTTTGTAAAATATATTGCTTATACTTTCATTTATATTCACATATTATTATATTTATTTATCATTTATTTATATTTCTTCCTTGAGTTTTTCTAAAAACCCTCTCCTTTCTTTCATAATTTTTTGCTCTCTTATCTCTATTTTTTATGGCTAATTGTCATTGTGACTTGGTTATACAAACCTAATTCCCTTTAAGTAATCCCTATTACCATGTGATCAGTTAGTAAAAAATCCGTCTCATTATATTATCATTTTAGTGGTTCACTTTAGATCTCATTATTTTTAGTTATTCCCTTTTCACAAACTAAACATATACACAGTTGAGACTTGACATCACATGTTGGTTCATTAATAAGCCTAAGTGTCCTAGTTATTATTTATCTTTGGTTACTTAACTTCCTATAGCCTTATCCTACATCTCATTCATGTGTATCACTACATATCTCATGATTGGTCATTCTGATTATGCATGGAGGAGGAATCTTAAAAATCCATAAGAAAATAAAATCTAAATCATTTAAACAAAAGGTAATGATATAAAAGGCAAAAATATTCTTAAAAGTTCAATCACACTAAAAGATGTGATTCAAAGCACATCTCCTTTTTCTAGTTGAATTTAAAAATCCATAGTTAGGCTCATGATAGAGATGAGTTCCTTTGGGGTGTGATAGGCTAATATATTATAATGTGAGAATAAGAAAATATTTTAGTGCTACCTACTTTCTCACGCATGTACCCAATCATTGTAGTAAACCAATGGCTCTATAAAGGGTCCAAGAAGGGGAACACATCATGGGAAGGTAGGTCCATTTTATTTTTTCTTGTACCAATATACCTTCATGAGTTGATATTAGAAACACACTTATATTCCTACAAAGCTGTGTCTATAGCAAATAGGTTTCCTTTGTACATTAATAGTAACTAGTCACTTAGTGTCTTTCATGTCCTTAGTATGCCTCATATCTCCTAAGGTATTCTCATAAGATTCTTACATCATGATTTTTACATTATCTTTCTCATTCCCTATATCCCTCATATTTTCTCTTGAAAAATATTGTTTTGTTTACTGATCACTCCCCTTAAGAGTTCATTAGTGATTTGCTTTGTAAGACTATGGATAGGACCTAGAATTCCTCATAAATTATAATCATACTACCTTCCTATTACCCACACCCTTTATTACCTAATTATCTTTATTGTTCCACCCTAGTGGTGTCCCCTTTGTTGAGTTAAAGTGTAAGACCATGGATGGGACCTGAACCTTCTCACAAAGTTTTCCAATAATACAAGTCACAACAAAATTACATGTGTCAAATATGAGATAGTATTCAATTCATTATGAATTTACACATCATTGACATGCTTCCCAACTTGATTTAGTATGTGTTATGCTTACTTAATCTATCTTTCACTTTTATCTCCTTATTTTTTGAATGCATGTAAGAATTCAACCATTTCTTGAATTTTTCATACTTCCTAGCTTGAATTAGTGTTATAAATCTAGAGAAAACTTTTACCAAATTTGTTTTTATATTATAATTTCCAATGTGATATAGTATTATAGTCATATAAAATGCAAAAATTGGTAATTTGAGCATGGGTAATGACACCCAACCCATACGTCGATCTTGCTTGATCTCATGACCCTCATAGGCTTATTTTCATTAATTCTCAATCATTTTTAGTCTTCTATACCTGCTCCTAGCTAAGTCAAGACCCTTTTTTCATGACCAATCCATCCCCTTAAGTCTCATCTACCTATAAAAATAGCACCAATGCCACTCTTATCTACTTTTAGTGCTATTATCCAAGCTCATTTTTGGCCCCAACAATCAATTCCTTCTAGATTCCCATCATTATCCTTATTAGACTAATGTGAGCAAATTCAATCCATGACCAATAGATCCATATAAAATCCCATTCAAAGATCATTTAGAAAGTGTTGGTAAATATTATCAAGTAATCAATAATACAAATGAAACTACTTAGGCAATCTTCCCTATTCTTTACATATAACCATCTAATACAGTTCTAAGCACATCTAAATCTCTGCACCAGTCCCTAGCCACCTCAAGCACATCTAGTTTAGCATTTCTTGAATTTTCATATCATAATTACACTAATCACTTTCAAAGGGATAAATACATATGGATTGATCCCTCTTTGAAGTATTGGTATGTAGGTAGTGTGCCCACACATGGGGTGTGAAGCACATATATTGCATCTTACACACACTAACCTCTTTTTACCTATTTTCCAATGTTCTATTCAAGTACATTGAAGGCATAAAAATTAATAAAATATGATATATAGGGAGCACTACTAACAAGGCTTTATAAATTTAGAGTTACTATCACATAGACCTATTGAATAAAACCCAAAAATATTATATCCTCATGACAATAGCACTAAATAAAAACTATAGTGCTAGTTTCACTTATATCCACTTTTGATGCTCCTATCTAATAATAAAATGAAATTTAGAATCCTATTTGTGATAATGTCCTAGGCCTACATAGTGAATATCAGACCATGTCTCAATCAGATCAACATGGTTTAAGCTAGGTCTTATTTTCTCCCTCTTATTACTATTTTTAGAAAATCTCTAATTATAAATATATTTCATAAATTAGTAGCTTATTAATTTCATATTATTTACTAATTTATCAATCTAGACCCTTTAACTAAATTAGGAATAAAACCTCAGTATGCCAAAAATTATTAAATCATTTGGTGAACCCGACAATGTTTGTGCACAAAAATATTATAAACCATAGGATAAAATGCTTACTATTTTTTCCTATAAATTTATGAATTTTTACTTGAATATTTAAATCAAAAATTCATTTCAAATTTTAAAATTTAGTTGTAAATTTTAAAATAATTTTTCTTTCAAACCCTAGTTGCCCATACTAGGTCCTAGTGTTTTTCTAGTAATTTTCCAATAATTTTCTAAATTTTTCCTAGTATATTAAAATAAAAAAATCCATTAAAATTTCAAAATTCAATAGTAATTTCTAAAAAAAAATTATCAAAACCCTAGTTACACATACTAGGTTCTATTCAATTAAGTATTTTCCAATATTATTTTGAAATTTTATTTCATATTTTACACAAAAATTCAATTTCAATTTCAAATTTTCCTAGTAATTATTCAAATAATTACCTATTAAAACCCTATTTTCCCATACTAGGTCCCATTGCTTCTTGAGATATCACATTACATGTTTGTGAGCTTCACATCCATTTTATGCATACTCTAGTTTATTATTTAGATTATATCCATTTAAACATTTCTATTATTATCCAAGTTATTTTCCTTATGACACCCAATTTCTTTGCATCTCTTCCTTTGAGATGAAGACAAAGACTTAGTGGTAACCCTATTGAATTCATCTATATTCCTTTAACCTAGCCATATACCATGGATAAACAACTAACTCAAGTTATTGTTATAGATTCTACACATCTAGATTACACTAATTTCAATGAGGATAATTTTGATGATGAGTAGTATGAGAATAATAATAATGGTGATATAAATACTGGTATTCATGATCCACTAATCAGATGCTTGATCAACTTCCACCAATTATTAATAATGAGGTTGTCCTTGATAAAGATTTCATCTTAAAATTTTTTTGATAAAGACTCTAGGATCAACCCTGAGATCTTACTCTTATTTTAAAATCTATCATGGAAATCAAAAAGTCTAAACAAGCTGAGTATTCCATTCCTACAAATAAACCAATTGTAAATAACACTATAGGGGCAACTATGTCTCAACAACCCCCTATAGTATCCCATCCTATCTCTATGCCACCATCTATAGCTAGTACATCCCTATCTCCTAATGTAACATCCCTTGTGCAAGAGATAAGATCTCTTCAATCCAATGTGCTACATCTTAAGTAAGGTACCACTAGACCTACGTAGACTTTAGATTATTTTGCTCTTCTACATACACCATTGACATGCCACATTACTTCTACACCCTTGCCATAAGGTTTCATTTAACCCAAGCTTACTCTATATGATGGCAAGGGTGATCTAGAGACACATTTGAGAGCTTTCCATGCAACATGCTTGGACTATGTACCTAATGACTTGTTACTTACCAATTTGTTCTCATGAAGCCTAAAGGATTATGCTTTACAATGGTTCTAGAGTCTACCAAATTAGTCGGTAAATGCATTCAATCCTCTATCTGACATGTTCTTACCTCACTTTAGCATCAATAATGGTGATAAGGTTTCATATGCTCAAGTTTCACAATAGAAACAAAGGTCAAATGAGCATCTCATAGATTATTTTCTTTGATAGAGGACTATATTGGATAAGATAACTAGCCTCATATCCAATCAAGAGTTACAGTATCTCTTCAAATAGAGTCTTCTACCAGCTTTGCATGAATCAACTATGTTCAAAATATTATCTTCCTTCACTGAATTATGTCACAATAAAAGAAAGAGAAGTCAAGTTAATTTCAATGCGAAAACTCAAGTACACAAGTATCTCAAACACACAAAAAAAGATTAACAGTAAATTACCATACAAAGTAAAGGTCAATGATAATAAGACTCAAAATTATCCTACAATTAATGTAACCTCACATCCCTCTCAATAAGTTATTTTATCAGCACCTCCTTGACAAAGCTTCACCTATCTACCAATTTTTCTAGCCAAAGTTTTACAGTATCTATTAGATTGTAACTTCCTATATCTCCCTCCTATTTAGGAATTTGACCCAACAAAGCCTTTTGCATGGGGATATGATCAACATGCATTTTGGGAGTTTCATAGGGCACTAGGCCATACAAAAAATAGATGCATCAGTTTGAGACACAATATATATGATTTAATGGATGGAAATCACATTGATCTTGGTACTTTAGTTAAGCCCCCTCAGGCAAAGCAAACATAGGATAAATTATTGAAAATCTTTTTATATCCTTTTCCACAACATTCCAAATAGGAGACAGGGGACACATAATGGGTTCACCATTGATATCATGCACATCAACCATAAGATACATATAGGGCACCTTTAATTGAGACACATCCTTTGAGCAACATGATTGGTGTATATAATTATAGATTTATATTTAGACCTTCCATCTCCTTCTCATAATAAGAGATAATTTAGGATGATTCAGATTATCATGCACTCTTTATCAGAGCTTACATTCATAATCATCCTATTCATAGTGTTCTAATCGATAACGGATCTAGTGTAAACATGTACACTATGAAATTACTAAAGAATTTAGGATATTCAAAGTAGAATATTACCCTGATGGACATAGTTATTAGTAGATTTAGTGGGCACATACAAAGTTCATTGGGTGAGATTGTAATTCTTTTACAAGTTGGTTCAACACATGTGGCCACACCATTCACTATTGTTCCTAGTATAGGAGTTATTGATATATTACTTGGTCAACCATGGATTCAAAAAACTTAGAGTAGTACCTTATAAAATTCAAAAATGCATGAAATTAATTCATGTTAATTAGGTTATTATAGTTGGTAGTGTTCCATATGAGTTACCATTCCTTACTTTAGATCCATCTTCTATAATACAGTCACTAGTTCTAATTTAGCTTCCATTTATAGTTTCTCCACCATTTATAATTTTTTAATCAATTATAGTTCTTCCTCTAGTATATATTCAAACACAATTGAGGAATCCATCATCAACATAGAGAGTTCATCCACCTCCATATTTTTTAGGATTCTAGAAAACTTTTAGCTCTAGTGTTCACACCCAGGGTAGTATAATTGAAATCTCATGCATATACTCATAGAGCACACATTTATAGAGCTTATATTACTACCATATGGGTCCATAAAAGCCTTATAATTGTATACATTTCTAAAATTTATAGGGGCACCCAACACTTAGTTTATACTTCAAATATTTTAGAGCATTTATAATATATACAACTTTTAGAGCCACAGTCTCTACATTTTCATCATGCTTCATGATCATGCATGATTCATCTCCTTAATATAGGATACCATTATAGGGAGTCTCCCATAAGACTCATCACTTATTATCATCCTTTTCAAACTTACATATACATAGAATTCTTATGCTTGATTGTACATAGCTTCAAATTTTCAAAAATTCAAAAACAATTTAACATAAATTTAAATATGTAAAAAAATACCAATTTTTTTTTTGATTATATGCATCATCCATGCTTTACACTTTTAATAAAATTATAGACTTACATTTTCTAATTTTAGGATTTTTTTTTAACTTATCTACATTACCATACTTCACTTGATCTTATTTGAGTGTGTGTAGTGACATCCGGCTCTTTGATTGCTTCAATCTACCTATTGAGGGGGCATCCTACTTCTATAACAAAATTCACATTGATATATCTTCCCACTAGGGGCATATTATATACGAATAAACCATCCAAGTTATATGATTCTTACACCACACACTCTAATTATCATGTTGATGTACATTATTTATTAGCTTACATTGATTACTCTATAGATACTCACTATTATTTAGCACTTGTCTATTTCTTTACATATACCTAGTCTTGTACTCACATGTATTGCATACTTTCATACTCTTGATTTGATTAGCTAGATATGCTTGTATTTTATAGTTTTTACATGATTTATTTTCTTGTTTAGCATTAACTTGAAGTGATTGCATTTATCAATTCATATTTATCTCTCGTATGTGCCTTAGGGAATTTACTAATGTTCTTTGATTATATTCATGTGTATGCCTTCGGACATTTTCCAATGTCTTTTTCCTATGCTCCTCAATGTGATTGTTGCTTCCACACAACCTTGATTATTTTAGCTATATGTTTATGTGGCATTTGAGCGTGCTTTGTATGTTTGCTTTCTAGTTTGAGTGATATGTGCCCATGTCCCTTGTTTGCTTGGCCCCTTGGCCACTCTTGTATGGTTCTTGCTTCTTACCTTGTGTGCTTCTTGTTTGTTTACTTCTCATTGTTTGCATTGCCATGATCCATATCATGTATTATTCATGTTTTCTTGGATGCCATGATGGACATCATGCTCCATCCCTCTAAATAACAACTAACTAGAATTTAAATTCTAGTTTAGTACATTGCACATGTTATTCCATTGTTACATTTATCTAGGCATACCCCTATTTATCTAACAATCCTTCAATACAAACCATGTTATTTATTGAGATATATTGCCAATTATCATTGGTACATCATACATTTTATAGCATAACACACTTACAGGGATCTTTCTTCTAAGGGTAGTCATTTCAAGGTATCCATTTCTACCCTCAAAAGAGGGGGAAATAAACAAAGGTTTTGTCATAGAGATCAAATCTCCTAAAAGTAAAAATAGTAGCATTCAAAACACTCAAAACAATAAATTAATCATATAGACTAGGTAGACAGTCAAGAATCTATAATAATAATTATATTTGGCTCAAGACAATAGCACTAAGATTGCACTACAACATCAATGGTGTTACTATCCATTTCTAGTGCTCATCTCCAAATAGTAAAAAAACCAAATTTTCCAAAAATAGATATAAAGGTAAGTTTAGTTATATCTTTATCAATAGTTTTAGTATAATATTTCTTAAAGAATCTAGATATAGGGGGCATCATGCACAACATGATGACTCTAACTTATAGTTTTAGATAGGGAAGTAGGTACAAATTCCATATTAGAATCCATGTTTTAGACAACAGTGATTGGGGGTAATGTGCATGGCACATTTGTTTTCTTTCTTTTTGGGTTCATCATTACATAGGTATTCTTAGCAGTTGCATGCCTTACTCCACCTGTAAGTGGTTGGCATCATTTTGGTTTGGATTTCATACAATTCTAACTTCCTAGTTTTTGAGTGGCTTCCACATAATCTAGATTCTTAGTTTAAGAGTGGATTTCATATAAGCCTAATCTCCATATTTCAGAGTGGCCTAATTTCTAGCATATATTTGGATATCCATGCCAACATTATCAAATCATAGTACATTCAGGGGCTTTAGGCTCCATGTCATATGGCACAAATTTCATATCAATATCAGTTTATAGTTTCACTTCATGGGGAAATGATAGAGCCAAAAGAATAACTAGCCTGTGTATTCTTGAGACATGTATTCAAAGGGATTGGATACATAGTCTAAACATTGATCAACACATGCATGACTACCTAGCTTCACTTAGTGGGAAATGATGGAGCCAAAGGGCCAGCCTTTACATTTTTGAGCCACTTTTGAGGAATTGAGCACTTAGTTCCATTCATAATATTACTCTTGGTTTAACATTACCCAACATTAATCAACATCACAATAGTTTATATTGGATCATGTACTTGATAAGGTGTATTTTTTCCTTTCTCTTCCATTCTATTTTACCCAAATTTGTACTTTCTTATTATAGATATAATATATCTAATAAGAACTAATCTACTCTTTGTTTTCTTTTGTAGATTTCACACTTTACAACATGATCTCTCTATGCACACCAACCATCACAACAACATCATGAGATTCACCCTTATAGGTAAGTTCATGAACACTTTCTATTCTTCCTTTATCCTAGTATTTCACTTTACTACATCGCTAGAATAAGGGGGGGTGGTAAATAAGTCATATAAAAAGAAAAAAAATGTAACTTGAGCATGCGTAATGATACCCAAACCATTGGTCCTTTTTGATTGCTCTCATGACGCTTATAGGCTTGTTTTCACTGATTCCTTGTCATATGTAGTCTTTCAAACCTTATCCTAGCTGAGCCAAGACCCTCTTTCCATAGCCAACACATCCCCCAAGTCTTGTCTACCTAGGTTAATATCACCACACTAGAATAATAGTGTTAATGTCATTCCTATCTACTTTTGGTATTGTTGTCCAAGATTATTTATGGCCCCAATAGTAAATTCCTTCTAATTTTCCATCCTTATCCCTATCAGCTTAACATGAGCAAATTTAATCCATGACCAATAGATCCCTATAAAATCCCATTCAAAGATCATTTGGAAAGGGTTGGAAAATATTATTAAGCAAGTAAAAATACAAGTGAAATCACTTAGGTAATCTTCTATATTATATGCATACAACCATCTAGTACAATCTTAAGCACAATAAATTTTTTACAACAATCCTTAGCCACCTCAATCACATCTAGTTTAACATTTATTACATTCTTATATCACAATTACATAAAGAAATTTCAAATGGATAACTACATATGGCTTGATACCTCTTTGGAGTATTGGTATATAGGCAACATGCCTACACATGGGGTGTGAAGCATATCCAGTGCATCTTAAACACACTAACACCTTTTTCCCTATTTTTCAAAGTTTTGTTCAACTACATTGAAGGCATATAAATGATTAAAATCAGCTCTACAAGGTACACTATTGACAGTGAGGCTTCAAAAATTTAGAGATAGTGTCACATAGACCTATCAAATAAAACCTAGAAAGCTTAGATCCTCACGACAATAGTGCCAGACAAGGACTATAGTGCCAGTGCCACTCTTGTCCACTATTGATGCTCCTATATAATCAAAAAATGAAAGTTATAATCCTATTTGTGATAGTTTCCCAAGCCTACATAGTGAAAAGCAGACCCTCTCTCAATCAAATCAACATGGTTTAAGCTAAGTCTTATTTTCTCCCTCTTATTATTATTTTTAGAAATATTTTAATTAAAAATAAATTTCACAAATTAGTATCTTATTTATTGCATATTATTTACTGATGTATCAATCTAGACCCTTTAATTAAATTAGGAATAAAACCCAAATATTCCTAAAATTATTAAATCAAGTATGATTGATTGACTTAATTGATTTGTTTGTATCCCATTGTGCTCTTTTACATAACTTCCATTTTATTACATTATTTTTATACTTCTCAATGTGATTTAATGTGAATTTTATTGCTTTAATTTGGTGTAAAAATATTTTTCTTGGTTTAAAAAGAAATTCCTTTTAACCTTCTTGTTTACCTTTTTTTTGTTCTTTATACTTAGTCATTTATTGTTATTACACATTTCCCAACTTGAAATAGTGTGTAGTACATTTTTGGTTTATTATATTTTACCAAATCCTTTTTGTCTATTTCTTTTTAACCATGAATGTGTTCTACATAATGCTAGAAAATAAACCACAACTCATATATTTCCTATATCATATAGAATAAAAATCTAAACACGTGCTAGAAATAAATATATCCAAAACATCCACAACCAAAACCATAAAAATGACAACATACTCAATCAACATCAATATGCCAAAATAATCCATATATATAATGAGTTTTATACAATAAATACAACCATAATATAATGTTTTATCTCTATGGTTGGACCTCCTCTTATTTATCTCATGGTTTGGCCATGATTCCTATAAATGCCTTGGTATGACCCCTATAAATATAATGTTGTATAGAGGCCATTTGAGATCTCAATCCCAATACTTATCCCTATATATGAGCCAGATGTGCTTATGCCTATACTAACTAGGTCATGGTCACTATATGTGCCTATGTCATCTGCATCACTATATAAAGATGCAAAACTCTCTTCTCTACTATGGACTACCATTCCCATAGCTCTCATGCACCTATATTAGCTGGTGGTTACATCCTCTCTCTCTATGCTTGTATCTACCTTGCTTCCTCTCTAGCTAATCTGAAATAGCTCACTTGAGCTAGGATAAATGGTACATTAGGGTCCTCTAATGTAGTAGGGTCATATGGTTTTAAGGCCTCATATAATAAATCATGGATTTTTACCCTAATAAGGGACCCCCATCTCTCTTCCTCATCTTAAACTATACCTACAAAATCACACCAGATAGATTTTATATCTCAAAATATCTATCTCTACTCTATTTCAAAATAAAAACTTAAGTAATGATTTACCCATATTTCTTACCTGTATATGTCTCAACCACTATGGTCTCACCATATATATGACCTATGATCATAGTCTTTCTATCTATTATATTTTCCAAAAAAAAATGATTTTTGTCTATTTTTTGCACTAATTTTTTTAGGTTCATCTAGTGTTCTTCATATTAGATGCCTTCACTTTCTCTTGTAGCCTATTTATTTATCTACAACACTAAGGTAAGTAAAGGTATGTATTTTTAAATTATATCCTTTCATTTATCTTATTTCTTGCTTACTACACTTCACTGAGCATCAACATTGTGTGTTATCATGTTTTATTTCTAAAACACCATCCCATTTTACACTTACTTGACATTGATGAGCTTCGAGTGGGGCATATGTATATACATAATATTTTCAAACTTTTATCATTTACTAACACATTATATATTGTAGGAACCTATCGAGTCTCAATCTCTCTAAGTTTATGTCTTAAAGGCTGCACTAAGAAAGGGGTGGGCACACCTTGGGTGCTTCACAATATTATTTTCTCTTATGCCACTTGTTGTCTACACACTTGTCTCCTTAAATGATTTACCTTAAATTTATTCTTATCATTTGTACCTATTACAAATAGTTGTGACATTATTACCCCCCCCCCCGCCACTTTTCTTTCCTTGATCCCCTTTTGCTAGTTGATTGTACTAGGTTGACTAGGTCAACCTTGTACAATTTTTAGCCTTTGATTACTATAAAGGGTTGACTAGGTCAACCTTGTACTATTTTTGGGTATTTTCACTTGAGATTTTTCTTATCCCTTTATCTGACCTAGCTTGGGATATAGTGAATTATCTCTTGAAAACATATGATGCTGACTCAATTGACCATGTACAAATAACATATTCAAAAGGATTTAGGGTAAGATCTACCTATATATACAAGTTAATTTCCAACCATTTGTGAATAGAGAATCAAAGAAGAATAAGTGTGAATGGACATCTACTTATTTACCATTTTACTTGATAAGTAAAGATTAGGGTTCTAAAATGGATCTTGTCTTATGGAGAAGTCTTTTGGATGCATTGATAGGTTATGTATCCTAGAGCTTATTTGTATTTGTTATTCTTACATACCACAACAATCTCTAGTGAAACACCTTGTCCAAGGGAGAGATTGAGGCTCAATAGGTTCATCTTCAAGGTAAGTATTCCTAACTTTATTTCTCCTTTCTAAGAGTAGATAGATAATGTAGTTTTGTTTCTCTCTATTGTATTAGAATTATGTATACATTGATGTGAGTATATGTCTTCTATACATGTTTGGTTTTTGTTTTATTTTTAACCCACAATTTGTGCTATAATATGTGGTGTGCACTAGATTAGATTTAGTTTCTTGTTAATTAGATTTAAGTTAAATATAACAAACCTAGGACCCCCTTAGGGTTATTGTGTGATTGTGTTAGTCTAGAGGCTTTAAAACCCTCCTTAGCATAATGTATTGTGATAATTGATCCCCTAATCAGGTCTAGTGGATCCCCATCTTGGTCATGATCCTACTTAAAAAATATATTCCCAATCAGAAGTGTAGGTATGATCTATCTTATTTGAGTTGGGATTGATTTAAAAATATGATATATTTTTTATTGCATACATCCACTACATAGATTAATGTTTGGCAGACTATAAGGCCCACAAACTATAATAAGATACATAGTTCTATAAAATAGACTCTCATTATCATCATGTGCCTTAATAATTATTAGGGTTGTCACTAGTGAATATTTATAATATCACTTCTTAGGAAAGTCAATATCACACAAATTCAGGGCTGATCCTCTATCTATAATCACCCATTGGATTTTGTGATTGGTAATGGATATTTTAATGAATAATGGATAATTGTGGTAAGGGCCTAGGGGTGGCATGTCCTAATAATTGAATTTAATTTATTATGATGGATATAAATGACCCACCAAGACTTGAAATTGATTGGTATCAATATCCCTAGAAACTTTCAGTTCATTCAAGACTTGATTTAGTATCTCCTGATGCACAAACAATGTTTTGAAAAGATCCACAAGAGAGATTTGGGTTGGGGTCTTCTTGAGTTGATGAATGATATCATATGGATTATTAAAATAAATTGACATTTTTATAAGGATAATGAATTTTTGAGATGAATATGTAGGTGGGTCCTTTGGAGGTGCTCCAAGAACTATGATTTTTCCACATCATGTAGTGACTACACATTCAGTAGTGGTCCTAATAATTTTTAGGATAGGGGATGGTGGATTTGATAGATATTGGTGGCCTCAAATATTTATAGTGTTAATTTAGCATAAAATTAAGTGATAATTAATTTCATTGGAATTGAAATCATAATTGTAATCCCTCAGTGGTTTTGTCTACCTCTAATCGTGCTTGTGTAAAGGGTCCTAATATATACCTAGTTAAGTTTTAGATTGATTTGGTTGAGTCTCTCCCTAAAATTTTGCTTCCCATTTTTATATTATATATTATATGTAATGTCTCAATTGCATATATTTCTCAATGTCATTCCCTTTGACTTGGTGGTATTGGTAAAACTTGTCTTCATGGTACTAGTCAGGGCATGTCTTATTATCACCCAATGGTCAAATTTTTGAGAGGGTGATCATATTAGTAGTTATTAACTATTGTAATACTATTTTCATAGGTAACCAAGACTATTATATGTTTTTTCCCATTCAAGGCTTTGGTTTCCCTCTTGGTACAATTATACTAGACATATTTTAATTTTGGTAGTTGGGGTAGTTTTCTAAACTATTTTTACATGCCTTGAGTTAGTGACACCATCCCCTAATACATTTTTATTCTTATTGAAATTTTTTGGCTTACCCAAAATTTCATTATAATGATTTTTACCTTATTCATTTTTGGTATATAATTTGATTGTCCCCCTTTCAATGAGTGCATTTTCAATATGAATACCCTTCTCTATAATTTTGTCAAAGGATTTGGAACACTATAATATCAATAAATATCTTGGCCAATTAGTTTTTGGGGGACTATGTAACAAAAGTGGTTGGCAAGGGTTCTCCACCATTGTAGAAATGATGCTAGGCTCTCCCTATTTATCTATTTAGTGTTGTAAAGATAAATAATGAAAATATCATGTTCAATATTAAAGGATAAATGTCTCACATATTTTTCTATTGGTTCTTCAAAACTAGTAATGAACCCCTTTGGTAAATTCTTGAACCATTCAAGTACGGGTCCTATGATACTTTTGGGAAAGATTATGAGTAGATAATCATCATTATACATAAGCTCATGACATATATAAATCCTTATATTTGTCAAATTTTAGGACTTTAAAGTGTGCTAAGAAAGGTATTTACAAAATGTTAATGTCCTATAGGGATGTGTAGAAGTCTTCATACATATATCTCATTGCTTGAGTGTGAGGGTCAATTTACTAAAGATTTTATTGCATTATCTTCCACTCTTGGGAAAATGAGGGATCCATTAAGGTATTAAAAATGTGGGTTTGACTTGTTTTTGGTCTTAATAGGCCGGGATTAGCATTTTTAGTGATTGGTGATGTAGATCTTTAATTTTTACCATGAAATTAAGATACTAGGGAATTAATTTGTTGGTTCAATTGATCTAGGTGATCCTTCAAGGCATATATCCTCCTTTTAGCCTCAATGCAATTTTTCTAAGGGGATTTTTCTTCTTCTAGATCTTGTTCATGGTCTACAAGTCTGGTTTCCCCTTACTCTTAGTTAGTGTTATTTGGGTGAGGTGGAGTGTTGGGTCTAGAGGATGGATAGGTGAGGTGTTTTAGGAGATTTAGATTAAATTTATGGGTAGTTTTCCCCCCATTATAATGACTTGGGAGAGAATTTGGTCACAATTCTCATGTGTGTGTGTGTGTGTGTGTGTGTGTGTGTGTGTGTGTGTGTGTGTGTGTGTGTGTGTGTGTGTGTGTGTGTGTGTGTGTGTGTGTGTGTGTGTGTGTGTGTGTGTGTGTGTGTGTGTGTGTGTGTGTGTGTGTGTGTGTGTGTGTGTGTGTGTGTGTGTGTGTGTGTGTGTGTGTGTGTGTGTGTGTGTGTCTGTATGTGTGTGTGTGTGTATATATATATATATATATATATCTATGCATGTATATATATATGCATGTATATATATATGTATGTATGTATATATGTATATGTATATATATATATATATATGTATATATGTATATATATATATATATATATGTATATATGTATATATATGTATATATATATATATGTATATATATATACATGTATGTATGTATGTATATATATTAGTCTAATTGTTCTCTAACCTCATCACTATTAAATAAGTCATTAGTGAGTCATTCATCCTCTCCAAAAGTGTGCATATTGGTTTGAGTTTCCTTATTATCCCTAATTTTCTCACCTAGGGTCCTAAATAAATCATCCTCTTGGTTTGATCCTTTTCCCATTCTTAGTGTTTAGGCATAGGTATTGATTGACATGGTGAATAATGTAAGGTGATGCGAATATAGTTAGGTGTTGTTTTGGTGTGGAATGAAAAGGAATGTGACTTTGAGCACTAGACTTGTCTTTAATTTTAGACTAGAGTGGTCAAGAGATGTGCTATGGATGTTATAAGATTTATATTTGGAGATTAATTACTAATTTTATCAAATATTACCAATGTGACAAACCTATAAAAGTTTAATCTAGCAAGGAGACTAAGGGAAGAGATGACTAAATGGTTTTTCACACTAGCAAGATGTTGATTGGATGGGTGTTAGGTATGAAGAGGTGAGATGATTTAAGATGATGGGGTGATAGATAAGACCTAACAAGGTTATATAATTTTATTATGTTTAATAATTTATAATGGATGAATAGGATTAAAAGTGATGGGTGACCACTATAGTTTAGTTTTTAAGACAAAATTTAATACTAAAGGTTGTGGTGAATGAGATGAAGATGAAATGGTTTATTTTATTCCTAAGATGGATCTATGTCATAAAGATACTCTAGGTTTTTTGGGATGAAAGGTAAAAGGCTACCTCAACTAAAAAATAATATAGGTCTTAACACAACACACACACAGTCAGTCTAAATCATAAGCCCTAATATTAGTAAAAAAAATAGGGTGTGTAACCCAATGACTACACCATCTAATGGATTCATGATTAATTTTATAGGCTAGTGATTAATTATATAATTTACCAAATGATATCAACCCTATCTACACTTGATGGTCTTTGGGATTTAATCATAACTTTGGTAGCAAGTCACTTATTATGGTTGATAGGTCCTAAGCTAGGTTTACACAATGTGTATAAGTGCATCCCCAATATATGCGAGGTATGTGGGGCTCAAATCCTTTTAGGGTATTATCTAATGCTTGGTTTAGATAATTAACTCTTGCCCTTCATATATGACCTATATAGGGTCACTCACTTACCCTAATGACATTTGTCCTTGATATTCATACTCCACCAAAACATAGAGTATGGTTAAATGCATGATGATGAAATATATGTCACTAACCCTAATGAATAAGAAAGTGAAAGGGTATGAATTAAATGTCATGTTTACCCTATAAACAAAAAATGGGGTTAACAAATTGGTAAGCAAAAAGTTTATTTAATCAATTAATTAACTATCTGAGATAATTATACAAACAAGTAAAACAAAGATATATATACAAACTCAAAATTTGTATTCTATATTCAGCCCTAATCCTACAAGGAAACACATTAGCCATATGATCTAGGGCCTCTCATGAAGGTGTCATGCATGAAATCTTATTATTAGTTTCAAAATAATCAAAATCACCTTTGGGATCTACAAAATAGCACTTACACAGTCAAAATATTCAAAACTAATTTTAGAAACTATAATACCATAGTTGTTAATCAAAATTGACTCTAAGGTATATGTGGTTTTATAAAAATTCAAATAAATATGATCACATGATTAATAAAAATCACTTATGGTTATTGCAATATTATAGCTAGAAATTAATACCATAACTTTTGAGATGCAGTTTGTCTATCTATAGGAAGGATAGTAAATTTAACATCAAACTCAAAATAAAAAGTATTTATAGAATGATAAAAAATATTTAAAAAATATTGAAAATATTTATAGATGATTAAAGAAGGATTATATTAGATACTAACAAGGTAAATGTATTATTTAAATTCCCTAAGTCAAAACTGACTATGTATACTCAAAACTGATTCTAAGAATTGATAACACATTTTTTTAGAGGTAGTTTTGCTTACTAATAAAATTAAAATAAATATATGCAAATTGATATTAAGAGCCTAAAATATGATGTTATTTGAAACTATTTAAGATTATTTACAAATATTAAACACTAACTAAATGACCAAGACATGATAGGACTTAGTGTTCTAACTCTATTCAAAATAGCCTATCAATATTCAAAATCACTTACGAAAATATAAAATGTCTCTATCGAAAGGTGATATTACAGAGGTTAAAATTTGATAATATATATAGAATATTCAAAAGTGAACCAAGATTGTTTATGAAATATAAATCTTATTTTATCTATAAAAATCTAAGTGTATATAACTAAAGATCAAAAAATAGAATGACAATAACTACTATCTTTCTATTTGTAAAATTGACTTTATGATCTATAAAATTACAACTAGGTATCAAAATTGCCTTTGTTAATGGGTGATATTCAACTAGATAGTTTGAATGGTATTTTAGGAGTATTTGATGTTTTTATAAGTATAATCTCCCTTTCCCTATAGGTAAATGACAATCAAGCAGAGATAAAAATTTTTTTATAAAGCATCAAGCACAAGCTTAAGTTAGTGTTTATATGTTTGGGTTAAAACTACCTCTTATAAAGGTAAAACCATAACTAAAAATCAATATCATGACTAGTTGGAAAAATATGATTGAGATGGGAGTGAATCAATCTTCAAAACTTTTCATTCAATTCCACTTAACCATTTATGCACCATTCTAATCAATCATGTACATCATAACAAGCATAAGCATCAAAACATAAGAGCATGAAGTACATGAACATGATATATACATGGGAAACCTTCTTGGGATATAAAATCCACTCATGAAGAAAATGGACTATAGTCCTGTAAGGCAAACATCAATCTTTAGTTGAGCACCCACTCAACTTGGAGAACCAACCCCAATTTGTCAAGCACCAACTTCGTAGTCTTTATATAAGCACCAACTTAGTAAGGAACACCAATCCTTAATATATTAATCACCAACTTGACAATCTTTAGCTGAGTAATAACCCATCAAGGATCACTAACCCCTAATTTACCAAGAACGCACTTGGATTTAATAAGCTCCATCTTTCAAGGAGGTACCAACCCCCTAGATGACTTAACACCAACTCAGCCACCTAATTATTTGATCACCTTTATAAACCCTTGTTGATTCCATAATATATGATGATCTTATATTTTTGTTTCTCTTGATTTTTTCTCATTTATTAATTTTGGAAGAAGATAAGAGACTAGTAATAAGGGTGTGGTAGAAATACCTAGTTGGTGATTCCCACGTAATCCATATGAATATGGAGAACTCCTCTTTGGCTAAGAAGGAATAACCTATGAATAAGAACACACTAACAAAGGGGGTTGTTAGAAAAATAGTTAAATGGACTTCCTAACATGATCTAGGTCTAAGAAGCATATGCTTGCTAGGAGGTTGGCAATCCATTGTTGATAAAAATTAGGTTGGAAATGATAAAGGTACTTACATAAAGTAGATGAAATGCAATACAAGAAGAAAGTAGAATGCTTATTAAATAAAATGATCAAATATAGTAAAATTAGGTTAATACTCATGCTAAGGTGGGTTAGTTTAGGTTCAAAAATTTATAAAAGGGTCTGTGAATAGGTAAGGACATAAAAAGTTAGGTTTGGATGGGGTTAAGGGGTTTAAGATAACTTGTTATTTTCTACCATAGTGATCATCAGTATTTGAGTGAACCATCAATGGTTTGGTAACCATCAGTGGTTAGTGGTGACCATGGATGGTTGGGTAACTATTGATGGTTGTCTATGTATTTCTAATAATACTAAAAAAAGAGCGATAAAATAAGTAGGCCGAATAATGATTCTATTAAGGATTTGGTGGAGAGGAAATAAGGTGTAGATAGGTCTAACTAGGTTAGGGAGATTAGAAATACAAAATAACAAAGAAGAAGTAGCATATACCTATAGCTTGCTAGATAGTTGATAGCTTAAGGCTAAGGAAATTTTGCCAAAGTAATAATAATATAGCCTCACAAGAAAATTTGATAGAGGTTCATGTCTCTTTTTCTATTGTTGTAATGTTGAAAGAATACTAGATGTTAGAAAACTTAAATACCTATGTGCAAGCATATTTAATAGCTTGAACATGGACCTTTTTCACCTTTTAGTCCCCTCCTTTTATACGTAAAGAGAGATGGAAGATGAAAGGTTCCCTAGAGGGTGAGGTTGTTTATCATGATGTTTGGAAGGATATTAATAGCATATAAGTCAAACATATTAAATTGTGCCTCATTATCTTGTACACAACTAGTGATGTGTTAAGAAGGTGAGGAGGTGAGGCCTTGACCATCAATGCTTATGACAACCATCAAAAATTAAGCTGACCATTAATTATTGAGTGTCCAAGGGAAAAAGGGTCAAAGTAAAGGTTTAAAATGTTTGGTTAAAGGTTAAGTTATTAGGTTGATGAGTTATCTAACTAGGTGGTCAACTAGAGTCAAGGTCTGATAAGGGTCTTAAGGTATTTTGATAACTAAAACTATCATGTTTAGTTTTCTAGTGTCTATATTTTGCATCTTTTGGTTATGTGGATTTGAATTAACAAGTTATAAAACAAAAATAGATTGTTGGTCAAAGTTTATATTTCCCTAAGTATGGGAGGAGGTGTTTTCCCTCAAACTAGGAATTGATGAGGTGAAATCAAAATTGAATTAGGGTTTGATAAGTGGTTAATGGTCAATCACTAAGTGGTGACAAAATGGTGGGGTATTTTAGATGTAAAAAATGCATAGAAAATTTGACTAAGTGTGATATCCAAGATCAAACATAGACTAAGGTTGCTAATGTTGGTAAAAATAAGGTTGGTTCTAAAAAAAACAAGTAATAGGATAACTGGTCCATAGTGTTGGTTATAGATGATCAAGTCACCCTATAAGTCTCCTATATAAGGTTGGTGTTTTTGTAGATATCCAAAGTAAGAAGTTCTCCCTTGAAAAACATAAATGGTTTGGTTTTACACTAGGTGGTGCAAAATTTGAATGGTCAATATGGAAAAAATGGTTTGTGTGATCAAAATGACCATGTGAATAGTTTGGGTTAAAAAATGGGCAATGTTGAGGTGGATGTGGTTAAATGGTTGGTTAGAGAAGGGTAATCTCATAAAGTTTAAGTTTTGTTTTGGTATAGATTAGGTCATCTTCAAAATGTTGGCATTTAGGTATAAGTGCCTAAAATGAAAAAGTGTGGGATACTGACCATCGATGGTTAGGGGTTCTTAGGGTCAACTATAGATGGTCACCCTAATCATGGATGGTTAGGGGGAACCCTAAAAAGCCATGGATAAAAAGTGGAAAAAAAATCATTTTCACCTTTTGACAAGTTTTACCTTCATGTTTTTTTCTCCAGTGATTTACTAGTTTAGAATTTAACTATAAGAGTTAATTGAGCATTTGGGTGAGGTGGTAGTTGTAGATTGGTTGAGTGTGTTTGAGGAGATCACCTAATACAAAACATGTAAGGTGGATGAGGATGTGGCTGAGTAGTAGGATATGTGCTCTGACCTTGATAGCAATTGAAGAATGAGGTAGGTGATGTTTTGAAATTGTTAGTTAGATGATTAGGTCTGTTGATGAAATGAGATTTGGGTAATTTATTATTGTTTTTAAATGGGGGTTGGGTGGTTTTTCCATAGTTTAGGTTATGGATGAAATTGAAAGATGTAGTGGATGAATTTTGGTTTTGAAAGAGGATTTAGGTTAGGGGTGGGTTGTAGGATAGTTTTAAGTCATCTAGTTTATCATTCTTATTATTTTGGTGTTGGTTTGAGGTAGGTAAGTTTAAGTATTTCATCATCGATGGTCATACATAGTGACCACCGATGGTTTACCCTGACCATCAATGGTCAACCTGATCACTAACAGTCAAATACTAAGGGAAAAATGGGTTATAAGACCATTGATGATTCTAGTGACTATTAGCGGTCAAGTTATTTTAGGGGTTTGTTTTTATTTTTATAAACTAGGATGTAAATGAATTGTTTTAAATGTTTTTTAAAGTGGTGTGGGTAAATGAAAGTGTGAATTGTAAAGTTGAAGGTATGTGATGTGTTGAGTGATGGGTTTGTTTGGTTTAGGAAAAGTGTCAAGTAGGAATATTATGTGGATTTTTTTTTTGAATAGAGTAGGGTATTGGTTTTATAGGTTCAAGGAAGGTATTATAGGTTAAGTAGGTTATTGATATTTGTGAATTAGTTATTAGCTAGATCTATACAAATTTTGTAGGTAATGGTAGATTGTTATTTAAATGCTATAGGTAATGTGGTAAATGTAATGGGTTAGTTTGGAATAGGTTTTAAAAGGTAGGTGTAGGTTGGTAAGAAGATCAATTTGGAAAACTAAGTGTGCATGCTAACATCATTGTTTTACAAGAATGAGACTAGATCTAGATGGAGTGGGTCTCTAGGATATTTGTAAAGATTTGAGATAGGATGACTGGGGATGAGTAGAAGTACATGAAGGAGGTTGGCATAGGATTCATGTTTCATTATCAACACTTGCCATGGGATGTAGCTATGATCATGGCCCTCATTGAGAGATGGGACCTAGCCATGAACACATTTTTATTTTTGATTAGAGAGACGACCATCCTACTAGAGGATGTTCATGGGATTACATGGTTGGCCATTTGAGGGGAGTTATCACATTGAGAATGAGAAGAGGGATTACCATATGTAGTTGTTATATGGAGTGGATTGGGTTCATACCAGGTGGTATTATGATGGATTTAGTTATAGGCCACTATACTAGAGGGTTCTAGGGGACTAATGTTTGATGACTATGATTATGATAGTGGTGTCTTATTTTGTGTTCCCTAATTTGAGTAATGGTCAATTTCCCTATCTTCTATTGGGAGTGTTAGTGTAGATGCTCTTGGGTAGGATAGTGTTCAGGTGGGCTCCTATTTTATTGGTCTAAATTTATAAGGAGCTATGGGGATTCCAATATCATTGATAATATGGTATCAGTGTTGGATTTGTGCTCCATTTATAGGCATATGATCATAGTAGGGTGTTGAGACCTTTGGGGTTGCCATGGGATGGATACACCCAAGTAAACTTCATAGTGGGTTTTTTGTGATGGAAGGGAAACTATACATTGACAGGGGCTAATGGTGGTATTCGAGAGATTGACTAGTTTAGATATGACTTCAAGGGTCTATTTGTAAGTGATGTGGTGTGGAGGCCATATGTGGGCCCTCTATATCTATCACACTCTATCTTTAAAGAGATAGAGGTGGATATGTGGGAGGTGAGAGGTGGAGATGGAGATTATCCCCTTTGATCAAATTTGGAGGTAGTTTGGTCTTATGCAGGGGATTTTGGATCCTTTTTCAAGGTATAAGATAGAAGATGTAGATTTTTTATTTTTGGAACTACATTTATAGAATGTAGTACTAGATCATGAAGAGTTACCAGTCAGGGTAGTGATAGATGATGATAGTTTTCTTAATGGATATGCAGGATGGTCTCAAGCCCTATATGTAATGGTCAATTTTGGATGGGATGATGGGGTCTAATAGGCTATGGATGTGGATCTGATATGGGCACTAATATAGGGTGGTGGTCAAGCTGGATAGGCATAGATAGCACTGACATCTATATATGTTCAAATCATAGGGTTACAGGGATAAGTGGCTACTCTATAGATCTAGATTATTACTTGATAGGGTTAGGTTACCACCTTGATAGGAGATCAAGATCAGGTAAGGGCCTCTTTAGTTTAGTGACTCAAGAGAGGGATACATTGAGGTAGAGGGTAGGAGCTATGACAACACCCATAGGAGAACCACTTGGGATAATTCTTATGACATGATACTTAGCTATAGTTGAGGAGTTGAGGTACTATCAGGCTATAGTGTCTAGAGTGGCTAAGATAAAGGGAGTATAGGGATATTTTAATAGGTGGTGTAGTTTTTGTGACTCTAATGTAGTGGGCCTCTATAGTGAGTGGACATATAGGTACCCTAGGAGGACCAAAACTAGATGGTAGTGCAGGTGAAAGAACAGGGGGCAAAGGTAGTGGTGCCATAGGGGCATGATATTTAATATGATTTGATACATATTTACATGATTTTGATATCAACCTACATGATGATAATGGGAGATGTACATGAGAGAGATATTATACATTATTACATGTATTATTTATTTGATATACATTGATGTATATGATGATGTTGATGATTATATAAAAGTATGTTCATGATTCATGATGTGGTTTATGATTATGGATATGTATGTGGATATTTTATGTTCATGTTATGGATCATAGTTTGGTTTATGGTTTATGCACATGCTTTCTGAGATTTTTTTTTACTTAGTAGTTTAGGCATGTGATGTTTAGAATATGGTTATGATGTTTATAGATGGTTTGATGTTCATGGCTATTAATGTGGTTATCATTGATTATGTGATATGGTGATGATGATCATGGAGTATTTGGTATGAATATGATGTTTTGATGTATGATGATTTGATGTATGTTGATTTGTTTATGGTTTATGATTGATGATGACACAAAAATTTAGTTAGATAACAAACTAAATGTGGTAAAATTGATAAGAAGCAATGAGACATATGTCTACATGAACCAAAAAATGAAGAATATGAAAAGAAACATGATGCCTTTTCATTGGTAAGGATAAAATAAAACCTGAAGTTAGATTGGCTTAGGAAAAGTAAACCTTTTGAATGCTTTGCATTAGCATGTTTAGGTTGATAAAAAGGTGTCTTGATCACATTGTGTCAAGTAAGCTCATAATTTATTGATTTATAGATAGTATAAAGGGGGGGGGGGGGGGGGGGCGGATAGGTAATATGAATATAAAAGAAATGGGTGATATATAGGGTAACCTTATGTGGATTAGTTTGCCCTTTCTATAAGTGACCTAAGAACCATAGTAGACAAGTCCATATCTTAATGTTAGGTTTAGACTGATCGATGAGGAAAGTCTACTAATGCTAGATATAAAAGCTAATTGAAACTTTCTTTGGATAGCTTGTTCTATTTTGATATAAGGTCTACTTGTTATTGTTGTTTGTTTTGCTAAGTTTTTGAAGCTGATCGATGGGGGAAGCTTCAAATGATTTATTTTGACAAATTTGACATAGCCATCCTTCAAGGGAGTGGCATAAATTTGGATTTGTTTGTCTTGGTAGTTGTCCTTTAAGGGAGCAGTCTATATTTTAAGTAATTTAGAGGATTTGGGAAGCTTTCCTTTAAGGGATCAATCTATAATGCTAGAAATATGTGACCCCAATAATATTTTAGCATCCCAATTTTTTTGATATGACGTTTTAGATATGGGAAATTCTAATTAAGCTTAGAGGTTTACTTTTATGAGGGAAAAAAAGTTTAGAATAAAGAAGTTACTAGTAGGTGAAAGAAATGGTTTGAGGAATAATGACCATGGGATTTCATCTAATTAGAGATGAAAAGTATCCATGAGAACCATGTCATAGGTAGAGTGATGGTACCCATATGTAGGATTAGGCTATAACTATGATGGTTAATCACATGGTTCTATGTTGTAATCAGTTGTCCATAAAGGGAGAGGGATAGGTAAGTAAAGGTGAAAATCCTGTAAATCAAGGGATGAGCTTAAATTAGAGAAAAATATGAGTTTGATCCTTTTTTTAACAAAAGAAAGGATTCAAATGCAAATCATTAAGAGGCTTAGGTTCTAGTTTGCCTTCAAGAGAGGACAAATGATAAGCTCTTGATCCATACTTATGGGTTATGATATAGGGTCCAAACCAATTAAAAGCAAACTTGCCTCTTTTGCTTTTCTCCATGTTGATTACATGTTGGTTTTCCTTTAGTGTGAGGTCTTTGATATTGAATTCTCATTATGTTAGGTGTTTTTTATAGTCATGCTTAATTTTATCATGATATACAAGAAGATGGTTAAGCATTATGAGGTGATTCTCATCAAGTATCTCAAGTCATGTTAGACATTCTTTGTGATAGTCACTCTAAAAAATGATATCTGAGGGAAAAAGTGTTTATCATAAAGAGGTTACTGGTAGGTGAAAGAAATGGTTTGAGGAACAATGACCATGGGATTCCATCTAATTAGAGATGAAAAGTATCCATGAGAACCATGCCATGGGTAGAGCCATGGTACCCATATTTAGGATTAGACTATAACTATGATGGTTAATCACATGGTTCTATGTTGTAATTGGATGTATTCAAAGGGAAAGGGATAGGTAGGTGAAGGTTAAAATATTGTAAATCAAAGGATGAGCTTAAGTTAGATAAAAAGATGAGTTTGATCCTTTTTAAAATAAAATAAAGGATGTAGATGCAAAGCATTGAGAGGCTCAAGTTTTGGTTTGCCTTCGAGAGAGGACAAATGATAAGCTCCTGATTCATACTTATGGGTTATGATATAGGATCCAAGCCAATTGGAAACAAACTTGCCTCTTTTGATTTTTTCCAAATTGTTTACATGTTGGTTTTACTTTAGGGTGAGGTCTCTAATATTGAATTCTCATTCTTTTAGGTGTTTTTCATAGGTGTGATTGATTCATTCTTGATATACAAGAAGATGGTTAAGTAATACAAGGTAATGCTCATCAGGTAGCTCAAGTCATGATAGACATTCCTGATGATAGTCACTCTAAAATATGATCTCTTTAAAAAATATGTGAAGAGAGATAATCTAGACTTAGAGAGGTAAGAGTTCCTCTACTCTAAAGACCAGAGAGAAAGGAGTAGCACCCGTAGAGGTTCAAATGATAGTGAGATAGGTAAAAAAAGTAAAAGGGATGTGTAAGTGCCAATCCTGACCTAAAGTAATGACTACTTTGGTTAACATTTTTTTAAGGATTTTATTAGAAGCTTATACCTATGTATTTGCTTATGGATGGTAAGGTGAGGAAAAGCTTAACTTAATGTCAAACGCATCACAAAGACCTTGGATTTTCTTTTTCTTAAAATATTAACCATTATCGGTGATGATCTCAAGGGGAATAATAAAATAATAGATGATGTGAATGTTGATGAAATAAATAATTTTATCAATTTTGGTAGAGATGAGAAGAATGGCTTCCACCCACTTGGTGAAATATTCAATGGTGGTAATGATGGATTGGTGGCATTGTGATGAATGGGGATTGATTTCCCCAATTAGATCTAGGCCCCATTGTGAAAAGGGCCAAAAGTATTTGGATACTTAGAGACCATGGGTACGTGCATTCTGTAAATTAATGTGTTGCTAACATTTAACATAGTTTTTACATAATCACAATATTCTTGGTTGAGGGTGGACCAATAGTAGCCAAGGTGAATGATGAATTTAGTGATAATTAAACCACTAAAATGTCCCCCATAGATTCTTTCATATGTTTCCTTGATGGCATGGGAAGCTTCATGATTGTGAAGGCAACGAAGAAGGAGGTTGTCAAAGCCATATTTTTAGAGTATTCCCACTAGTATGGTATAATGAAAGGTACTCTGAACAAAGGCTCTTTGATAATTCTTAGAGAGATTAGGTGGAACAATTCTAAGGTTGAGGTAATAAAAAAAATCGTACAAAAACAATGATGGAGATGTGTCTACATTAAAAATGATAGGAAGGTTTGAATGGATATATGATGGGGTGATAAAATGGTGGATGGCAACAAAAAGTTTAGATTTAGAAGGTTGAGATAGGATTTGGGAAGTAAGGGAAGCCACTGTATCCATGAACTTATTGGTAGATCATGTAATTGATTGGATAAAGTAATGATCGAATGATGCTAAGATTACATCTATGAGTTATCAATACATTAGTAAGACATCATTCTTACATTGGTAAGATCAATTGACATTATTGACCACAAGTTGGAAATTTCCAAAGACACTAATTATCTTGACTTCTAAGGCTAGAGTAGTTTGGATACCTATGACTAGGGCTTCATATTCAACCACATTAATGGTGCATTCACAGTCAAGTTTAAAGGAGAGGGGAAGAGGTTCACCATCCAAGGGAATGAGAATAACTATGGCACCCTGACCATGTTGGCATTTGGAGACATCAAAGAATATGGTCATTTGGTAGGTGGGATCCTATTGAGAAATATTCACAATGGACTCATCTAGAAATGAAAGAAGAAGTGGATGGTTGTTGGGTAGAGGAGATTTGGCTAACTAATTAGAAATCACTTGCCCTTTAATTGAATTTTGTTGAAGGAACTCAAGATTAAACTCAACTAGGAACATCAGCCACTTAGCCCTACATTGGTTTTCGTATGGTTTAGAGTGCATATACTTGAGTGGTCAATGTTAGTGATGACATAGGTTTATGATTAAGAAGGTAATGATGAAGTTTATAAGCCACAAATATGAAGGTGAGGAAAATTTTATTTGGATGGGTATAGTGAGTTTCATATTATATAAAAGTTAGACTTATGCAGTAAATAACTTTCTCTTTGTTATGTTCATTATGGTGAGAGAGCATTGCCCCTATGGAATGGTCAGTGGAAAAGATGTAAAGGTAGAAGGGTTGATCCTCTTTAGGAGGGGTCAAGATAGGTGGAGAAAGAAAGTACTCTTTGATTAAATCAAAATCTTGTTGGTAGTATTTAGTCCACTTAAAGGATGTGTCTTTCTTAAGTAGATGGTGAAAATGTTGACATCTATCCGATAATTGAGAGATGAAGCAACAAATTGATTGGAGATTCCCCTGTAAGCTTGAAATTGATTAAGGTGAGTCAAAGGTGTAATTTTAAGGATTTCTCTGACTTTGCTAGGGTCTACATTGATTCCTTGAAGAGAGACTATGAAGCCAAGAATATATCTATAAAGGAACCCAAAAATACATATCTTGGGGTTAAGGTGGACATGGAAATGGATAAGGCATTTGAAGATGATTGTGATAATAGGTTGGTGATCCTTGTAATATTTAGATTTCCCAATGAGATCATCTATATAGTCCTCTACTATTTTATGGATTAGATTATGGAAGATATAGATCATCACATGTTAGTAGGTGGTGATAGTGTTCTTTAGACCAAAGGGCATGTCTCTATAGTATAAGGTTCCTTATGGGATGATAAAAGAGGTTTTATGTTGATCTTTACGAGCAATAAAGATCTAATTATATCTCATGAAAACATCCATGAGAGATAACATCTCATGGTTATTTATAAGATCAACTAGTTGGTCAATGCTAGGTAAAGTGAAGTCATCATTTGGACAAGCAAGGTTGAGGTCCCAAAATTTGATACAGAGGTGAAGTCCCACTATGGGTTTGGAAATGGGAATGATGTTAGAAACCCATTTGGGATAATAAATAGGTTAGATGAAGTCAATAGATAAGAGGCATTGAAGTTCCTCTTTGATTATAAGGGTGATGGAAGGGTGCATCCTATGAAGCTTTTATCAAGTAGGCTTAGTAATAGGATGGGTGACAATGTTATGGAGAAAAATGGAAGGGTTGATTTTAGGCATATCCTAATAAGACCAAGCAAATGCTATGCTTCGATCATGAAGGAAGGAAGAGTAATCCTATCATTCAATGGAATTCAAGGATTATCTAATCTTGATGATGTGAGGGTTATTGTGAGTACCCATGTTGACATCAATGGTATATTCATTCAACATGATTTAGTTCTAAGGAGAAAGAGATTTATGGATAGAAGGATCCCCCACACTAAGGTAGGTGAGAATGAAATCATCATCCTAATGTTGAATGGTGTTGGTGATAGGGGAATCATATTTTACCATTTTAGGATGGATGAGAGGAAGGGTTTTAGTTCAGTCATCATTTTGATAAGTAAGGGGGACCAAACTAATGTTATTCATAAAAAAAATATTAGATGGGGTGATATAAAAATCCTCAAATTTTGAAGGAGATGGGTTTGTTGAGGATGGGATATCCTCATCAATGGTGGCGATGGGTTTTGGTGAGTTGGGTTATTTTGGTGGTATGAACCCAAGGCCAAATAACTCATGAGGTTTCTAAGTTCTAATTATGAGTAGATATTGAGGTCCCTATTCATAAAGGCCAAGGCCAAACCCCTTCCAAGCATACCTATGAAGGTACACTTTGGCAAATATAGGTTTATTTAGATAAGATAAGTTAGAGGTGAATGATTGGATATGAGGGGTAGTAGAGGAATCAAGAAGTGGATAAGCAAGTCCCCTATAGATTAAATTAGTTCAATAATTGGGAGGCCCAAAGGGGATGATGGTTCTGATGTTTGGGTCATAATTAAAATCATGGGTGAGGTTTCCATACTCTTGAGGAGTAGGGGAAGCATCCAAGGCTAAAAGATAGTATTCTCTAAATGAGAGACATTTGAACAAGGGATTTAATGGGCCTTCTATGAGGATCTAGGAAGAAGGAATGGATGAACTTCTTAAAGCTTCATCAAAGATAGGGGTGGATTTAATTGTATTTGGTGGTGACATAGATGGACAAGGAAGAAGGACATCATTAGGCTTGTATGTCATATTTCAATATTTAAAATGATTAGGGTCAGTTGGTATAGTGATGACATGATATTTATGCTCAAATTTGAGGCAAAGATGCAAAGTGGAGGGGACACAACTCATAGCAGAGATCCAAAGGAATCCAAGTAAAACATTGTATTGGAACTCACCCTTTATAATATATAAGAGTTCTAGAATGGTGCGAGGTCCTAAAATATTCCCAAGGTAGTGGCCATAGTATCATTTAAAGAGAGAAGGACTACTATAGTTTTAGACAAGATGTTCTTTGGCAAGTCAAGTTGGTCATAGGCATGGGAGGAGATAATGTTGATATTATCCCCTCCATCAATCATAACCCTTTAGATGCAATTTTGGTTGATATATGTTTTGATAAAGATGGGAGGATCAAGATCCTTAGGATCGATAGAAGGTATTTCTAAATCCTTAAAGTTGATTAGGGTGTAAATTTAAAGGGATTTGACAAAGGCTGTAAGGGGTTGAGGATCTTTCATTTAAACCTCTATGGATTATAGAATCTCTACTAGTGTGTGATGGTGAGGAGGTGAGGTGTTGATTAATAAATGTGAGATCATAATTACTGGAGTTTGGTGAATTTGTTTCAACACTACATACTAAATGGATTTGTAAGGGTTGGAAGGAGATGTACCAAAAATGGATACTTTGGGTTTTCATAATGGTAAAGGTAAAGGTGTTTGGGTTTGGTTGTAAGGTTGAAGGGTTAAATAGCATGCCCATGGAATAGATAATTTAGATTTTCCCTTATTTTTCTGTTGGGCCTAAGATTAGGTAACCATATGAATGTTATGAATAAGAGGAAGTGTTGGTTTAGATTGCTACTTTGATTCCTCCTAACTCTTAGGTGAAAGTGGGGGAGTAGTTAAATGCTAGATGATTTGAGTTAGTAGTTGGGTTGGTAATGGGCTAAAATGAGGTTCATCCGATAATAGATCATCCTCATCCCATAGCCTATGAACTAGTTTTTACAGAGATTTGTAGTTGTTTTTATCATGTCCTAGTGTCCTATGGTATAGGCAAATCAAATTTTCATTAAACCATTTTATTTTAAGATGTGAAGGTTTGAAAGGTTTGATGGGTTGTGAGGTCAAAGAAGAGGTTTACAACAACCTTTATAGAATGGTCAAATAAGATTCGATTAAATGTGTTGAGGGTGTTAGGTTTTTTATTTTAGGAGTAGGAACATTCTTAGGAGTAGGCTTCACCATAAAAATTAGAGATGGTGGAATGTTTTTGTTAGGTGGTTTCACTTGGGATTGCTTGGTTATGGTTGGTTTGGAGCTATAACATTTAGAGGTGGAGGGTGAAGTTTTGGTGATAGGTGGGAAGGTAGAGCTAGCTAGGTTAGTTAAGAATGATGGGGATTTTGTTATTTTTGTGGAGGTAGGTATAGGTAGAGTAAAATTATAAGTTTTACTAGAGGAGGAATAGGTATTAGGGATAGTATATTGATGGGGCCCTAAAATTGAAGGTAAAATAGAAGGGGGTGGTATGGGTCTAGTTCTAGATGGTTTGGGTGGTTCCACTTTTTTTATAGGTTTAGTCAAAAGTTTCTTGGGTGGACTTGATGGGGTTAAGTTAAAATTCAAAGATGGATGAGCCAAGTTAGGAGTAGGAAGTATTCCAAGGTTATTGATGGGTTTGGTTAAGGGGGTATAGTGTGGTTTAGCAATTTTAGATTGAGGTGGGTTGGAAGATTCCCCTATGGTTTTGGAAGAAGTATCTAAGGATGGGGCTGAGGTAATGATAGGTTTGAGGGTATATGTAAGTGAGGTTAAAGTTTCTTGTTTGTTTTGGTAAGAGAGCCCAAGATGGTGCTAAAAAGTGGCCCTATCAGATTAGGTTGAGAAGTAAACTCTAGGTTTTGAACCAATCTAGAAAAAATGTTTATAGATGGGTTTGATTCCTTGGTTATTGGTTTCAAATATTAAACCCATATGTTGAGGTGAGGGAATATTTTATTCACCTCTGTCTTTGGTGTAAGGTTCTATGGTTGAGGAAGATGGTATTTCAAGGGAAAGAATAGAGGAGATAATCTCTTCCTTTGGAGTAGTTTCCAAAGGAGGGGTTGGTTCTATGGTGGGTAATGAGGGTGTGGTTTTTTTAAATGGAAAAAGGGAGGTGGTTGCTTTCTTTATTTGGATGTCCAAAGGAAAGAGTAATGATTCCACCACTTCCCTAAGTGGATTAGAGGAGGAATTAGTTGAAACAATGGTTGGCTCCTTTGGTATTTCTATCAAAAGAGAGGTGGGTAAGTCAATAGTCTCTTCAATTAAAAGAGAGGAGGTTAGTTCATTTGTTTGGTTGTCTAGAGGAATAGAAGAAGATTCCACTACTTCAATAAGTGGGGTGGAGGAAGAGGTAGTTGAGGTAATATTTTCCTCAATGGGAGGCTCACTAATAATGACATTGACCATGTGCACCTCATGAGCATGAGATGCTTCTGGTTGGTTATTGTCATGGTTGGCAGAAGGTGCGTGGTTAGGAAAAGCTTTTTGAAAGATGTCTAATTATTGGTTAGGAGGTGCATTGGTATTATCTAATTCAAGTTCATCCTTATAAATCATGTTTTGGGCAATAGTTTTAAAGGTATTACATCTACTAACATCATGCCCAATAACATGATGGAAGTTACCTAGATCATTTTCATTGTACCAACCAGGTGTAGGGTGAGAGGCATTGAATTATTGGGGAGGTTTGATAGGAGGAAGTTATATGAGGTTAGCTTTAAGTAGTTTATCCAAAATTGAAGCATATGAATCCCCTATGGGAGTGTATTTTCTTGGAGTGGTTCAGTTTTGGTTGTGAGTCTATTGGTTTGATTAGGTTGGTTGATAATTGGAGGTAGAGCATATTTTAAGACAACTATGTTTTTAGTTGTCTTTATCTTGGATTGGGATAGTTGGATGGGATAGTGGTTTTAGTTGAATAAGGACCATTAGATTTAAATCTATTATTCTTGTTTCTCAATTTCAATTTCCCTTCATCAATGGCTCTAATTTCAAGTTTACATGCCATGGTAAATGCGTCCTCAAAGGTTCTAAAAGTTTAAACCTGAAGAGTTGGAGCAATATGTTTGTCACAACCTCAAGAAAATAGTTCAATCAATTTAGTTTGGGGTAATGAGAAAGAAAGTTGTTTAATGAGTCTTCTCCATCTATCTACAAAATTGGCAATTGATTCATCATTAAATTTCTTAATGGAGTAAAGGTCAGTAATGAAAACATTTTTAGATATGTTGACTAAAAAGTGATCTAAGAAGATTTGGGATAGTTGATAAAAGGAGAAGATAGAGTTCTTAGTGAGATCACTATACTAATTCAAGGCTGGTATAAATAAGGACATGGGGAAGGTATGAAGGAGAAGAACATCATCATATGCAATCAAATAACAAGAATGGAAAAATTCTCTTAAGTGTTGTTGAGGGTCCTCCTTACTTTGGAACATGGAAAACTTAGGTAGTTCCCATTGAGGAAGATAATGTCAGATTGGAACAAATGGGTGAATGTTTCATTGGAGATTTGATCATAAGATAAAAGGTTATGAGCTCCAAAAATAGATGATTCAAGATTGGACATTTTATCCATCAACATCCTAACTAAATATGTTTGAGGTTGGGGAGCTCCATAATTGGGTGGTAGGTTTGGTTGATGTTGGGTGGCTACAATGTATGGATAAGAGGTGTAAGGTTGAGAAGATGCCACATATTGGTATGTGGTAATTAGAGGTTGGGATGATGCCCCATATTGGTATGTGTGCACAAAAGGTTCGGTAGAAGGTGGTATATATCTTTATGGATTAGGAACATATTGCTAAGATGTCATAGGTGTTTGTTGAGGGATTGACAAAGCTTAGTTTAGAGGTATAGTTGAAGTGGTAGGTTGAGGCTGAGTGGTGACCCTTGTTTGAATAGTTGGAAGGGTAATAGGTATGGAAAGTACCAAATTTTGAAGAGGGCTAGAAATTGGTGGATTGGTGGTGATAAGGGGAATGACAGAAATAGAGGTAGAATATATTCCCATGGTAAGTGGGGTATAGATAACAAGATGTAAGGTTGCCCCTACATTAGAGGTGTTGGTTTTTGTAGGAGGAGTTTGGTTATAGGTTGGAATGTTGGATTGGGTTTCAGTGGTGGTAGTGGATGGGATACTAGTAGAAGAAGAGGCTAAGGTGATCAGAGGTTGGGTAGAAGTAACACCAACCATAAGAGGAGGAGGCATACCAATAGGTGTATTTGTAGGAGGAATCAAAGCCATAGAGGTGTAATGAGATAAGGTGTTAAGGTAGTGTTGGAGGGATATAGGGTTGTTATCAAGAAATGTGGCAAAATCTGCATCACCCATAACAACTATCCAAGGCATGGTAGGAGGGGGATAATGAGGAGGATAACCCTCAACATCTGAAGTATACTCCATAAAGGAGGAAGAAGAAGAGGAGGGTGGTCCTTGGTTGGTTTGATTTCCCAATTTTTGTATAGTAAAAACCATGTGAGAAAATAGGAAAGGAATGATGAAACTTGTTGTCCCCCAAAAATATCACTCATTTTTGAGACAACATGTGAACTATTTTGGTCCTACAGACCAAAATTGTCTCTTCCCTTTTTAAAATTTATCTTGGGCATTCAAATTCCTCATTTTTTAGGCTTAAATCTACAAACTCTATAGGCTTAAATCTATAGACTCTGCAGGGTTGAATCTATAGACTATACAAGCTTAAATCTATGGACTCTACAGGCTTGAATCTACAAACTTTGCAGGCTTGAATTTATGGACTCAGCAGGAAGAGAAATCTATGGACTCTGTAGGCCAAGTTCAATAGGCTTCATAGGTTGATTTCTATAGACTCTTTCAAGGTTAAAGAAAACTACGGACTTGGTTTCTACGAACTCTACAAGATTTTTTTAGTGCCTTGGTTCAATCAAAAATCTCCATCGGCAAACATTCAAGCAAAAGAGGCTTGAACCATTGGACCATTGAACCGTTGAACCACTTTGGTTTAAAGGTTCAATGAGTTTAAGGTTTAATCAGTTCAATGCTTTTAGTTCAATTGATTTGTCTGCTTTGTTTCAACATTTTGGTTTATCCTTTATTTCAATCAAATGGTTCATCAGTCGGTTCAAGGCTTTGTTTGAACCGTTGAACCAAAACTTGGTTAAATGGTTGGTTCAACGTCTTTTGGTTCAATGGTTAGTTCATCACTTCAATTCAATCAAATAAACCATTGGCTTGAACCATTTTGGTTCAAAGCCTTGGTTCAACGAAGAGGTTCAATGTCTTGTGGTTCAATGGAGTGGTTCATCAACTTGGTTCATTCAATTGAACCATCAGCTTGAACCATTTTGGTTCATCAGCTTGGTTCAATGTTTGGTTCAATAAAGAGGTTCAAAGCCTTGGTTCAATATAGTGGTTTAATAGCTTGGTTCAAAAGAATAGTTCAAAACGCAAAAGTTCAAAGAGCCTCCTAAAGGACAAGTGCCCTTGCAGAGGGCACTTGGTCAATAAAAGTACTATTTGAAAGGGTCATTTTTGAAGGAGGCCACAAAGGTAATTCTTTCAAAATTCAAAAAAGACTAAGGCAGATAAAGGTATAAATTCTTTTATACTTTTTATCTAAAGGAATTCAGGAAAGCGGCTGCAGGTAGAAAGCCTGAAGAAATTTTCAAAGAAATGAAGGCAAAGTGATTAAACATTGGGAAATTTCCATGGACTTTTTGTCTACGGGAATTTGTCCCCAGACTTTTTGTCTACCAAAATTTGCCTGTAGAAAATCTCGATGAATAGTCCACTAAATAAAAAGCCATGAGAGACTCTAAAGAAGCCCGAAGGCCATCCGAAGACCACCTGAAGGGTAGATACCCTTACGGGGGGCTCTTCCTGACCCAAAGTAGGTCATTTCTTAAGGCCTGAAAGGGCAAGTTCAATTTGAGAAAGTACCAAATAGAAAATCCAAAGAAAGACCAAGGGGTGACGTGCCTAAAGATGTCAAATTCAAGACAATGAACTAGCCATTGATCCTTTGAATCTACAGACCCAAATGCATTCATAAGCTTTAAGGTCAAGGCCAATAAAAAGTGACTAAAGGATAGAACAACCAATTGAATCTAGGACCTAATTCAATTAACCAAAAAAGGAGGAACGATGAGGAAGGATCAGATCACCAGGTGGACATTGAAAGATGTGAACTTTCAATAGTGTGACTTTTTTCTTTGCATTGATAAAATCAAATGGGTAAAATGCCCCTAAGTTCCATCCTGCCTTCTTAACAAATTCCAACACAACATGATGTGTTACTGTTCTTGAGTCCTTAAAGAGGCTATATAAGGGACTCTCTTCTATTGTAAATATATCTCTTTTTGACAATCAAAACGAAACTCTGCCCAGATTAAAAGACACTTATGAGACTTTGAGCTCAGTTTGTTTATCATATATTGTTATTGGAATAAGAAAGCATGTGGTTTTTTAGACTTTGTGTTGTAATATATTTGTTATTAAAGAAATTGTTCTTACGTCTTTTTCCTCAATATATATTATGTTCCTTTAATTTAACAAGTAGAATTAGTGACAACAATCAGGAAGGTGTCCTGAAGAGTCAACTGTGGAGAGATTTTGTGCCCCCATAATTGACTTTAGTGTGTTTTATTTTTATTTTTGTGTAAAGGACTTTGGGATGACTTTGTGCCCTCATTGTCCTTTGTATCTTACTCTTGAGTAATTCAAGCGTAGACTTTGTGCTACATCTCGATTTCATGGTTATTACATCCTTTATTACATTTTGTTGTTACTACCTAGAGTATTCTTATGGATTGCTAAATAGTACTTCTAAAAGAAGAGGAGTGCTTTTTGTCATTTTCCTTGAGTTTTCCTTTGATTTGCACACATCATCTCTGAAGAAAGAGAGATGGATGGTTTGTCCTACCCTTGAATATTATTTTATGTTTATATATATAGCCTATCTATAGGGAACCTCCCCTTGATGAGAGGAGAGATTAGTCCCCTTCTGATGTGGTAAACCTAGACATTTAGATGACTAATGTTCCTACTTTAGCTGATCAGACCTATTTCATTTATCAGTATGCTGATCGACAAAATATTCAACCAATAGTTTTTGGTGACTCTGCTAAGGACATAATCTATTATCCATTTATAATCTATCCATTCACCTCCACACTATATAAGAAAGAATGCATAGTTTAAAGCCTCAAGATTTAACTGAAGCAAGGTCAATTCTTTTCCATTTTTGTTTCACAATCTGGTAGATTCAAGGTATACATGAAGCCAAAGGGCTAAAGGTATCATTGACCCTGTATTCAAGTTGGTACAACAAAGCAATTTTGATCTATTTCCTTCACCATCTCATTTCCAATAAAGCAAGATCTTTCTTCCTACTAAAGTTAGATCTCTATTGCTAGATGAAGTATCTACTTCTGTTGTTGATAAAACTTTGCCAATAAATACCCCTCTGAGATTTTTTATCCCTCCTTTTCATAATCCTCTAATGGTAGTTCAAGGCCCCTAGGGTAATGCTTTTGGTCCTCTCAATCTTACTCCACCTCTACATGAGCTTCCACATAGTTCAAGAAAGAATCTCCCTAAATTCTATGGTGATGGGAAAGTTCATCTTGATGAACACAGTACAGCCTTCAACATAGCTTGTGGAGTAATCAAAGTAGAATTTGAAGATGTATCAGTCAGAATTTTTATAGAAACATTACAAGGTACTGCTACATATTGGTTTTATCATCTACAAGATTGGTTAGTGACTGATTGGAATAATCTCAAAGAATAGTTTGAAGCTAGATTCAAACCTATAGAAGATGCACATGCACTTTTGGCTCAACTTACATAGATGAATAAAGAGCATCATGAACCAATGAGAGACTTCATAGCTAAATTTGATAAATTGAGAAATAGAATCCCTGTAATAGCTTGACCTATAGCTGAGAATATTAAATACTTTTTCATTAATTCTTGATTACTTGAATTAAGTATTCTTTTGAAATGTGCTAGTCAAATAGATCTTGTTATAGCCCCAATTTTGGCCACTGAGGTAGAAGATGATCTCATCTTAGCAAGGAAGATAAGAAGAGATCCAAATAGAAATAGAGCTTTATCATCTTCTGAATATTCATCTACAAACACCACAGATCCAATGGTGCAAAAATTGGCAAATGAGTTGGTTGCTTTCAAAAAGAAAATGGCTCAAGGAATGTCTTCTACTCCATATAGAAGGACATTCTCAAATCAGTCATATTAGGGCAATGCTGCCAAGAATTAAGGGCAATAGAATCACCTTCCTCCCCCACAAGGAAAACTTGCTTTAGAAGCTCCTCCAACCAATTTAGTAATGGGATATCTTGAAGTAAAATAAGAGTTCTCTTTCTAGCTTGAATTGAATCAAGAAAATGACATTGATCTCCTTGAAGATAATCAAGAAGAATCAACTGGCGAATCCCACATTGGTTTATTGAATTATAAGGATGAACTCAAAAGCAAAGGAGAAGATTTTGATGGATCATATGTAGTGTTTACCAGATCTAAGAACCAATCAGTCCAATAGATTGATAAAGAGAAGACAAAAGAGATACCACAACTAGCAATCATGATTGCTAAATGTGGAACCATTCTACCTTTTCAGTCAAAAGATTGAGTAATCACTCAAAAAGCAAATACATCAATTTTTCCTTCCCTTTTTAATTCAAATTTGTAAACCAACCCACCTCCCATCCCTCCTAAAACTCAAAAATTCAAAGTACCTTTCTCTGTACCTAGTTCAATTTAGCCATTTGACATAATCGATCATGTCAAAAAGACAAAAATACAAATGTCTGAGTTCAAATATTTGTAGTCCAATCCTGATCAATTGAATAAGTTGGTCTAATATGTCAAGAACCAAACCATTCTTATAGGACAAAAAGCTAAAAATGTAATTCTTAATCTCTAAAAAACATTCCTACTCCAAATAATCTAGTCATTACTCCCCCAGTTATTCTTAGAAAAATAGAACCTTTCTATGTTTCCCTATTAATTAATGGCCACAAGCTGAGTAACTATATTATAGACTAAGGCACATCTAATAATGTCATACCTACTAAATTAGCTAAGTCTCTTGGTCTCACACTGACCAAGACATTTGGGAGATGTTTCTCCATGGAGAACAAGCAAGTACCATTGCTGGGGCAAATCATAGATGCCCAATTTGTATTTGCAGCCTTTTCAAACAAGAAAATCAAGATGATTGGCTTAGTCGCTGACGTCCCAGCATCCTATGGCATTTTTCTTGGACAAATTTTTTGCAAGGACATGGGAGGAGAACTAAGCATGGATCTATCTGAGGCAAGTATCCCTGTACAAGGTGTAATGAAGAGGTTGCTCCTTGAAAAGGAAGCAAAATATGTGGTCACCTAGACATCATCCCCTAAATATCAAATCCTTTTTGAATCTACAAGTATGGGTAACTATTTTCTATCTATAGATGAAGTACATGAAACATCTGATATAATTCTTGAAAAGATCAACTCAAAAATTAGTTCAACTAGAACAACAAAAGAACTAGTAGGCTACAACACAGATGAAGAAGGATCCTCCATCTCTGATGAAAGAAAGTCTAAAGAAAAATCAGTATCAGATGAGATAGGGACTTTGGAATTTGATGGTAGTTGTTCCTCTACCAATTTAAGATCAGGGATTATGTTGATATCTCCTCAAAGAGATATGTTTCCTTCACCTTAAAAACTACAATTTAGCAACACTAAAAATACAGCTGAATATGAATCTCTGTTATTTAGAATGAAGGTTGCTCAAGAAAAAGGCATCGAGTTTCTTCATGCCAAAGGGGATGTTGAATTAGTGGGTTTTCAAGTAATAAATCTTTACCAAACCAAGAATGAGAGATTACGCCACTACCACAACTTGTTTTGGGACCAAATTGAAATCTTTAATGCTTTCAACATTTCTACCATACTTAGAGAGTCTAATGACAGAGCTGATGCACTTGTTGTTTCAGGAACTCTCTTAGTTTCTCATTCAGATTTCAAAGAAGATAGGTATACTATTGAGCTGGTCTATAGACCAAGCATTTTTGACAATGCTAATTGTTGGCAAGTATTTAATGATGATTATCAAATCATTGCTTTTCTAGAATGAAAATACAATTTTGAACAAATATGTTTTGAAGGTAGTGGATCTCAGAAGAATGAATCTATCTCTAAATCCAGTTCAGATATAAATGAAGAATTCTTACAGCTGAAAGGAAACAAAATTCCCAAAGCCCTAGTTTCTCTTGAAAAGCTATTTGACAAGCATGATAAATTCATCAAACAACAAAAAATGGACTCAAGTTTCTCTCAGGGATTCGATCAAGTGAATCTGACCACTAAAGAAAATCCCAAGATGGTTAACATTGGTAAGTGTTGCACCCCTAAAAAAAGATTCAAGTTCACCTCTTTACTCCATCAATACATGGATGTCTTAGCATATTCTTATGAAGACTGGAAGTCTCACAGACCAAATAAAATTCACCATGACGTTCCTCTCAAGGCCAACTCAATGCCATACAAGCAAAAATCTAAATAGTATAATACAAAAATATTAGGTACTATTCTATTTGAGATATAAAAAATATTAAATTCTAGAATCATATTCCCAATCCATCATTCCACATGGATTGCAAACATAGTGCCTATAAGGAAGAAGAATGGCAAAATTTACATTTGTGTAGATTTTAGGAATTTGAATCAAGCATCTTTGAAAGATAATTATCCTTTGTCAATCATGGATCAAGTGCTTCAAACAGTGACAGGTTTAGAGATGTTATCAATGCTAGATGGCTTCTTAGGATATAATCAAGTTGAAGTTGGTAAAACAGACCAACACAAGACTACATTCACCACACCTTAGGGTACATTTTCATATAGGAAAATGCCTTTTGGCTTGATAAATGTTGGTGCTACCTTTCAGAGAGCAATGGATCTAGCTTTCAAAGATGAGATTGGTAACTTCATAGTGGTATATCTTGATGACTTGACTGCCTTTTCAAAGCATCGATCTGATCATGTACACCACTTACAAGTGCTGGAGCACTGCCACCAGAATGGTATTTCCTTGAATCCAAAAAAGTCTATTTTTAGAATAATAGAGGGGAAACTCCTTAGACACATTGTGTCTAAAGAAGGCATAAAGATTGACTCAGACAGAGTCAAGTCTATTCAAGAGCTGAATTTGCCTACAAGTAAGAGTGATGTTCATTCTTTTTTTGGAAAGGTGAATTTGTTATGGAGATTCATCCCTGAATTTACTGAGAAGACTAGACACATTGTGAACATGATGAAAGGGAAGACTATCTTCAGCTAGACTAAAGAAGGCAAGGAAACATTTTAGGATATCAAAACTACCATTACTCACATCCCTACCTTGGTTTGCCCATATTACAAAAAAGATTTCATCATATATAGCTCTGCACCTAAACACACTCTTTCAACAATTATTTTTTAATAAGATAAGGAAGGTATGGAATCTCCTATCTCTTTCATGAGTTGTCCTCTCAAAACCCATGAGATAAAATATTCAAATATAGAGAAGCATGCTTATGCCTTGGTGAAAGTAGTCAAACATTTTCGCTTCTATATTTTGAATTCACATACTACTGCCCTAGTGCCTGACACTATAGTCAAGTCTATATTAACCTAGCAAGAGTTTAGAATGAAAAGAGGTAATTAGATTGCTAAAATCCAAGAGTTTGATCTAGACATCAAGTCGACAAAGCTGGTCAGGGGTAAAGTCCTATGCCAATTAATTGTTGACAATAAGCCAAAAGGCACACAATGTAAAGAAACTAAAGTGAAAGAGACTCTAACAGTCCTTTTTATTTCCACTACCAATGAGTGGTATTCAAGTATCACTCATTTCCTTACTTATGGTGAATGTCTTGCTCATTTGTCTTATAAAGAAAGGAGGATTATCAAGTTAAACCCATCTTCAAGTGAACCTTTCTAGCAATGGGGACTTGATTTTATTGGGACTATAAACCCATCTTCAAGTGTTGAACATGATTATGTCCTTACACTAACTGACTATTTCAGCAAGTGGGTATAAGCAATCCCAACTAATCATGCTACTTTAGAAGTCGTATGGAACTTCCTCAAAGAGAATATTATTTCTAAGTTTGGAGTTCCAATCAAAATTATTACTGATAATGCAACTTATTTCACCTCTCAGGAGATTACACAATTCTATTTTCATTATGCAATTATACTCTCTCACTCTTTTGAATATTTTCCACAAGGGAATGGACAAGCTAAATCTAGTAATAAGAACCTGGTAATTATCATCAAGAAGCTAGTAGATGGCAATAAAAGAACATGGCATAAAGCATTAGTTGATGCTCTATGGGTAGATAGAATCACACCAAAGAGGGCAATTGGTATGTCTCTTTTTCAACTTCTTTATGGTATCAATGCTGAGATACCAATCACCTTAGAATTATCAGCCTTGAAATTGGCAAAGGCAATTGAAGATTAGACATATGAAAGCTCTCTTGATAAAAGAATCTTGTGCCTGACTGAGTTGGAGGAACAAAGAACCATGGTGGTGGATAGAATTTCTGCTCATCAAAGTTTGGTAAAGAAACTCTTTGACCAAAAGGCCATAAATCATGATTTCCAAATTAGGGATCAACTCCTACTGTGGGACAAAAGGAGAGAACCAAAAGGGATGCATGGAAAGTTTGACTCCCTTTGGAGAGGCCCATTTATAATTCATCAACACATTGGTGAAAATATTTTTTTGCTGAAATTCCAAGATGGCACACTCTTTTTTCTGCCTCACAATGGGCATCATCTGAAACACTTCAACTCTTGAAGTGTCAGATCATTGCATCTGTATATATGTATATTTGTATAAGTTTTTAATTCTATTTTGTTTTTGTTTCATTTTTTTTATGCCTTTCATTTCTAGATAGCATGACTCTATAGCCCAATGGTACACATGAAGACATTGAAGATTCTACGTTCTACTCATTTCAATTCTTTTTATAATTGATAGAAGTTCCCCAATTGGAGCTAGCTGTTGTCCCTCAAAAATATCACTCATTTTTTAGACAACATTTGAACTATTTTGGTCCTACAAACAAAAATTGTCTCTTCCATTATTAAAATTTGTCCTAGGCATTCAAATTCCTCATTTTTTAGGCTTAAATCTATGGAATCTATAGGCTTAAATCTATGGACTCTGTAGGCTTGAATCTACAGACTCTACAGGCTTAAATCTATGGACTCTGCATGCTTGAATCTATGGACTCTATAGGATTGAATCTATAGACTTTGTAGGAAGAGAAATCTATGGACTCTGTAGGCCAAGTTCAACGAGCTTCATAGGTTGATTTCTATAGACTCTTTCAAGGTTAAAGAAAACTATGGATTTGGTTTCTACGAACTCTACAGGATTGTTTTAGTGCCTTGGTTCAATCAAAAATCTCCATCAACAAACATTCAAGCAAAAGAGGCTTGAACCATTGGACCATTGAACCATTAAACCACTTTGGTTCAAAGGTTCAATGAGTTCAAGGTTCAATCGGTTCATCACTTTCAGTTCAATCAATTTTTCCACTTTATTTCAATGTTTTGGTTCATCCTTTGTTTCAATCAAATGGTTCATCAGTCGGTTCAAGGCTTTGTTTGAACCGTTGAACCAAAACTTGGTTCAATGGTTGGTTCAACATCTTTTGGTTCAATAGTTAGTTCATCACTTTAGTTCAATCAAATGAACCATCGGCTTGAACCATTTTGGTTCAAATCCTTGGTTCAATGAAGAGGTTCAATGTCTTGTGGTTTAATGGAGTGGTTCATTGACTTGGTTCATTCAATTGAACCATCAGCTTGAACCATTTTGGTTCATCGGCTTGGTTCAACTTTGGTTCAATGAAGAGGTTAAAAGCCTTGGTTCGACAGAGTGGTTCAATAGCTTGGTTCAAAGGAACAGTTCAAAGAGCCTCCTGAAGGATAAGTGCCCTTACAAAGGGCACTTGGTCAACAAAAGTACCCTTCAGAAGGTTCATTTTCAAAGGAGGCTAAAAAGGTAATTCTTTCAAAATTCAAAAAAGACTAAGGTAGATAAAGGCATAAATTCCTTTAGACTTTTTGTCTGAAGGAATTCCTTTGAATAAAAAGTTTGAAGGAATTAGGGAAAGTAGCTACGGGCAAAAAGCCCAAAGAAATTTTCAAAGAAACAAAGGCAAAGTGATTAAACATTCCATGAACTTTTGTTCATAAGAAAATTTTTTAGACTTTTTGTCTATGGGAACTTTTCCTCGAACTTTTTGTCTACCAGAATTTGCCCACAGAGAAAGCCCAGGGAAAATAGCTATGGGAATTGTCCACGAGAAAGCCCGATGAATAGTCCACTAAAGAGAAAGCCGCGAGAGACTCTAAAGAAGCCCGAAGGCCATCCAAAGACCAATTGAAGGGTAGATAACCTTGTGGGGGGCTCTTCCCAACCCAAACTAGGTCATTTCTTAAAGCCTAAAAGGGCAAGTTCAATTTAGGAAAGTGCCAAATAGAAAAGTTGAAGAAAGACCAAGGGGTGACACATCGAAGACATCAAATTCAAGACAATGAACTAGCCATTGATCCTTTGAATCTAAAGACCCGAATGCATTCACAAGCTTTAAGGTCAAGGCTACCAAAAAGAGACTAAATGATAGAACAACCAATTGAATCTAGGACCTAATTAAATTAACCAGAAAAGGAGGAATGATGAGGAAGGATCAGATCACCAAGTGGACATTAAAAGATATAAACTTTCAATAGTGTGACTTGTTTCTCTACATTGATAAAATCAAATGGGTAAAACACCCCTAAGTTCCAGCCTATCTTCTTAATAGATTCCAATGCAACATGATGTGTTATTATTCCTGAGTCCTTCTTGAAGAGGCTATATAAGGGACTCTCTTCTATTGTAAATATATCTCTTTTTGACAATCAAAATGAAACTCTGCCCAAATTGAAAGACACTTTTGAGACTTTGAGCTTAGTTTGTTTATCATATTTTGTTATTGGAATAAGAAAGCAAGTGGTTTCTTAGACTTTGTGTTGTAATATCTTTGTTATTGAAGAAACTATTCTTACGTATTTTTCCTCAATATATATTATGTTCCTTTAATTTAAAAAGTAGAATTAGTGACAATAGTCAGGAAGGTTTCCTAAAGAGTTAACTATGGAGAGACTTTGTGCCCCCATAATTTACTTTAGTGTGTTTTCTTTTTATTATTTTGTAAAGGACTTTGGGATGACTTTGTGCCCTCATTGTCCTTCGTATCTTACTCTTGAGCAATTCAGGTGTATACTTTTTGCTGCATCTCAATTTTATGGTTATTACATCCTTTGTTACATTTTGTTGTTACTACCTGGAGTATTCCTGTGGCTTCCTGAATAGCACTTTTGAAAGAAGAGGAATGCTTTATGTCATTTTCCTTGAGTTTCTCCTTTGATCTACACACATCATCTCTAAAGAAAGAGATATGGATTGTTTGTCCTACCCTTGAGTATTATTTTCTATTTATATATATATATATATAGCCTATCTATAGGGAACCTCCCCTCGATGAGAGGAGAGATCAGTCCCCTTCTGATGTGGTAAACCTACACATTTGGATGACTAATCTTCTTACTTTGGCTGATCAGACCTATTTTGTTTATCAGTACATCGATCAACAAAATATTCAACCAACAAAACTCACACCTCAAACAAAAAGCAAACAAAACAAAAGAATTCAAGGCAATCCAAATATACACTAAAATTGTGTTTAAAACCTAGGATTATTTTTAGATCATGTCTAGCTTATGTTATGAACCTATGATATCTCTTCTCTTTACTTTGTTAGTTTAGTAGTTGTTATGGATGCATATGCTTTGTTATTTGTCCCTTGAGCATTTATTTTTATCCCAAATTCATGGGAAGTGTTGACCATTTTGGCCCTGTAGGGCAAAATTGGTCTCCTTCTTCCCTTGCTATTATGAGCCTATTTAATTTTTGGTTTGCACAAGTCTTTTAGCAAGAGGATGAACTAGTTCAACAACATGAACTTTGAATTTGAAATTTTAATTGTCACTTAGTTTAATCGATTGGTTCAAGAACTTGGTTCAAGTTTTTGGTTCAATCACTTTGAACTTGGAAATATTGAACTGTTGAATCATTGAAAATTATTGGTTCAAGTAGTTGGTTCAAGCGATTGGTTCAAATGCTTGGTTTAAGCACTTGGTTCAATCACTTTAAACTTGGAAATATTGAACTGTTGAATGGTTGAACTATTGAACCATTATTGGTTCAAGCAGTTGGTTCAAAAAAATGGTTCAATCACATGGTTCAATCAGTTGATTCAATCAAAGGGTTCAATTAGTTGGTTCAAGCAGTCAAATGAATGAGTAGAATATAGTATTAAACCATTGAATCATTGAACCATTAAACCAATTGTTGGTTCAAGTAGAAGGTTCAAGGGAATGTCCCAAAGCCCAAAGGACAAGTGCCCTTATGGAGGGTAGGGAACACTTACAAAGGAATCAAAGAAAAGGCTGAAGGAATTGACCAAATGGTGATGGATGTGAACATCAACTTTATGGCAATGAAATAGCCATTGATTTTTAAATAAAAGGTATGAACCTAAAAGAATTCAAAGGATTAAAGCTAGAAGGAAGAAATCATCGAGGAGGGAGTCCAAAGAGCCAAAGAATTAGTAGAAGATAGCCCCCAAAGGATAAAAGGACCAAAAAAGACAAAGGTAGGAAGAGTCAAAAGATCCAAGTGTAGAAATAGACAAAATAGTCCAAGTGGCAAAGGAAGGTGTTGACTCAAGGAGTTACTCTAGCGGTTGACACAGTATCTTCCAAGTGGTCATCAAGGGGTGTGAATAGTGATCAGTGTGACCCATTTTTATTCACTTTGCATTGGTGAGCAAATAAACCATGTGAATGCCTTGAAGGAGTAGTCTTGTTTGCAGACAAATGGTGTGGCCCATAGTTTCACATATGACATTTAATATATCTTAAATGCCTATTATCAAAATAAGAGCTAACACAACATTATCTATCAAGTGGATTCCTCTTCCCAATGCTCAAAATGCACATGGGCCATTTGTAAAAGGGAACCAAAAGGCCTCTTTATTCCTCTATATATTGAAAACTTTTCATTTTGAGAAGAGGATCTCTTATGTTGTAAGGTGAAGCCTTGCTAATTTTCCCTTGGAATCAGTAAAATATGCATTTTTTACCTTTGTTCTAGTTGGACATATCTCTGAGTGTGTCTGAGTGTTAAACTATGTTCAGTCATTTTTTTCTCAATGCTTTTCTAGGCTTGATACCAACACACTTGTTATATACAAAGCACCATTCCTACAGGTGACAAGAAGATCTATATCTAAAGCGTAGAGGCAAAAGGAGGTTACTAGATAGTGTGATTTTTGTATAGCACTTATGGTAAGTTCTTTTTCTATGTGTTTCCATTAAATCCTCCCTATCAAGCTCCCTGCAGCCTGGTCCTTTTACCAGTTAAAGTGTATGTATGTGTTCTTATGGTTCAGAGTGTGAGTATAAGTAGATAAAACTTTTTTGGTGCATCACCCTCTTAGGTTAGGTTCTATTTTTCAGTAATCCATCTCTCTTTTGACCCCCCCTCATTATATATATATATATATATATATATATATATATATATGTATGTATGTATGTATGTATGTATGTATATATGTATGTATGTATGTATGTATGTATTAGCAACTTATTGGAATAACTCAGATGCATCAAAGGGAGCTAGCCCTTATTTAGAGACTCTCCTCTTAGTTTTTTCGTACCTACATGCAAGAGAGGAGTTTCCATTGTGATGCGTGGAAGACAAGAGCTCAGCCTCTTGTCAAGGGTGCAATCCACTGCATCAACAGGAAGTAATAGTTGCTTAGATTAGAATTTGTATATAAGTAAGTGTTAAGGCTAATGAAGGTATCCACAAAATTATTGTTCTGAGCTTGCTCAAAGGAAGTTGCCCCATAGAAGTGGCCTATGATCAATTCAATTTTTTCAAGTGTTTTGTCAGATTTAATTCATGCTACTAATTGTTGTTATTTTTTTATTTTTATTAATTATTACAAAAGGATCCTCTCATCTGGTATCAAAGCACATTACAAGGCCAATTTTTTTTCCTTCAAAAAATTTTCACTCTATTCTTCTACATAATTTTTTTTATAAATAACTCTATTCTGCTGCATAATTTATACAAGTATTTTCTTGTAACACAATAATCTATTTTGGATCAAGTAAAAAACTTGACTGCATAATTATGGGAAGTGCTTGGGTGAAATCCCTAAAACTTATTGTGAGGAGTACCACAGGAAACCTAAAGTAGCTAACCCATTGAGAAGACCTACCAGTGAAATGGGCAATGTCCCCTTCCTAATTGATTAGTTCTCATTCATGAGGAAAACTAAGAACTGTCGCATAGAGGTAAATCTATGTCCAAAAAAATTCTAGAGAGTGGTACTCACTTAGATGACATTGGTGGCTAGAGTGATATTTTAAAAACCCTTAGGCAACCATTAAAACTTGGGGCCCATTTCTATCAGTTTTAGAATATTTCAAGCAGACTCAAAATAATCTATCAATAGAGTATGAATAGACTATCAGAGAACTTGAAGGTAGATATTTGATAGAAACCATAATCTTTAAACCATCCCTAGAGTATTAAAAAGACCATTTATATAGTATCAGTAGACTCTCAGAGGACTTACCACCAAACAAAAAATAAAAACAAAAACTCAACAAAAAAAGTATTTTTTTTTTGTGTTTTTGCAATATCTCTCGATATATAGCCTTGTTGATCCTCAAAAATTATCTAAAAACCTGAAATTCTATTCCCTACATTTTCTTCCTTAAGGTCGAATATCCCAATTCCACTCCTAAATCATGTAAATCTAAAATTTCCTTTTTCTTGGGTTTTGCCATCACATCTATTTTTATCCATTTGCCTCAAAAAATTTCCATCGTGTTCATCATCTCATTATACTCCTTTGTCCCTCTTTGAATTTTTTTCTAGTTTCACTCCTAAAATTACCCTTTCTTTCATCAAGCATATTCCTATTATACAAAAAAATTAAAATCCCCTTTACCCCTTCCATTTTTGCCCAAATTAAAAACTTACTTTACTAAATGTGTCTTAACTTTAGTTTTCCTATCCATTGCAAAAAAATGTTATTCAGGTCATGGTAGTAACCCAAACAGGAGAAAAAAATGGAGCATGAAATTACCACCCTGAAGACCCACATTAGAGATCTTGATGAAAGCATTCTCAGCCTCAGTCTTTAACATACCACCATGAACAACAAACAACATACATAGTCTTCTTCAGACACTAGGTTTTCTTCTTCTAGCAATTATCATGAACTAAAGATTAATTTTCCTCAATCTAATGGTGTAGATCTAACTAGATGGATCTATCAAGAAAAATAATATTTTAGTTTGCATACTACTTTTGATTCCATCAAGGTCCCACTTGCATCCTTTCACTTAGAACTTGAAGTCCTTCATTGGTATTATTGGTATACCAAGGCTCACGATGAACCCATATGAACTAATTTTTGTACCCTCTTTTTGAAATGGTTTTGCCTTTCTAATTTTGATGACTACACTAGAGCATCGCTAAACTATACCAAATAAGAACTATGAGAGAATATCAATAGAATTTTAAAAACTAGTCAATCACATAGAGGGATTGTCTGATGAATTCTTTAGAATTTGCTTTGTCAGTAGACCAAAGGATGCAATTCAATCTGAGGTCAAATTTATTTTTCCCAGCATGATGATGGAAGCCTTAGGGTTGGCTATGTTGGTAGAGGACAAGATCATAGCTCAATATCAATTCAAATTCAATTTTACTCCATTCAAAAATATAACTCCATAATGATCTCAAACAATGTCATCCCCTAGAACCACTCATATCAAGCATTTGACTAAAGCAGATATGTAAGCCCATAGAGAAAAATGACTATGTTATAACTATGATGATAAATTCACTCAAGGGCATCGATGTGTCGATTAAAATCTCTACCTATTAGATGTGAACTCTCCACCCAAAACTAAAGATTGGGAAGATGTTCATGATACAATAGATGATCTAGAAGAAGCTCAGATGATTATGGAACCTGCTTCTTAGGAAGACCAACCAGATATCTCTATCCATGCCTTAAAAGGAGTTACTACCCCACAAAACATGTAGGTTAGGGGTTACTTCAATAATCTCCCTCTTAAAATAGTCATTGATTCAGATAGCACTCATAACTTCATTGATCCTTAGATCACCAAATAGGCCAATTTTTTATCTATCATTGCTCCAAATTTAATGTCATGATTTCTAATGGCAGAGCATTACCTTGCAAAGGGAAGTTTCACAATGTGTGTATCTCTATGGGAGATTATAAATTGTGCTCAACCATGTTTGCCTTTTCCTTTAGTGGATGTGATGTTTTGGGAGCCCAGTGGTTACACACACTTGGACCCATCTTATGGGATTTATTGAACTTTAGATGTAGTTTTCAAACAATGTGAAAAAACACACATTAAAAAGATTAAAAAATAGGATCTCTCAACATCATAAGTTCACATCACATGTAAATATTTCTTAAGAATAATTCACATAGCATTATTACCCAACTCCATTCCATTCAAATGCAACCATCAATAATCTCCACTACTCCTAATCTAAAAACCATTATGTAGAGGTATGCACATGTTTTTGCCAAACCAGTGGGATTGCCACCTTCACATCCAAAGGAACACCATATTTATCTCCTTCTTGGAAGCATTCCTCCCACCATTAGGCCTTATCATTACCCATTTCAACAAAAGACCAAGATCAAAATTCTCATTTGAGACTTATTGAAGCAAGGCATTATTTACCCTAGTACCAACCCATATTCTTCTCCATTTCTCCTTGTTTAGAAAAAGGATGGGTTATGATACCTCTACATTGATTTTTGTACACTTAATCACCCTACAATCAAGGATAAGTTATTGATCCCTATTATTGATGAGCTTCATGGTGTTCATTTTTTCTCCAAGTTAGATCTCCACTCTGGATATCACGAGATATAGATTCATGAGGATGCTATCCTTAAGATGGATTTTTACATTCACGATGCCCATTATGAGTTTTCGGTCATGCCCTTTGGCCTCACTAATGCTCCTTCAACATTTCAAGAATTAATGAATAAAATATTTTGTCCCTACCTATGAAAAATCATTCTAGTCTTCTTCGATGATATCCTCATCTATAGTAAAACATGGTCTGAGCATATCCAACATGTAGATGTTGCACTATAACTTTTCTCTATCCATAATCTTTGTGAAAAATAGTCCAAATGTACTTTTGTCCAAGATTTTTTTGGTAACTAAAAAATCAGGTAAAAATTTATTGAAAAAACAAGATGGAAAACAAGCAAGTTGCATAGCTTTCTCCTGGTCCACCAGTTGGACCAATTTTTGGGAAAGATCAATCGGGAGCATAAACCGGTCAAGAATATTCCAATCTAGGCCATGTTCTGAAGCCCATTTAGCTAAGCTATCCACAACCCCATTCCATTCACAAGGAATATGATTGAAAGTCACCTCATCTAATGAAGAGCATAATTGAAGGATCTGATGAATAATCGCAGAGAGCTGCCAGTCCGTAGCACCAAAGTTATTATTGTTCAATAAGTTTACAACCACCTGTGAGTCTGATTCACAAATGACTCTGTGCTAACCAAGATGACAGGCTTTTTAAACCACTTCTAGGATCACCATAGCCTCCATAAGGCTATTTTTGTGAATGCCCTTGTAGATGGAGAAACAAAATTGAATATTGCTTTCGCTATCCCTTCCAAGGCCTCTTGTATTGGCCATGCCTGGGTTTCCTCATGAGGACCCATCTGTATTGAATTTTAGGACACCAGGCAGAGGGGGAGTCCACTAGCCCATGCACCTAATAGGTAGTGTGTGCCATCCAACTCCAGACACAGAGGATGTGGGAGGGGCCGCCCAAGTGCTGTCTGGCTTCTCTAAAGATAGGCGGGCACTAATGGCCAAGTTAGCAGGACATAAGTCATCCCTCCAATAACATTTGGCATGAATAGTCTCCTAAAGAGAAATGATAATATGCCTCCATAACCATTGAAGCTCCTCATGTTTGTTGAGAAAGATTCTTCTGTTCATCTCAAGCCAGATGTTCCACAAGATAAAAGAGGGCCGATGGTCTAGGCCACATGGAGGTGCACAGCCTTGGAGGGAGAGGGGCCAATTCAAGACCAAAATTCAGTAGGGGAGGCCACATGCTAGCAGGTACATCCCCACGCTTGCCACCAGAGATGCCAAAGTTGTTTGGTAAGGGGGTAGAGAAAGAAAAGATGAGAGACCGTCTCTCCACTACCACAACATAAACTGCACCTAGATGGACCCTCAAATCCCCTTTTACACAAATTGTCCCAAGTAAGGACCCTATTATGGGATAAAACCCAAAGAAAAAAATTGCACTTGGGCCACTGCAATCGATTCCACACTTTCTTATGCCAGGAAATCTTCGTGACCCCAAAAGATTGAGTCATCAATGTCAGTTATCTAGTTGACATTGAGTGCTTCCCTGAGGGGGTGCCACCCCAGGCCAGGACATCTTGCTCTTGTAATGAGCTACATCTTCTCAAATCCAAAATTTGAGCCAACTCTTCTTGCTCCTCCATCATGCCTCCAAGAGGCCAATCTAAAGAATTCTTCCACCTGTAGCCCACAGCTAGACCCAAATAAAAAGGCTCCTTGTAATGATCCATAGAATCCCACCTAGCTGCAAGAAAAACATGACTCAATGGCTGGAGGTGTGGATAGGAAGATAAGAGTGGAGGAAGTCCATCCCATGAGTCATGCCAAAAGAGAGTGTCAGTGCCCCTGTTACAAATCTAGAAAAGGATACCCTTAACCAACTAAGTGCCCCACCTAAGGGTGTGCCAAGTCATAGACCCTCTCCCTTCCACCGGTAATCTGGGAATAATGGCTAGGGCAGCTCCTAGGAAGTACTTGAAATGTAGGATCCAAGCCCATAGATAGGAGGGGTTAGAGCACCAACACCAATAAAGTTTGGTAGTGAGAGCCTGACTGGAAAAGATGGCGAAGCGTAGTCTAAGACCTCCATCCTTCTTCAGGTGACAAATAGTATTCTAATTAATGAGGCTCCATTTGGCATTTTGAAAGTTACCGCTCCATAGGAATTGATGAGAAAGGGCATTAAATTCCTTGAGGAAATACACTGGAGTTGCCTGTACCATACTCCTGTAAATAGGAAGAGCCTGAATCACTACTTGGAGAAGAATTACCCTACCCACTGTGGAGAACCATCTATGTGTCTAGTGGTTAATTATTTTTTAGAGCTTATCAAGAATATTTTGCCAGAACCTCCTAGGCTTCCTTCCCACCACAATGGGGACTCCTAAGTAGGTCAAAGGAAGTAGTTGCAGCTAGAATCTGAGTATGGCAGCAATCCTCCTTAGAATCATCCCCGGGGTGTTGAAGAAAAAAATAGAAGATTTACCATCATTAATTCTTTGACCCAAAGCTACTATATAAGTATAAAGACTGAGCCAAAACACCTCCACCTCACTGCTTTTGGCTCTCCCCATAAAAGTAGTGTCATCAATGAAATGGAGGCGGGACAAGGGAGGCAGGCCTGCACCCCATTTCCACCCCTGAAGTAAATTTTGAGAGACATGGGACTCGATAAGTCACCCAAGTCCTTTAGCCATGATAATAAATAAGTATGGTGAGATTAGATCACCTTGGCAAAAACCACGTGAGGTGCCAAAGAGTTCTATAGGCTTACCATTGATGAGGACTGAGTAAGAGGGAGTAGTAACACAACTCAGTACCCATCTCACCCACTCCTGGCTAAAAACAAAGGCTAGCACAACCTTATGCAAGAAACTCTAGTTAACTCTATCATAAGCCTTGGCCATATCCAGCTTAATGATCATGGCCCATTCCTGGGAAATACTCATGGAGTGGATAGCCTCCGATGCAATAACCACTTCATCTAAAATTTGTTTACCTTCCACAAAAGCTCCTTGCTCTTTTGAAATGACTGTGGGTAGACAAGTCTTGAGCCTCTCTGTGAGGAGCTTAGTGATGATTTTTTAGACCACGTTACAAAAGGCGATGGACTTGAACTAATCCAACTGGTTTGCCTGCTCTTTGTTCAGAATAAGGACTAATAAGGTGGCATTCAAGGCTCTGAGCATCTCTTCACTGGCATAAGATTCCTGTATCACCTCCAAGAGATCTTGCTTAATAATAATCCAGAAGTCTTGGTAGAATTCAGATAAGAAGCCATCAGGTCTTGGTGCTTTACCTCTCCTTAAGCTAAAAACTATGCCCTTCAGCTCTATCATACCCACCAGCCACATAAGAAACTCATTCTAGTTTGGGGTCATGGCTATGGGAATACAAGACAAAATTATGTTCTCTGATGTTCCATCTGTGTGATTTTCATCTGAAAATAAAGTAGAATACAAGCGAGTAGCCTCCCTTGAAATAACTAGCGAGGAGTTCAAAATTGTGCCATCCACTGTAGTAAGGGAAGAAATGAAGTTCCCGTTGGATGTGCCTGAACCAAGTTATGGAAGAAAGTAGTATTCTTGTCACCTACTTAGAGCCACTCGATTCGTGCCTTCTATTTCCAAAAGATTTCCTCGCAAAGTTCCCACTCAACAAGGATAGCTTGGGCCTTGGATTCTTCTGCATTGAGGTCATCTGAAAGGCCTTGGTCCTGATTCTACCTGGTAACTTCATCCAAGTTGTCTTGCACTTTCCTCTTCATGACGTGGAGGTTGCCAAAGTAGTCTTTATTCCAAAACTTAAGCTTCCTTTTGACATACTGTAACTTTTTAGAGAAGATGTACATGGCTATCCCATAGGCTGGGCCTCCTTATCTCCACCAATGCTCCATTAAGGCCTGAAGGGTGGGCTCCCAAAGCCACATCAGCTAGGAATTGAATGGTGGCTCTTTAGGGGCCACAATGAAATTGGTGAATAGCTTGATAGGCCAATGATTAGAGCCTCGTTAATCAAGAATTTTGAATGAGAGATGAAAAGAGCTAGAGAGCCAAAAGCACAAGACCAGGAACCTATCTAGGTGTTCTGAAATTGCATCCTCCCCAGTCTTTCTATTATTCCATGTGAAAAGGCCATTTAGGGGTTCCAAGTCTGAAAGGTGCAAAAAGGTGATATTTTGCTGGAGGAGCTCGAAAGATGGGCCCAAATGACCTAACCCTCCCATTTTCTCCTTCACGCTAAGGATAACATTGAAATATCTAGCCATAACCCAAGGAAGGAAGGGATGGTAGCCTCAAATGTATCGGATGTGGTCCCATAGCCTGCACTGTCTAGAAAAGTCAATAGGAGCATACACATTGGTCACAAGAATCCTCTCACTTGTCTCATGAGATGAGGTAATCATTGATAGGGTTGAGCTGCTGGAAATCTAATGCAATGGTGTGATTTTCCATGGATCCCACCACATAGCCAACCTGCCAGAGTTTCCCAGGGTGCCAACACACTGACACTATCCATAGAGCTAGATGTTAGGGGCGTAAGCCAGCATAGAATCCACTGAGAGCTTGGTCTCTTAGATACATAGAATATCAGGAGAATGATCCAACAGTAATTTATGGATAGATTTTTGTCTAGGGGCTCTATTTAGTCCTCACACATTCCATGAGAGAAAAATCATTGGGTAGAATGATTAAAGTGCTCATCCAAGGGCTTAACAACCCCTGACTCTACCAGCAAGTCACCTGTGAGTTTAATTCTATCTTGATCCTTTTTGCACCTAGATTTAGAAGGGGTGGTAAAGGAGACTTTCTTGAATGGTCTTTACATCAATCCTAAAATAGAAAGAGGGCCTTTTTCTTTACTGGAATCACCTGTACTCTTCACCAAATCTACCCAACATCCTTCCTTAACTTGAGAGACATGGGCCACTAACGGGGTACCATCCTCTTGGACATGAGGTATCTCTAAGGTCGGCTGATCCTCCAAGTCCTGAGTGCCCATAGGAGTAGAAATTCTCTCCGTAAGGTCAACCTGCACCTCCTGCATATCCATCAGAAAACCCTCCTCTATGAGCATGTTATCAAAGGCCTCAAACTGGTTAAAACCTTGGTCTGCCTGGCGATCTAAAAGAGGCCACTTTTGTCCCCTCCCCCTAGCCTTGTGCCAAACTGTGGTGAATCCATCCCAGTCTGGAGCATTTGAGCTTGAGGGTTTTTGATCTGAGTTGGAGGTACTCATGTGTGCCTTTCCTTTGGTTGCTCCTGTTGTTTGCCCACTACCATTACCCCCAGCACTAGGAAGCCCATTTCCTGCCACTTCATTGGGCAGTCACGATCCATAAGAATTTCCTATTCCATCAACATCTTTGACCACTAGAGGGCATTGTCGGTGTAGATGGCCATACACATGGAAAATTTAGCATCGGAAAGGAATGGCTTCATAGTCTAGCTGTTAGACCCAAGATGAAGCACCCAAGCATATCTCCATCAAATCTGGCAATGGGTTATTTAAATCAATATCCACAAAGATACAGGCATAGGTAATTACCTTTTTTTCTAGTGATTGGTGTGAGATTGCAGCTGGTGTCCCAATCATAGCGGCAATTTGGCAAATAATGTCCTCTCGCCAGAATTCTAGAGGTAGCCTCAAAAGATGAACCCATACAGGGACACGAGATGGGAGGTCCTCCATAGAGTTAAACCCTACATGCCATGGTTTAATAAATATTTTTATGCGGTCATAGAAATAAGGGCCTCCCTCAAAGATCCAATTCTTGTCTGCTACTGATGTGAAATTCACCATGAAATAACTATTGTTAGCTAGCATAATGTCAAAATCACCTTCCACCTACCAGTCTGATGGATCCAGGCTTCCAAGGCCACTATGGAAATTTAGATTCCAAGGAATTTACAAATCAGAGCATGTTTAGTCAAATACTCAACGTCCTCCTTTATTGACTCAAGTGAGATGACCAACAGCAGTCTCTCCTGGCTGTGCGGTAAACATCCATTAATCCTATTGATTTTGGTTCGATCACTGACCTACATAGAATCCCTATCTTGGGGAGTCACTCTAACCCCCTTTCACTTAACTCTTAGATGCCCTTGGGGAGAAACAATCCTGGCATCTCCCTCTGCATCTCTCACTCCATTGCCATCTCCATTCCTATCGGCCATCGCGCCCTGCATGTCTCTATCTACCATCGCACCCTACATACTTTTGTCCAAGATTAAGTAGAGTATCTTAGGTATATTATTTCAGCCCAAGGGGTTCATGTGGATCCTAAAAAAATAGTTACCATGACAAATTCGCTGCATACTCAGACACTCAAGAGCCTCCATGGTTTTTTGGGCCTGACTAGATATAATCACATGTTTGTCAAGGATTATGGGAAGATTATAACTCCAGTTATAGCTATGTTGAAATAAGATGTTTTTACTTGGACACAAGTTATTGAGTGTGAATTTAAAAAATTCAAACAAGTTATGAGTACTACACATTTTCTAGATATGCCATATTTTACCAAAACATTCACTATCGAGAGTGATGCTTATGGCAATGGACCTGGTGATGTTCTCCTCCAATAAGGATGCCTCATTACATTTATAAATAAATCCCTTTCTATAAATAATTAGTGATATTTACTTATGAGAAGGAAATGATGGCCATTTTGCATGCAGTACATAAGTGGTGGCCATACTTACTGAGAAATCATTTTTACATAAAAACTAATCAATAGAGTCTAAAATATTTCTTAAAACAATGGGTCTTCACCCCATCATAATATAAATGGGTCAAAAAACTCATGGGTTATGACTATGAGATCGCTTAAAAGAAGGGTAAGGACAATATTATGGCTGATCTTCTATCTCGCACATTTGTAGACCAAGCTTCCCTTTCATCTATTTCCATGCCTATTCTAAATTGGTTGGATGATATACAATAAGGTTAATTCAATGAATCCTTATTATCTCAAAGCATTCAATAGTTGGCCACTAAACCCTCAACTATATTGTATTATTCATGAGATGGTGTTCATCTATGATACAAGGGTCATCTAGAGCACAAATATTTAATAGGTTATATTCTATGAACTCCATGATTCTACATCTATAGGGAAATCAAATTTTCTCAAAACATATGAGTGAGCATGACTCAAATTCTCTTGTAAGGGAATGCAAAAGTAAATTTAATAGATGGTGGCTAAATGTGATACCTACTAACAAAACAAGGTTGAAACAACACTCATCCCTAGATTGTTCAAACCCTTGCCCCTCCTTATCATGATTTGGATAGATATTTATATATATTTCATTGAGGGGATCCCTAAATATAGAGGGAAAATGATGATCTTGGTTATGGTTGATTACCTCTCCAAATATAGTCATTTTTATGCCCTCAACCATCCCTATACTACCTCCACAATTGTACAAATATTCTTGGACCATATTTTCCATCTTTATGGAATTCCTTCATCCATTATCTCAGATCATGATGAAACATTCGCTAAATTTTTTTTCACACAATTATTTTGATTCACTAGCACCTAATTAAAGATGAGTTATGGGTATCATCCACAAATATATGGCCAGACTAGAATTGTCAACAAATGCAACATTCCTTCATTGCTTCACCTAAGAAAAACAACATTAGTGATCAAAGTGGCTCCCTCTCATTGAATGGTGGTATAATACATCCTACCACACTTCAATGAAAATGACTCTATATGAAGTAGTCTATGGTCAAGCCCCACTAGTGCTCCTTCTGTACACCCCCAATAGTTCATCAATTTAAGCAGTTGACACGATTCTCTAAACCTGAGATTAGATCCTTATTAAACTATGATACAATATTCATATGGCACAAAATTGAATGAAACAACAAGTGGATCAAGACCATTCTAAGCACACCTTTCATGTAGGTGATATGGTTTTTATTTGCCTACATCCCTAAAAGCAATCCTCCCTAAAAGTCAAAGGGAATCATAATTTATCTCCCAATTTCTATGGGCCCTATAAGGTTCCTTAGAAGATTGAGTTGGTTGATTATAAGTTAGAGCTCCCACCTTCTTCCCAAGCTTACCTAGTATTTCATGTCTCTTATCTTAAGAAAGTTCTTGGAATAAACATATGAGTGAAAAATATTTTACCAGACCTTGATAATGAAGTATCCATTCTTCTTGAGTCAAAGGCAATCCTAGATAGTCACACACAACAACTTCACTCCCATTCCATCATTGAGGTTTTAATTTAGTGGCATGGAATGCAACCAGAGGATGCAACATGGGAACCACTATTTTAGATTCATGCCAATTCCCATATTTGAAGCTTTGAAGGCAAAGATTTTTCTAAGAGGGAGGGGATGTTATGAACCCATGATATCTCTTCTCTTTACTTTGTTATTTTAGTAGTTTTTATAAATTCATATGCTTTGTAAGTCATCCCTTGAGCATTTTGTTTTATCCCACATTCATGGGAAGTATTAGTTGCTTAGATTAGAATTTTTATATAAGTGTTGAGGCTAATGAAGGTATCCATGAAATTATTGTATTGAACTTGCTCAAAGGAGTTTCCCCCTCAAAGTCGCCTATGATAAATTCAATCTTTTAAAGTGTTCTATCAGATTTAATTCAAGCTACTAATTCTTTTTATTTTGTGTATTTTTATTAATTGTTATAGGAGTATCCTCTCAGCTTATGCCTTAGAAAGTGTGAAGAATAAATTGGGTTTGTAGATCATGGAATAAAAAGGAAATCCAAGGTTGGATTCAAATTGTGTTTAGGTGTTCAAAATAAAAATCTATAATGAACTTCAGTACATGGCTTGGTATCAGGGCCTACCCCCTCATTTCACACATCATAGTGATAAGAGTGTCAGGTGCTTACCCAAAATTTACTAAATTTTATAGTTTATACTCAACAAAAGAGATGAGTTGGTTCTCCCCTTAGTAATAACCTCTAAGTAGGATTATCAGGAAAGGGTAAGGTTTACCTTTAGGTGATTAAATTCTAGTCAGGCCTTGTCTAAAATTTGTTTTTATGTGTTTATTGATTATGTTGTTTAGTAAAGTGTGTGATAACAAGAGTGAAACTATGATTAATTACTTTGCCTTAAAGTTACTAGATGAACTAAAACAATCAAGCAATCAATGTATGTAAAGGATTTATTTTATGCCAAAATAATTTTCATATTTTATTCGATTAGAATAGAATAAATGAAGAAAGAAAGGAACCTATATGATGTTATGTCCCACCAGGTATGCCAAAATGTTTATCTTAATTTATTCTCATTTCTTAATTTTAGAAGAAGATAAGAAACTAGTAATAAGGGTGTGGTATAAATACCTGGTTGATGATGCACATGTAATCTAGATGAAGATGGTGAATTACTCTTTAGCTAGGAAGGAATAACCTACAAATAAGAACACATTAATAAAGGGGGTTATTTGGAAGATAGTTAAGTGGATTGTTGATGAGTAGAGTAGATTAAGGATTGTGAGTATGACCCATAGGTCATGCTCCTATTGGAAGAATGGTGCTCTTACAAGTTGAGCATGAGTGAAGAGGTATAATGTGATCCAAAAGGATATTTTAGATATCTTGAGATTGAGGAAAGGAATACTGGTGTTTGGGAGAGCTTGGTGTCTAGTTTGAGAGATTGATCAGAGTATGGATAGTGTGTATGACCATCTGGTCATGTTTTTGAAGCTATGACAGATTTGTTGTTGTGAAGAATGCATTGAGTGTGTAGAATTGAAGAAGAGTTGATATACTTTGTATCTCCATCAAATTGGTTAGCATCAGTGTTGAAGAGATTGTGTTTTATAGGTTTTGTTGTGGTAGCTTAGCATCTAAGGTGGTTTTATCCTCCTTGCAAGGTAATACTTGCTCAAAGGTCTAGTTGTTGTGGGTGCTCAGCTAGATAGGTGTAGTAGCTCCTTATGGGATTGTAGTCTCACTAAAATTAGGAATGGTAGTTCCTTGATCAGTAGCTTGATAGTCTAAAGTAGTTATTTTTTTATAAGATAGTAGTCCAATTAAAAGTTCTAGTAGGTTTTATTTCCCAAGAGGGTTTCCCATGTATGTTATGTTTTTTAATGTGTTTGATCTTGGATTATCTTTCTTGTACATTTCTATGACTAATGTGTATGGTTCATGAATGCTTATGGTAAATGATTAAGGACTTGTAAACATCAAAATTGAAATTAGAACTAAAGTTGAAATATGTGGGATCACTAATTAACACCACCCCCTCTCATTGATTATACCTATAAAAATTGGTATCATATTGGGTCCTTTGGAGGAAACCTAACATCTTGAAGGTGATTCTAAGTAGGTAAAAATATGGTTGATCAGTTGAAGAAATAAAATCAACAATGGAATGTTGCGATCAAGGCACATGAAGAACAAATGTGTACTTTAAATAAAGATGCCAAATAATATGAGAATGTTATCAATGATCTCAAGGTTTAGCTAAAAGATTCTAAGACAAGGTTGAGTTCAAAACAAGATGAGTGCATTAAATTAGAAACCAAGCTAGATTCACTGAAGGATGAGCATGATAAATTTGTTGTCAAGATAAGCAAGCATGAAGAAGATAAAAAAAGTTAGATTAGGTCAAGATAAATGAAATAAGATCATTAAGATAGCCCAATGAAATAAGGTATGCCAGTTATTTTCATGGCTAGTGTCATTTTTGATATCAATATGGTCATAGGGAATTTTAGAAAGATGAGCTCTAAGAATGAGTTCACATGGTGCCTTGAAAGAAGGAGATTTTTTTCTTAGAAAAGACATAACTCAGATCAATCAAGATGTATGTTTAATGATATTATTTTTTATAGTTGCAATAAAGTAGGACATATTTCCAGATTATACAAGAATAGTTTAAAGAATTATTCTACTCCTAAAGATTACTCAAAGGTATTGAGACTAAAGACTTTGAAGGATAATCTTGATCAAGGTGAATTGCTTGCTAATGCAAAAAAGGAATTAGATATCAAGAAGATATAGGAATTCCAAGAGGATATATCTTCTATCAAGATACAAAAGGAAGATCAAAATTTTCATCAAGCAAAAGTTATGAATGATCTTGTTTGTTTCACATATCATAGAGTTGGTCACCTTGCTAGGTATTTTAAGAACATGTTGAATAAGTTCCCAAAGAAATATAAGGTATATAGAGCTCCTATAAGGTTCAATAAGGACAAACTTAGGTGTCAATATGAAATATTGTCAATGCTAATCACAGTAGTCCAAAGGTTGATAAGAAAGTTGCTCTAGAAGGCTCTGTTGAAAAATTAGGATAAGCTCAAGGATCAAGTAGGTAATATGGATATAAAAGATAAGAAGAGTTAGAATTCGGTATGGAGACCTAATGTAGTAAAGACTAATGAGACTAACTCTATTGAGTCCAATAGTATTGATGGATTGTTTTCCAAGATAGAAAAGGAATAAAAAATAAAGGAAAGTCAAGAGTTTCTATTGATAGTTTTTGTTGACAAGTCTAAAATAGAGAATATGTCAATAGTATAGTTAGAAAAGGAAAATAAAAAGTATGTTCATGTTGAAAATAAAGAGACTAAGCTTAAGGATAAGACCAAGGTATTGATTGAAACTAGTCATGAGGTATGTATGGATCCAAGTGACCATCCTATTGTTGTTGAGAATGTATCATGTAAAGAACATCAATTGTCTATGCCTATTGATGAAGTTCTAAGTTGTAAGAAAGATTATTCAGATAAAAGGGTATGTAATGAATTTGTATTATCTCCATGTTTTATCAATTCAATCATAGAAGAAAAGGAGAATGTTGTAGTATATGAGGAAGTTGTTTTTCCTAAGCCAAAGAATAAGAAGAAGAAGAACTAAAAATATCATATGAGCAAGGAAGAGTAGGAATATGAGGAGTTGTGGGCAACTCCTGGTTATACACCATGGTAGAGCATTATGGTGTAGAGGGGTGTCTTTATCTAGGCTTCAAGGAGACAGTTGTCAGTCAGAGGAAGCTTGGTGTCTATTAGATATTTTTTGGTGAGAAGATATGAAAATAAGTTTTTGAAGTCTTATTGAAGATATCATCTTCTTGATGAAGCATGATGTTAGGGGGAGATATGTAATTGGTTAGGTCATAAGTTCAAAGGATTTAGTAGTTGAATCTGAGAAAGAAAGTGTGGAGAATAAATTTTGTGTGATTAATATGTTAATGCCTATCAGAGATGGTCTTTGGTTTAGGATGAGCAACAAGTTCATGATCTTGTTTAAAATTTTTGTGAAGGAGCTATAGTCCATAGTCAGATTGGGTGGTTTCAGGTGGCTTAATGAGATTGATGCAAAGATCAAGAAGTGTTTGGTTCTAAAAAAGTTTTTTTCATTTATTTTTGATGTGATGTAGGTGTTTTTAAGGTTTGAATAAGTGTGTGATGGATGCCTCCAAGTGTGCAATAAGTTTCAAAGATGTGCATTAACTAGAAGGAGGTTTATTGACCTACTTATTTTGAGTTTTTAGGGTTTTGGGCTATTGTAGAAAAGTGGTTTACTTTATGATTTGAGGATTATTAATTTGTTGAATGAGATAAATGGGTGATTAAATCAAGGTTCATATATTTTTGAAGGTATGCGGTTCCCTAGTTATTTAAGTTTTTGTCAATATGGAGGGCTAATTGGCTAATTGGTTTGTGAAGGAAGTATATTTTAAATGATGGGCTTGGTGTTGAAAATTAGTGTGATTGAGGGGGCATATGATAGTGATCTAAATATGGAGTTTTAGGTCATGAATCTATGTATACTAAAAGATGTGGGATATACAAGTTTTAGGTATGGTTATAAGGAGGCTAGATAGGCCTAGTTTAAATAAGAGTGATTTTTTCTTAGTTTCTTAAAAAGATCAAGGTTTGAGTATATAAAGGTATGTTATTAGTTTTGTTGAGTACATGTTTCTTATTTTGCATAGTGAAGATGCAAATTTGGTGCTCATGGAAGTATCTTGAGAAGGAAGGTTAGTAAGCCTGCATGTTGGTTCTTCATGGTGTGTTGAGATATGAAGATGCTCACAAGGTGAAATTGCTTAGAGGTCTTAGGGGGAGCTCCAATCAACTTTTTATTGATGAGTGATATTATATTTTAGTTCTTTTTGGTGTTCTTTCTTCATTATTTGTTGTGTTTTTAAAGAGAGTGTTGGCATAGAGGAAGAAGATGTTGTCAAGATAAGAAGAGGTTGGCTAAAGGTAAATGGGAGTTTGTATCGTATTTATAATATGGTCCTTTCCTATTTTGATAATTTTTTTAGGTTGTTAGTATTAATTTGTGCCTACTTTATCATTTTGTCAGAGGGGGAGAAAGTCCTGATTGTAGGAGTGCTTTGAAGAGAGAGAAGGTGAGCTATATATTACTATATAGATAAATGTTGACATCAATGACAAAGGGGGAGATTATTGGAATGTTGTCATGTTGATGTCATGGTGGTGTCATGGAAGTTCCTTGGTGAGTGGCTTAATAGTCTTGATAGTGTATGTGACAATAACAAAGTGTGCAATGTGCTTGTTCTTGTATGACAAAGTGTGCATTGAGCTTGTTGTAGTGTGTTTTATGTATGGTTGGTTGATATTCATTATTGACATAGATTTAGAGGATCAAGGATGAGTATGGATGTTTTAGCATGTGAAAGGGGTAATATAAGATGTGATCCATGATTTGAGAGTTTGTGTGCATAAGTGGAATTAATCTGGTAGTTTATTGTTCTCATCTAGACACTTTGGGTCCAGTGGTAAAACATATGAGTTGGTAATTTGATGACATCACCATTGTCACATGGAAATGAGTCAAAGAGATCTAGCCATATAGCTATGATCACTGTAGTCCTTAGTTATTATGCACCAAATCTCAAGTCATGCATTAAATCACGGTCAAAGTTATGAGGGTGCAAAGTTGGTTTCTCATTCAGAATTCACTATTTTCTCATAGCCTAATTTACAAAGTGGTTAGAAAGAGCTGAGTAAGCATGTTGATGAGGTCAAAATTCACACATATGGAGGTGAGAGGATAAGGTGATCATATGGGTTTATTCATTCTTGGACCTAATTTATGTATGTTTAATTTAGATCATGCAATGTAGCATGTCAAAGGATATGCATATGCAAAGTTTGGCTCTTAAGTAGATTGACTGTGTTTTCCCATACTTAACCAATTTTTCAATATGGTAGAAAGAGCCAAGTGAACATTTTGAATGCATTATATCTTGCATGTGTGAAGGTGTCAAGAAAATCTAATCATATGGGTTTTTTTAATTTTTGAGTAGAGATTATTTGCACTAAATTGATATCAATTGTTGAAGCACAACAAATGTTATGGTTGCTCAAAGTTGGTCTTATAGATAAATTTGGACATGGTTGACTCTATTATAGAAGCTTATGAGATGGCCCTTTAATGGCATTATATCTCACATGAATGAGAGTTCTAAGAGTAGTGAGTCATATGGCTAGATTCTCCTAAGGAAGGAGACCATCTAGTCCAAATTTGAGATCTTGCAAGTAAGTGCATAAGAAGTTATTTAGGATCAAAAATAGATACTCATGCATATTGACAAGGTCCCCATACTTGGTCATTTTTTAATGTGTTAAGCTCGATCAAGATCAATAGTGCATGAGTACTATAAGGAGTTGGGAGGAAGTGATATGAGGATAATTGTATGGCATTTAACATTTGAGAAAATGTACAAGATCTTGATCCAATAGTTGGTAGATGATCATATAGTTTTATCAATGGTGAGCATTGATCAATAAAGACCTTGTTCATATATAGAGATCAATGGAGCATATTAAGTGAACATTTTGAGATAACATGATATGAGATTAAAGTGATAGTTGTTTAACATTTATCTTTGGTGGTATATTCATTAAATCATGAACAATATTGATGGTGTGAGATTGAACTTGATCTGAGAATCCATGATATTCAAACATTGTGTTTGAAGGATAACTATGATTGTTGATATTCAAATATTTGAATTTACATATGAAAAACCAAAGCTCTATATTTTAACCATAGCTTTCAATAAAAGATGAATTTTCTCATTTAATAAAAATAAAATTAGTAGAGGACTCCATGGCACATCCATTTAACCTAATTTAAAGATTTGGAAGTGAATATAAACATAGTCATGGTGCTCCAAAGTTGACTATATGTTTGACTATGTTTTGCGAGTGATCCAAAAAGGATATTTAGGCTTGTGTTGGTGATTTTTTGATGTCTCATGATGAATTAAATATTAGGGAGTATTTAAAACTCTATGAGGAAGATCTATGTATATTTTTTAAGTAAGATCAATCTATCTTGAGTATCAAAAATGCTTAAAAATTTGATTGTGTGTTTGCTCATGGTGACTATGTACTTAAGGTCTCTATTTGAGTAATTTGAGTATATGTATAGGTGAGATAAGTTGACTATGATCATTTGAGGATGTCTTAGTGGATATAAAGAGTTGAAATATGTTATTGGAAGTGGTCCTATGTTCATTTTTTACTCGAGGATGAGCTATATGGGTAAATAGGTCTCCATGAGACCCATAAGAGCTACAAATACCTTTCTTAAAAGGTGTAGCTACTTAAGGGTGACCCATATATGCTATGGCTGACCTATATATATTTTATTGAGCCTTATATTCATATGATATATGTTTTAAGGGTTATTACATGCCTAATGGTCAACCAAGATGGTGTTGATCAAGATTAATCTATATATAGTAGAACCGAAGATGTTGGGTTCTAGATTTGGAAGACTTGGAGTGGTGCAAGTGTTGAGTGAAGAAGAGAAGAGGTCAAGTGTGGCCAATGGTTGCATTGATGAGTAGATTAAATTAAGGACTATGATTATGACCTATAGGTCATGTTCTTATTGGCAAAATCATTTTCTTACAAGTTGAGCATGAATGAAGAGGTTTAATGTGATCCAAAAGGATATTTTAGATATCTTGAGATTGAGAAAAGGATTGATAATGTATATGAGAGCTTGGTTTCTAGTTTGAGAGATTGATTAGAGTATGGATAGTGTGTATGACCATCTAGTTAATTTTTTGAAGCTATGATAGAGTTTTTATTGTGAATAATGCATTAAGCATGCAAAATTGAAAAAGAGATGATATACTTTGTATCTCCATTAGATTGGCTCAAAATTAGTGTTGAGGAGATTGTGTTTTATATGTATTATTGTGGTAGCTTAGCATCGAAGGTGGTTATAGCATCCTTGTAAGCTAATACATATTAAAAGGTCTAGTTATTATGGGTACTCAACTGGATAGGTGTAGTAGCTCCTTATGGGATTGTAGTCTCATTAAAACTAGGAATGGTAGTTCTTTGGTCAGTATCTTGTTGGTCTAAATTGGTTCTTGTTTTATAGGATAGTATTCCAATTATAGGTTCCATTATTTTTTATTCCCAAAAGAGTTTCCCATGTATGTCATGTGTTATGTGCTTGATCTTGGATTATTTTTCTTGTACATTACTATGAATAATGTGTGTGCTTCATGAATGCTTATAGTAATTGATTAAGGACTTGTAAAGATAAGAATTGAAATTGGAACTATAATTGAAATATGTGGGTTCATTTATTCACACCCTCTAAGTGATTATACCTATAACACTCATTTATTTTATGATTATTTTCCCTTTGATGATATGATTTTTCTCTCTAAACCTATTGATATAAATCTATAATTAAATTATTTAAATTAGGTTCAAGAAAATTAGTCAAATTAAATAGAAGAGATTATTGATACTTCCAATGGGAGATGAAGTAGAAGTGAGGGTAGAAGACTTGATTCATAAACTAAAAGACAATAGAGATTAGAATTATCTTAGCAAAGGTGAAGATGAATCTGAAGCTAAAGAAGAACATCAGATAGCTGTAACACCATGGATTTCTACAAATCCAATTAATGTTAGAAGTCATCCTGGTAAAGTTACCTTCCCTTAAAGGGTTAAATATACCAATTTTTTTCGGTTCTCTTAGAGAATATTGAGAAAACCATTTAGAAGCATTTAGATTAGTTTGTGTTACTCTTGGTATAACAAGTGAAATGATTTATTTAAGAATTTTTTCTCAAATACTTGAAGGAAAATATTACCAAACATTTATTAGTTTACCTTCCAAAGTGATTAGCACATGGAAAGGTATTGAAGAATGGCTAGAATTATACTTTTGGGAAAGCCAAAAAAAATATTGACCTAGTCAATGTCCTTAAGAAATTTTATCTTAATCTACGCGAGACCATTTATCATTTACTATTAGATTTATTAAGTTACCTTAGAAGATTCATTATGATCTTAGACCTTTTAAGAAGTTATCTAGACTTTATTTTTGTAATTTTTTACCCATAAAATATAAAATTGCCTTAGAGGATAGAGATATTATAGAATATGATGAAACTTTAACATTCTATATTTCATATGAGAAGACACTTAAATATATTAGATTAAGAGATATATTTTCTATAGGTATAAATTCAGATAATGGAAAAAATTTAAAAGTTATTTGGGGTATAGGAAAGGATTTGGTCATTGTTAAAAGACAGTTAAATGATAAACCTTCTTTATCGAATAGGAATAATACTAAAAGTAAAAAAATTAGACATTGTTTATTACTATAATGTATGTGAATTATATCATGATCTAGATTTATGTGTTGTTTTTCACAAGTTTAAAAGAATTCTTCAAGGAAAAGATTTTATATCTTAAGATCTACCAGACAACATAGACTTGTATGCTCTTAATGATCCATTAGAAAATGAAAATCTTTATGTTGTGAATACTACAAATAAATATTTTAGTTCTTCTCAAAATAATAATTCTTATTCTAATGATAAATAAAAAACAATTAATAATAATGTTTGAAGTAGTTCAACTAATAATACTGCTCAAAATATTGCATTATCAACTAGTTATAATAATAGTCAATATCAACATTATAAACTTAAACATTTTAGACAAACTAAAGATAAAAATTACAATACAATTAATGATTTGTCTATAATCAAAGCTATATTCTCATTACTCTAGATAGCTATCCTTCTAGGATAGCTTGATAAAATCATAAAAGTTATTAAGAATCCTAAAACTAATATAGGCTTATAAGAAGAAGGCAGTAATGAAAAGTGAATTGTTTATACTCAAAGTTATGATCATCATACATATTATATACCTCTTTTTTATGTTATAATTAAAATTCATAATAAGTTAATCCACAATTTTATCCTAGATATAAGTGCTTTAAATAATATAATGCTTAAATTCATTACATATCAATTAGGTGTATCTTATAAAATTGATAATATGAACCTTATTGGATTTGATTCTAGATAGAATAAAAATTGTGGTAAGCTTCATGAAATATCCATTAAGATTGCTCAAGATGACAGAATTAGATGAATGAAAAATTTCCAAGTTGTAGATATTCCTAGTAATTATGCTATCTTGCTAGGTAGAGATTGTTCAAAAGTAACTAGTGCTTTTGTTACAAATGATATCACATAGGTTCCTATTAGTAATGATATCACTTTCATCAAAAGAGAAGATTGGTTCAATACACTTATAGATTAATTCACTTCTTCCACCCTTTTCTATGTTGAGATAGGAATTATAACTTATGAATTGTTGAATTTAGATGAACCAAAAAATCAGCATGATAAATTTTTTTGAAAAAAATATATTATGGTCTCTTTATTTTGATGAAACTTATTCTCAATAAGGTAATGGTGCTGGAATTTGTCTAATTTTCCTATTGGTAAAATTTCTAGTTATACCTTCAAATTATCATTTGAAAATACTAATAATTATGTAGAATTTGAGTCTTTATGTTTAGGTTTGGAAAAACCAATAGAACATAACATTAAATATTTAGAAGTCTTTGGAAATTCTAAATTAGTTATTAGACAAGTTTAAATTTTTTATAAAACTAATAAAAATCATCTACATCTTTATACGTAGAAGGTTTGGTCTTTACTTGAATATTTTGAGGCCTTTAATATCAATCGTATTCTTAGAGAATTTAATATAAGTGTTGATAAGCTTGTTATTTTTACATCTAATCCAACACTAAGTGAAAGTGAACCTACCACAAACTTCTTTTATGTAGAATTTTTTTGACCTAAAATTACTAATTTAAATGATAGTTGGCATGTTTTTAGTTGTGATGAAGATATATATTCTTTCATTAAGGGTAATTATTTTGATCATGATAATTATGTGTTAAATTGTGGAGATAACTTGCAATTAAGTACTAAAAAATTATCTATTGGTTTAGTAAGTTTATAATCTATGTTTACACCTAATGATCTGCCCAAAAATTTTAGAATGAAAGAACCTTCTAGGAGAATCATAGGTGAAACCATTCCTATCAACTTAAGTATAGAAGAGGATAAAAAATATGTCTATTTACGAATCTAAGTTTTTAAAAGTGAGAAAGTTAGATTTATTAAGTTATTTAAATAAATCATTGATGTTTTTGCTTGGTCATACAAGTATTTTAAAGGTTATGATACTAAAATTATTAAACATGACATACCTATAAAACCTAGTATTAAACATGTAAGCCATAAAATACAAAGAGTTAAGCCTTTGTTATAAGGCATTATTAACAAAGATTTAGACATAATGATTCATACTTGCATCATTTTCCTTGTAAAATATTCTGAATGGATAACTAATTTTGTGTCGATTAGGAAGAAAAATGATGATATAAGATTATGTGTTGATTTTAGAGATTTGAATAAAGCTAGTGTTAAGGATAATTTTCCTCTACCAAGTATAGATTAGATTTTATAAGTTTAAAGATTAGAAATGATGTCATTGTTAGATGAATTTTCTAGTTATAATCAAATTTTTGTAAATTCTAAAGATAGACATAAGAATACTTTTACTACTCATAGAGGGACTTTTGCTTATAGAAGAATGCCTTTTGAATTAATGAATGTAGGAGCTAATTTTCAAAGAGATATGCATGTTTCTTTTGATGATTTGATTGGCATTATTATTTAGGTTTATTTAGATCATCTCGTCATTCATTTGAAAAAATGAAAAAAAAGATTTAGATCATCTTAATGAAATTTTCACAAGATGTATAAATTATGGTATTTCTTTGGATCTAAAGAAATCCATTTTTGGTGTCACCAAAGGTAAGTTGTTAGGACATATTATTTATAAGGATGGCATTTCTATAGTTGCCAAATGCATTAAAGCTATTAAAGAGTTACCTCCTCCCAAAGTTCAATCTAGTTTAAGGTCTTTCTTTGGTAAAATGAATTTTGTTAGGAAATTTATATCATATTTTGCTGATAAGTCTAACCCTTTTTAATTATTATTTAAGAAAGATAAAATTTATGCTCGGGATGAAGGTGATGATTTAGCATTTAATAATGTTAAAGATGCCATTGCAAGTGCTCTAGTTCTCACCAAACCTAATTTAAAGAAAGCATTCATTCTTTATGTTAATGCTACTAAAAAAGTCATTAGAGTTATAATCACTCAAGAATTTGAAAATAATGATGAAAAACTAATTAGTTACATGATTCAAGTTTTAAAAGATGTTGAAACTAGGTACCCTCTTATTGAGAAATTTGTTTCCTCATTAGTTTCCTTTTTGATTAAATTTCATTATTTATTCATTGAAAATAAATTTTGTATGTCATCTAATGTGCCTATTTTATCTTATCTTTTAAAATAACCAACCATTCATGGAAGGATTACTAAGTGGATTTTACATATTCGAGAATTTGATCTTGAATTCAAAACATTAAAAATAATTAAAGTTAATGACTTGGAAAAACATTTAGATGAAAGCACTCTTTTAGATATTAATATTTTGGTTTTTTTAGTTGATAATAATTTAAATACAAATCCTCATTTAAAGACCATGAAAATTTCTAATTTTTATAAAAAGTTCAAATTTGGTCTTGAAATGAATGAATGAGATTGTTTATTGGCTAAAGATGACTAGTATCATGACTTAGTCTTTTATTTTAAAAATCAGACTTGTCCTAATAATTTTGATAAAAAACAAAGATACTTATTACAATTGAAATCTTTAAATTTTTGTTTTTTAGAAATTTTCTTGTTTTATCGAATAGGCATAGAGTTTTATTAAGATGTCATATGCATGATCAAACCCAAAATGTTCTTAGGGGGCATCGTGAAGAAAATTGTAGTGGACATTATGCTATAAAAACTACTACTTATAATATTTTAAGGGCACATTATTATTTGCCTAATATATTTTAGGATGCTCATAAGTTAGTTCATTTTTATATGCCATGTCAATTGTTTGTTGGTAGGGATAAGTTAACTGTAATGCCTTTAAACCTTATCATTCCTTAAAAACCATTCAAAAAATGAGGCATTGACTTTATTTTACATATATACCCACCTTCATATACTAGTCATATGTATATACTAATAACTACAAATTATTTCACTAAGTGGCATGAGGCCAAACCACTTAAATTTTTTGTAATAGGTGAAGTAATCTCATTTTTTTTAAATTAGATTTTCTCTAGATTTAAAGTTCTTTATGAATTTATTGCAAATAATGGACCTCAATTTTTTTCAAATAAATTTTCATATTTTTGGAGAAAATATTCAATTATATATAGTTATTCATCCAAATATTACCCTCAAGGTAATGGTCAAGCTGAGTCAACTAATAAAGATATGATTATGATCATGAAGAAATTAGTTTGTGAGAATAAAATAAATTAGCATCTTAAAATTTTTGAAGCTTTATGGGCTAATAGAACTATTGTTAAGGTAGAAACTAATTATTCACCTTTCATATTGACATATAGACTTGAGGCCACCTTACCAATAGAACTTTAGATTTCTTCAGATAGAATCACTTTATAATATGTTGTTGAAGATACTAGTTTGATTGAAAATATATTACATGATTTGATATCTCTTGATGAATTTAAAGTAATAGCATTATATAAATTAGAAAGGGCTAAACTAAAATTGAAAAAAAAATTAATAAAAAAGTTTCTAATAAAAATTTTAAAGTTGGTGATTTATTTTTATACTGGGATAAAGCACACAAAGACCCTGGTAGGCATCATAAATTTGATTCATTATGGATTGGTCCTTATAGAATTACCACTGTACTTGGAAATAATATTTTTTATTTAAAATATCTTGAATTAAATTGGTTACATTACTCAGTTAACAACTATTATTTGAAATTTTTTCACGATTAGCTAATTTTAGATTTGTCTTTTTATTTCATTTTTTAATTTTCTTTCTAGTTTTTTGTTTATTTTGTTTGTTGTTTCTATCTCAGTTTATTGTTTGTTGTTTACTATAATTTTACTTTATAAAGGGTCAATGAGTGTTACAAATGAAAAAGTTTCACATTATGAAAGAAGAATGCAAGGATGTTGAAATTCTATTGTAAATATCAATTATTTTCAAATATTACTCTTTATAAGTTCAATTTTCTTGATACATGAATAATATATCCTGAGTTGTATCTAGTTGTTGAATTATTATTTATTTTTAAAATTTTGTACTTATAGCATTAATATTATATTATCCTCCATCCCAAAATCCCCTGGTATATCATTCCCTTTCTTTGTGCCATGATAGTTGAATGTCTCATCCCTTACTAAATTTTATTATTAAAGGGGTTCATGCATAGCTACTTGAGAAATGATTTACCTAAATCACACTCTCAAGATTATGTTTTATCAATAAGCAATTTGATTTATACTCAATTTCATTACATAAAATTGACTATCAAGGTATCTAGTGTTATGACTATTTTTCACACCCCTATAATTTTTCTAAAACTAATACTTTTCTACCATAAAGATGACTTGGTCATAAAACATAAAACTATGTCAGGGACCTAGCTAATTAGTAGTATATTTGGATACATGTTTTCAATTATAAATTGATGATAATTGGTTTATGAATTCATCTTTATATTTTAAGTGGTTTCAAAAAGCATAAATAGATAAATGAATAAAATGTGTATATATATTTATCACTGTTAATGTTTGTGAGAAATCATTTTAATTTTAGTTGATTTATGAATAGATTATAATACAACATTTTTAGATTAAAATAGGGACACTTTGATGGTTGAAAGCATTATATGATTTTCAAATCTACATTGATCTTCAGCTAAATATTATATAAATTTTAGATCAGTTTTCATTTGACAATATGAATAGTTTGTGGTGACTAATTTTGTATTATCATTTTCATTAGAAATGTGAAGCATGGTTTGATTTATATAATAATTTTATATAAATTGGTTATAATGATAATCCTACCAATTCATTTTCAAAATATGAGTATACAGATGGATTTGTCATAATTGTAACAATTTGAGAAAGCAATGTAGTTATAGTTTCCAAATTGAATACATCATTTGATTTATTATGAACTTTTGAAATTTGATTATAATCATCATATGAATTCATTATTTCAATTTCATATAGTAGTCAATGTAAGTATATTAACATTTGGAAAATGTTTACATGATAGAAATTAGTTTGATTCCTGGATTAATTATTTCTTAAGTTTGTCAAAGGATCCTATAATTCTAAATTCAAGGTCTTTATTTATCTAAGGCTTCTAATTTAAACATTTTTTAGCCTAAATTGTAAGGTGATATGATTATTTTCTTTTAAAATCCTAATGGTCCCAAGACTTAAGGTTTTAAAGGTCCTAATGTAAGATAATTTATTCTATGTTTTGAGATAATATAACTATCGGGCCATGGTGATTTTGAATGTTACTAACCTAATTCTATGTATTAAGGCATTAATTTCAAAGGGTATAAATATTATTGATTTTGAAAGGTAATATGTATGACTTTGTTTCAAGTCATGAGCTTTACATGATATAGGATGTTTTGTTTGGTGAGTTGGCATTTGAGTTAGAATTTTAGTTGGTGGTTTCATGGCTAATACATTGGTAAGGTAATTAAATGTGAATCATGATCGATGATTTAAGATGATGATAATATTTTTTGGTGGTTTTAGAATTAAATACAAAGCGTACATGCCTCAAATGTCGTAAACTGGTAAGGAGTTTAGTAGTTGATTTAATGATTGGTAATTTTGATAACTTACTAACTTAGTTGGCAAATTGATAAATACTAGCATTGATTTTGAAGATCCAATGAAGATTTGACACATCACCAGGGTGGTTATGATGAGGGATGGTGATTACAAATAGATTGGTTTTCTTTATTTTGATCATTTTTGGAAGCTTGTTTATGGAAGCATCACTCTATTAATTTGGGTTTTGAAGTTGCAAATGAGATTTTTAAATGGGAAGCTTATAGAAAAGCACATCTAAGTATGCAATGAATGAGTTTTGTGAAATATTTATGGTGATTTTAAACAAATTTTCAATTACATGGAAAGAAATGAATTCTGGTCTACATGGGATAACTTTCATTTGATAGGTCTATGCATGAATGTTTTGGAAGCTGAATGAACTCATAGTTAGTGGTTGAATATATCAATTGTTTGCATATATATTGATAAGAAATGGCTTTAATATTTGATATAATATTAATGAAAGATGAGAATGGAATATGTTGGTTAACCAAACTATTTTGAGCATGGTTTTCTTGAATAATTTAAGAATTTTCTTCTTCAGACATGAATAATGGTATGGTTTTTGTGAGTAATATATTTATTGATGTTTTGAACATACCTTTAATTTCAAAGATTTGGCATAGGTTTTGGATTTTGAAAGATTTTTTATTTTAAAATATTGGGTATTGAAGTTTCATATACTTTGGGTTTTCTATAAAATGAACTCTATTTGTTTATTTTATAAATATTCAAAAAACTTGAATAGGTTATTGGTCTATCCTAAGAAGGTGATAAAAAGGGGAATTGGGTTCGAGCTTGAAAATATATTTTTAGTTGTAGCTTTCTCAATTTCATATATTATGAATTTAAAAATAAATATTTTATAGAGATGTTAAATGGATACAATATACTTTCTATGAAAATAATGGAGGTTATTGCGTGCATCTCAATTTTTGGTTTTTGGTGATTTTTTTAAAAAAATCATACTACAATGATGTTTCAATCTTTTTGAACCATATTTTGTGTATAATGGGGTTTTGTAAAGATGAAGTATTATAAAATATTGCATGTTAAGTTTGGAAATATAATGTTATGAACTCAAAAATTATGGAAATTTATTTTGGTTTATGTATCACTTTTTAGGGCTTTGTAAAGATTGAATTTTTTTGGAAATGTTTTGGGTTTTTTTTGGTTTTGAAAATAAAATAAAAATAAAAGAAATAAGTTATTTTTTTATTTCATAGAAGATATATTTGAATTTGTAAAATTTCATTTCAAACCTTTATTATTTTAATAGTGTATTGTGATATGGTTTTAATACATCATTTTATGTAGTGGAGCCTTATGGCACAGGTTATGAGATATGTTTGAATGGTTATTGGTCTTCCATGATATAGAGAAGTGGTTTGAACATATAAATGTCACTATATTTTGGTATGTTGAAGCCATAACTTCATTCACCAATTTTAGTTTCAAATCTTTGTTTTGAACAATAAATATACATATTGAAATATAGTAGGCTAAATTCTAAAAATAATGAAGGTATTTTTGGTTTTGCACCACAATTTTGAAGTATTAGGGTTTGATTTGAAGTTGAATATTAAAATAATGGTGATTTGAGAAACTATGATCAGTGTTCTAGGTTTTTTTCAAATATTGAACATAATTGAATAGTAAAGGAATATAAATAGTTGTCTTAAAACTATAATCAATCATTCCTCAGTTTTGAAGATCTGATTTGCAAGGTATATGTTGAACATACAAGTTATTGTTTCAAAATATTATATAGTGATATGTTTGAAACACATCAGTTTGGAGCCTTATTGCAAACATGTGTTACATATATGCATAGACACATTGTGTGGATAGACTTATTGGTTTCTGGTCTACCATGGAAAACTTGATTGAAAATAGTTAGTTGGAAATTCTAGGCATTTTTGTTGAGGTCAAATGTTGAAATATCTAGTAAGTTGGAGAAGTTGTGATAAATTATTTTTAGCTTAAGATAGAGCGATGTTGAAAAGACTATAGCTATGTCAAATGTCTTCTTTGTTCAAGGTTTTTTATGGAGATCTCTTTAAAATAATACATGAAAAAAGTATCTCCAATTTAATATAATGTTCAAGAGGTGAAACAATGATAAAGAATCCAGGTAGAATATTTTTGGTTGAAAGCTTCAGTGTTGAGAATCTATTATTTTTCATTTTGATACATAGTGAGAATATAAAATAACAAAGTATTGTGTAGATAAAATTATGATAATATAATTTTATTCAATATTCAGTTGGTTCTAGTAGATATTATGATGAATTTATGATAGTGTTGGTTGATACAGTAGGAAATAAAGTTGGTATAGTCAAATCTAGTTCAAAGATTTTTTTGATATGTGACTATGTGTTTAATTTATAGTTTGTTTTCATTTTTGAATGAATGCATGTTGTTTTTTAATCATCATAATCAATTTTATTTAAATATATTTCAACTTTTAGGATGTCTAGATGGGATCAACCTAGATCACGTAGAAGTAATGATACTAGAGGTTGGGGTCAAAACTCTTATAATGTAAATCAGTAGAACCTAAATATAAATTTTCCAAGGGGAGGGTTTAGGGATAGGAGATTTGTCCCTAGATTTAAAATAGGTGATACCATGTCTATCCACTTTGATGCTAATTATCCTAAGTTTAGGAATGTTTTGAATAATCTACCTTTCAAACCTACAAATAATAGGGTTAATAAGGGATTTCATGGCCATATATTTGGTGTTACGACTCCTCACAACATTTCCTCTCACCATTTTCAAATTAATCAACATAATTTTACAATCTAGTCACCCATACTAGAAATAATTTAGCCTATTGATGAGTCACACCCTATTCATGAAACCACTCAATTTAATGTTGAAGTTGCACAAGCCAATAATTATGTTAATCTTTCCCTATCTTCTATTTCTAATGATCCTACATCTTCTCAAAGGGATCCTATTTTAAGATGAAAGAAATTAAGTCTAAAGGAGTCGCCTTCAATAAGCAAGAAACATATGATTAAAATCCATCCAATCACTTTAGATAAGTTGTTAGATAGTTAGAATGACATAGATTCTACAGTTGAGGTCAGAGTTATCAAATGAATTAAGATAGAGATAGATGATACCTCACATGATTTGGGAATAAATTTGGTTTGCCTTACATCAATTGAGATGGAGTACAATGAATGTGTCAATGAGAAATGGAAGTCAACGATTTAATTTATTTTAGTTCTAATGATTATTGGATGTTAGTAGGATGAACTTTTATTTTGAATTAAAATTTTATTTTTAGTTGAACTTTTAGATGGTATAATTTTATACTTTCAGTTTTGATACATTAACTTTCAGATTTTGATATTTTTGGTGATAATATTTTTGGAAATTATAACACACTTTATATATATATATATATATATATATATATATATATATATATATATATGACTAAGTTAATTTTAGAATATGCATTATGGTTTTAATATAAATAGGAATTTTATTAAACTTCAATTTGTCTATTTATTGATTAGGGTCCCCATCCATTAGGAAGTACCTAGTTTATATTCAAATACTTGATCTATGAAGAATTTTTAATCTTAAATAAATTTTAACCAATAATTGATTATATTAATTCAATTTTACAAAGTCAATTAATTAATTTTAATTAATAACTAAGGTTAGTTATAACTTATTTTTCAACTAATTTTAAAGCATAGAAGGAGATCAATGATTCATTTGAAGAGGAGGAAAAACACAGGTATTGAGGACTTTACATTGCGAACTCAATCATTTATCTTTCTCTCTTCTATGAAATTTCTATGAGATAGCATGAATTTTTTAGATAGACCCAATGGTAGTTTCTGCGATGACTGAGTAATTGCTTAGGCAACATAGGTATATCCAATTTTTTTATTATAATTTATAATAGATTATCTAAATATTGTCAAGTTTAACATCATTTGATGATTGCTATTTGTATTTATATGTGTAGAATCCATGTATTCAACCTAAATAATGATTAAAACTTCACTATTTATGATATTTTATTGATCTATTTTTATTATAAAAGTTGTTTCTCAAGATATTTTTAAAGAAAATTGTTGGTTTCTCAAATAAAATCTATCTATTTTGCTAAGACGACTCTCTATTTTGGGACTCATATTTTCCTATATTGTACTTTATATTGACTCTAATTTTAACATAGTATAATCTATTTTAGATTAATCTTTAATTAGTCTAACTTTTCTTTTGGTTTCCCTAGTTTGTCTTTAGTTCTATTTAGATCATTATTTATTCCTTTTTTCTTTGAGTTACTTTCTTAGAGTTAGATTTTCTCCTTTGATTAATTATTTCTTGGTTTAGATTTAAGTTGTTTTTTTTGTTAGAATTTATTAGATTTCATATTAGTTATTTGTAAGTTTAGTCTTAGTTTAGATTATTTATTCAACTTAGATTTTAGATGGTTTACTAGTTTTATTTTTAGATTAGATTTCATCTTTATTTTTACTCTTATTTAATTTACTTAGTTGTTTACCTTATTTCTTTAGTAGTTTGTTATCTTTATTTATTCAGTTGGCTTTATGTTTATTCCTTTAGTTTGCTGGTTGCTATTTTTGGTGTCTTTTGTGTGTTAAGTTTCATTGATTGTTTACTTGATTGAAGATCTATTTATCTTGATTTATCTCAAATCTAATTTACCTATATTTTTGCTTTATTATATTGAGATCACATGGAAGATATTAAAGATGAAAAGCAATATATTACTTTGAAATATACACTATTATTAAATCATATTTCTTTCTTTCAATATATTGTCTTATCCATAGACCCTCTCTATCAAATATGATAGATCACACATTCATATCTAAATTGATTCATTATATGATGAAGTAAATTTCTAAAATTATAATGGAATATGTTAAATTTTATAAATTATTTATTATTTCCTAGAACATTTAGAAAAACCTTCACATATTTAGGATCATAATTGAACCTTTAAAACCTTATTATTAGACTTGTATGATTCTAACTTTACCTTCACAATAGGAAAAAGGGTTGATTCCTTGATGATAAAATTTTCATCATCAACAAGTGCCCAGGACATACCTCCCATTGTCCCCCATCATAACTACACATTATTCATAGAAGTCTCCATATCCAACCACTGGTTTCCTTAGGTACTCATAGATAGAGGGTCTGTATTGAACTTATGTAATCTATATTTATTGAAGAAAATGGAATTTTATAAAGTTTATTTAGGGCCTAATTTTATCATGATAAAATAATATGATGAAAATTAATGACAATCTATAGGCACCATCTACCTTCCCATTACTGTGGTACATGTCATACATCAAACCTTGATTCATGTCATGGATGTTGATTTACCCTTCAATCTACTATTTGGTCTCCCTTGGATTTCATGAGATACAAGTAGTCCCATCTACCCTTCATCAATGTTTAAAATTCCCACTCTTAGGCATGAAAGTCACCATTCTCAAGGAAATTGACCATTTTCATAGTTTCCAAATGGATTAAACCCAATCTTCAAATTATTGTCCTAACATGGATAGTTCTATTCTAATCCAAACAACTATTACATATGTAAGCCTAGAAAACCTTATGCCTACTTTTGATTCATTACCTGATGTCATTCACCTAACAATCACATCCATAGAATGTGGGGAATATTAATATAAAACCTTTTATGTAGGTGACTTACCTCTTTCCCTATGAAGTTATGGGTCCTTGACTATCAGGAAGACCAATCCTATCAGCTATCAATTTGGACCAATGGCCTTTTCTAGTGAAAAAATATTATCAAATTAATATATTGATGAATCATATGAGCCATGGCTTATTTTAGAAGATGAGGCCATCACATCTTATAGATAGAGATATCCCCACATCTAGAAGATGTTACAAAATATACATTATCAAGGAAAGAGATTAGGGAGACATGGGTACGGCAATAATTAACCCATAAAAATTAAATAACATCTTTAATATATTTTATTAAGATATAAATTTCTTGATAATAACCTAAACAATATCATTATGGATACTACTTTGATCCTTGAGGAGTCTCTTTTTTACAAATAAATCAAGAAGGGTTATGTTTATAGTCATTACGAGGAACTTTCTAACACAAAAAAATTCCATGACACCACTATCTACATCATTAGCATATCCCTCCACTACCTCTCATTAATTGACTAGGATCAACATCAAGATCCATCCTTCAACATGTTTCAAAATGACTAGGTCATCTTAGATTTTCTGGGAACATGAGACTTCATGCCTTCTAGTGATCTTAAGAAATGCTTTTCTATTAATTTCTATCAGTCAAATTATTTTGGGAGACAAAAAATTACATCTGACCAAAGTGAATATTAGGATTATGAAGAAGAAGATCCATCCTAAATACCAAACTAATTCTCATAGAATTCAACTACATTAGAAGGTTATACTAAAATCAATATAGAACACTGGGATTGTTTTGATTTAGATATCATAGATCAGTCATTACCTCTTTATCTTTAAGGTCAGTCACCCTATCTCATTGATGAGGTGATTGAATTCAACATCGGCACTAAAGAACATACTAAAATATTGAAACTAGAGGCAACTTTCACACTTTAGGAATGTCAAGTCATTATTGAGATACTCAAGGAATTTATAAATATATTTTCATGGTATTACTCTAACATATTGGGACTTGATCTCTTAGTAGTGAATAATTTGGTTTTTCATCCTAAATCTAAACCAATTAAGAAAAAATTACATAACATTGACTCTAAAGTGGCCTTATTAGTTAAGGAAGAGTTACAAAAAAATTTGAAAGAAGGATTTATCTAACCCATTGATTATTCTAATTGGATATCCAATATTATTCATGTGGCTACTCCATAAAGAGGGATTTGAATTTGTACTAACTCTAAAGACATAAATAAGGCATGCCCTAAATATGACTTCCCTCTCCAAAACATAGACATGATCATGGATTCAATGGCCAAGTATGAAATATTATCCCTCATGGATGGCTTTTTGGTCTATAACCAAATCAAAATTGCACTTGAGGATCATCATAAAATATCCTTCATTACTCTATAGGGGACCTTCTACAATCAAGTCATGCTCTTTGGTCTCAAAAATGTAGGAACTAATTATCAATGGTAAATGATAGTTATTTTCCATGATATAATGCATGATATAATTGAATATTATGTGGATTATATTCTATCAAAGTCTAAACCTAGATCAGAGCATCATATAGTTTTGAGAAGAATATTTAAGTGGTTATGTGAGGATAAGGCCAGATTAAATCCAAAACCATGTGTAGTTGGTGTTACCTTAGGTAAGCTATTAAGGTTTATTATATTTAGGAGAGGCATAAAAGTGGATCTAGCTAAATTCAAGTCCATTATGGAAATGCCTCCTCATAATCTAAAGTAGCTTAGGAGTCTTTAGGGTAAGTTACAATATATTTAACAGTTCATATCTCAGCTCATAAGTATATGCCACCCTTTCACCCATATCTTGAAGATAGGGACCCATTTTACTTTAAAATTTGAATATCAATAGGAATTTAATAATCTTAACCAATATTTGTTAAATCCACTTTTGTTATTACCACCAATCATGGGAAGGCCCCTTATTCTTATATATCTCCACAACACCTTATGCAATAGGTTCCCTACTTGAACAATATAATGATGAAGGAAAGGAATGGGTAATTTAGTATCTCAATTGCAATTTGATTTCACATGAGCTGAACTACACTCCCATTAAAAAATCTTGTTTAGAGGTTATCTTTTCTACACAAAATATTCAACATTATATGTTAAATAGTCACATTCAACTAAGTACCAAAGTTGATCCTCTCAAGTACCTACTATGAAAATCAGTCCTCAGAAGATTAACGGCCAAATGGATAATGTTACACAATAAATTTGATATAGAATATGTTCATCAAACGGCCATTAAGGGATAGGTAATTATAGATCAACTCACAAAATCACCCTTTGTAGTGACTCAACCTCTTGTCATAACTTTCTCAAATGAAGAGCTCCATAATAAAGATGAGAAATTACTCCCTACAATAAATTGGTAGATTAGTGAAAACAAAGTTATAAATCTATTACATTTGAGTAGATGCCAAGGAGGAGTAATAAGTTCATTAATTCCATGGACATGATTAGGTCTCTAATTAACCTTCCTAAAGATGTTATTGAATGTAACTTCTTGATTAAGCATTTGATCTTACTGACCCATTAGTCTATATATCATTTACAAATTTACACTATTCTTGATCCTAGTCTCCCATGGTATCATGATATCTATAATTATCTCCAAGTCAACATCCTTCCATCGAACCTTAATCACCATCAACACAAGTCCTTCATCCACCATACCTCTCATTACATAATCCTTGGTAGCATGCTCTATCATCGAGGCTATGACAAGACCTTGTTGAGATTCCTAATCTTAGAAGAGGATTCTCTCATGATTAAGGAGGTCCATGATGGTATTTATGGTAGCCATGTCAGTGGGATGGCCCTATATAATAAATTTATTAGGACTAGATACTATTAGCCTACCATAAAACATGATGTCTACTAATATGTTTGAAGGTGTGTAGCCTGCCAAAAAAATGGTAATCTTATTCATGCACCCACACAAGAATTACATCCCATTATGAGTCCATGGCCATTTTATGTTGGGAATTTAGAGTTCCTATGGTAATTCATATTTACCATGTGGTAAATAAGTTATTATGTAACAACTTATTTTAAGAGTTTGGGACTTTAGTATTTATTTATACGTGAATAGTGAGTTGACTAACTCATGTCTTTAGGTGTGGGGAGATTATTATGGGATTTGTAGTTGATCAATCTCCTAGTTTATAGGAGATTATTTCACTATATATATGCATCCAATTTATGAAATAAAATAGTGTGTTGATCAACAATTTATGCTCTACATTATCTAGTACCTGAGCTGGTCCCTCTTGGATCTCTCTAAAAAATTAAGCCTTGCTCATCATAGGAGTTTTGGAGTGTAGACCAAGTTAATTACTCCTCTTATTTGATAGGCTTTTGTTTATCTACAACATTGTAATGTAGACCACTATATAGTTTGATAGTTAATATATATTCTATAGATATAGAGTTGTATAATATCATGAATACCTATGTCACCCAGTCTCCTTCGACCATGACCTAATTCTTGTGGTTGCAGTCTCAAATTAGAATTTATTTATTCCATATTATATTCAATATTGAATGGGTTTATATTAAAATATCATGCTAGTTCAAAGTTGAGACATTAATGAATTTATCTTGAACAACATATTTATTACATTGAAGAAATTAAACACCCTTTATCAATAAATGCTTACACAGTAGAGTTTTATGACATGAGATTTTATCTTTGCCCATTATGCAATTTTATTATTAAGCATTGTAGATCTATATTGACACACCCTTCCTCAGTGCATTGGATCTTGAACTAGGTGAGCTGCATCATATTGGTAAGTTTCATCAACCAATCTCTTCCTTATAAATATTCTAAGGTTAAATGTTTATATCTTGACATAGGCTACACCCATCTTATCACACAATCTCCACTTCAAAGGCTTTAACTTAGATTCTTAATTAGATCACCACTTTCTTGCACCAAAGTTAAATGGTGGTTATTTTTTCTTTAGTTTTTTGTTGCAACAAGGTTCACATTTCTCCCATCTCGACACCCTCATGAGATCTACCCTTGTAATCTCCTTGGTGATGCTCAACACTAGGAGTTTTGTGTCCACAAAACAATGGCATCCTCCTTGATCTTGGTCTCCTATTTGGTGATCTAAATGACTCTATCTCTCCTTAAAATGAACTATGATCTCCTCTCTACATAGTTCAACATTAGAAAACCAAAATTTGTGGCTCAAATAAATTACATGAGTTATTTTTATATAATTGGTCATTTAGGATTAGTGATTTTTTAGTTTTTATATATATTTAAGTTTATACGTATTTAGAATTTGGATTATGTAAAGAAAAAATAATATCTAATTATTTTTTCACTATAATTATTTTATAGGTTATTAAAAGTCAAGGTTATAATTTTTTGGTTTAAATCCATGAGTTTATCAAAGTCAATAGTTTTGTCTAAATTAGTGGTTTTAGGAAAAGTTTAGTTGTTTTAATCAATTCATATGAAAAAAGGTAGGCGGGGGCGGGGGGGGCGGGGGTGGGTGGTTGGTGTAAATTGAGTCTTTCAAGTGTATAGTATTGCATAATCAATATAAGAGGTTTATATGAGTTAGTATATAACCTTAAGTACTTTTTATTTAAAGTGATAATTAGTGTCTAAAATTAAAAATAGTCAAAGTCTTTTGTTTTTAGTGTTATTATCAAAACTAAAAAGAGAGTCACTATTGTAAGGATGTATTATTGGTAGAAACGGATGTCCATTGTGTCAATATTGTTGATGAGCATTTCATATAGCTCATCATATCTATATAAACTATCCATAGAGTGTTTCATTTAGTTATATATTATATTGCATTTTATAGTTAATGTTTGATCTAAGTAGGATATGAATTCAATTTGTTATTTATTTGTATGTAATTTATTATTGATTCTTTAACTTATTATTATGTCTAACTTGGATGAATAGAATAATTTTGAGTATAGAAACACATCATAATGATAAATTGATTTTGAGAAGGCAATACACATTTTTGACAACTCTTTTGGCTATAATTTTTAGGGTTTGACAATTGATCTCTAATGATCTAATGTTCTAAAGACACTATTGATGGCATAAAATTGTGCTAGGTCTTAGCCAATCGACAATGGAAAGTTTCAAGCTATGGGACAATGCGGCTTGAAACCACCTCCAAGTTTTAAAGAAGCTGGTCTCTTCTATTTTATGGGGTGTTGGGAAAAGGGATAGGAGACTAAATAGAAACACAAAATGCAGGAATTAAAAACTAACTATGGCAATGTGCCTGAGTGTAATCCTAATCCTAACATGAGCACAAAGAACTATTATATGATTCAATTACATTTAAGAGCAGATAGGTGCATGATCAATGTAAATGATTGGAATAACAGAAATAGAGGCTCACAATAGGGGAGTCTTTTACTGAGATACAAGGATTGTTAACACTAGCATAGTGTTCAATCTTCTTATAGATTCCTCCAATCACATAAGAGGTGCAAAAGTCACACACAGTTATGTAGAACTTTAGACTCTAAAAGACAAGACAAAAGTAAATAATATTTCCAATCACAACACTAGAAAATCTATATAGTAGACTAAATTACAAATGACACAAATAACACCAACCAAGGCATGGAGCTTAAATTTCCTCATTTCATTTAGCCACATAAAGGGCACAAAAACATGCATGATTACATCAACTTTACAACTTCAATAAATCAAGACAAGAGCAAATGATATTATTGGTCAATATTATAGAAGTCTAAACTATGAGAAATCCCCCCCTTTTTTCTATTTTACAATCCTGTTTATATAGCCTTAGGTGTCTCCCTAATCACTCCACTTCCCACATAATTCTTCTTTTGTTCCTTTTAGGGGATAAACAAACGACATCTTCAATGCTTTGGGGGGCTCCAAAAATCTACCTGAGGAACTATTCCATCTACTTGAATTAATTCCAACCGATTGTCCCTCTATTTCACCCTTCTGTCAATAGGTACATGGAACCTTTTGTTATGTTGAAAATGGGAGAATACTTAGTCAATTTCTTGAAAATTCTCCTATTACTGAGAAGGCACAGGAAGATGATGCTTTGCATTTTTTTCTAAATTTTGGATACACGTATCCTGTTTCACTTTTCTTTGGCAATTTTATGGTGTAATTTTATTCAAGTCTCATACTAGACTCTTTACGAATGGTGACACTTGGTAGCTTTTACAGATTTTGAAGTAACACCTGGGGCCCACCACAACCTTTATTCAACAATGAAGCTCAAAGATGGTCTCTCAAGAATTGGCACATGGTAGCCTCTGCTACTTTTGGGAAGACACATGGCATCTTTTACTTCTTCATCTAGGGGTGCATGGTGCCTTCTGCTTTTGTTGGTGATGGTGTAGAGAGGGATTTAGAGAGTGACACTTGGTAACCTCCGCTGCACTTCAGTAGTTACGCAAAATGAAGTGATGCCTTTATGCATTAAAGGAGAGCACTGGACCCAGGTGTTGAAACAAAGCTTCTCGATAGTCGACACGTGGTGACTTCCATTGTTTCTTCAAAAGGGGATTTTAGAGTCTTCACAACTGCCACCTGGCACCTTCTACTTTCTATGTTTCTTGGTCTATTGAAATTCTTTGCCAAAAGGTAGAATGAAACATGGGTGTCTTTATGAGGCTCAGACACTAACATGTGGTACATTCTATTTAACTACTACTAGATACGTGGCACATTTTATGACTCTTTAGAAAGTTACAAAAGGGCCTCAGAGGATGCCAACTGGTCAGCTTCATACCTCAGAAGATGACATGCAGTGGCTTCCACACGAACTCAACACTTAACACAAAATTGGAACAAAGAATCAAAAGAGAAAGAAAGGCTCATGCTCAAATGGTGCCACTTGGTAGCCTCTACTTAACTTTGACACTTAACAAAGAATGAACCTGTGCCCTACTCTAATTCTACTGCTATGACCAAGGTATTGCTAGGACCAAAACCATAGTGTTTGACTAAAAATTTAAGTGGAATATAGAGCAAATAAATCTACACTATAGTTACTAGTGACCCTTAGGACTTTTGAGCCTGCTCAAAAAGAAACTCCACCTTCTGCTAGATCAAAATTGTGAAAATTATAGCTTCAAAAGAGTCGACAAATGTTTTAAAACACTTATTCAAAATCAAAGTAGGAAAATAATGGAAAAACAATGTGAAGAAGGGAAACTATTTAACTATAATACATGAGAGACCTAAGTCAATAGAAATGTTTCAAATAGGTTTTGTTTATAGGAATCTCTTCAAGTTCTCCTTCTATTGACTCTAGCTCGAAAGAGTTCTTTTCCTTGCACGTGCGAATTTTATACGGACCAGTCCATAGTGCTTCAAATTTGGTATGCTGACCTGGCTTAGCAGCCCTTGCATCCCATTTCAAAACAATCGAGCCCTCTTCAAAATTAGGATTTGAAGTCCTTTTATCAAAACAATTCTTGATCAATCCTTGGTGCTTGATCAATGAATCATGGGCTATGTCCCTCTTTTACTAAACTTCCAAAATTTTTGTGAGTCTGACCTGCATGGGGCCATTTTATTTAATCTCAATTTGTTTGATCAGCTAAAAGGCATGGATCTCCAAGCTTAGGGAGATCACGACAGATTTTTTGTATACCAGTTCATATGGAGACATTTTGATTACCTATTTGGGCATGATTCTATCAGCCCATTGTGCTAGATTAAGCACTTTATGCCACTCTATGTGATGGTCAGCCCCTATCCTTTTGATGAGTCTTATCAGGTTCTTGTTGGTTGAATCTACCAGACCATTACCTTGAGGGTATTATTTAGATGAAGTTTTCAGATATATTCCATGTCTTAAGGCAAAGTCAGATACTTTAGACCCCATGAATGCTTTAGCATTATTTGATATGATGGTGTGAGGAGCCCCAAAGCGAGTAGTAATATCCCCTATAAAATTTAGGATCACATTTTTTATTTCTTCTTTAAGTGGGACCACCTCCATCCATTTGGTGAAATAGTCTGTGGCAATCAATATCCATTTGTGACCCATACTGGACACTGGATTTATCATTCCAATGAAGTTAAGACCCCATTGAGTGAAGGGTTCATCCACGACTATAAGACTGAGGGGCATGGCTGCATTCCTCCTCATCCCCATATAATATTAGTAGGATTGACATTTTTTAACCAACTAATAATAATCTACAAATAAAGAACGCTAGAAATATCTTACCTCACTTATCTTTATGGCTGTGGTATTTGAAAAAAAATGCCCCCTTGATGCTCCATGATGCATTTCATGTAGTATCTTCTTGGCTTCAGCCTGTTCCACACATCTTAATAATTTCCCATCAAAATTCCTTCTAAAAAGGACTTGTTCAATTAGGACAAATTGAACTCCCTGTATCCTATAATACCTCCTCTTATTTTGAGGGAGTTCTCTTAGATAAATCCCATTTTTCATGAATTGAATCCTGCTAGTGACCCAGGACTTCAGATCAACCTCTTGTAACTATAGCACTATCTCTAGCTCTTCTTCTAAATCTGCTTCCTTAGGTAACATCTTTTCTAGCTCTTGGCATAGGCCCCTACCCCTTACTAGCTTGGTGGGTCTAACTTCTACATCATATTTGAGGATCTTAGTGATCCAATTGGCTCTTTTCTCAGTAATCTCTCCCTCCATAACATATTCTCTGACACTTGGGTGAGCCATGAGTATCAAAATTTTGCTCCCTGATATCAAATGCCTAAATTTCTTGAGGGCTTTCACCATAACATAGGCTTGTCTTTCCACAAAATTATACTTGGTCTCATAATCTCTGAGAGTTCTTGAGAAAAAGGCTATTGGGTGCTCCCCCTCTAGCCTGTCATTCTTTTATGTCAGGACAGTAGCAATACTTGACTCCCCTCCATAGACATAAATTTTGAAGGGCATGGAAAAATCTAGGTTCTTGAATACTAGGGCTACTAAGATAGCCTCCTTGACCCTTTCAAAAGCTTGCCTTCCTTCTGTAGTCCACTTAAAGACTAGATCTTTTTTAAGTAAGAGTGTCATTAGCCTAACCAAGCCTGCAAAGTCAGATATGAATTTACTGACAAAATTGATCTTTCCCAAAAATAACTGGACTGCCTTTTTATTGGCTAGGAGAGGTAGGTCCATTATAGCTGTGACCCTCTTGGGATCTATAGAAACCCCTTCCTTGGATACTATGTGCCCCAATAGTTTACCCTAAGGTACAACAAAAATACACTTCTTGGGATTCAAAGATATCCCAAAATCTTGACATTTCTTGAAGATAGACTCTAAATGATCAAAATCATCATCAACATTTTTTGAGAAAATAGTGAGGTCATCCAGATAGACCAAGATGACCTTGTTTATAAGTTCACCAAAGGCTATATCCATCACCCATTGAAAAGTGGCTCCTACGTTTGCTAAGCTGAATGGCATCTTTGCGTAGGCAAATGTCCCCCATTTGGTGGTGAAAGTAGTTTTATACTGGTCTTCTTCTGCTAGCCAAATCTAATTATACCTAGAGAAACCATATAGTAAAGAAACCTCTCTGACCCAGCCGTAGTTTGCAAAATTTATTCCATGGAGGGCAAGGGATAGTGGTCTTTCAGAGATGCTCTATTTAGATCTCTAAAATCTACACACAATCTCACATCTCCATTCTTTTTCCTAACTGGGACCAGATTTGATACCCAGGTTGAGTGTTTGATTGGAAATATTATTTTTGAATCTAAAAGTTTCTGCAACTCATCTACCATTAGAGGCTCAATCCCTGGATTTATTGGCCTTTATTTCTGTCTGATGGGTTTGGATCCTTTAGTCAACTCTATTATATGCTGAATAATGTCTCTATTGTATCCATGAAGGTCATCATAGCTCTAAGCCATGACCCTATCATACTTTTGGCACAACTCAATTAATTTTTCCTTCTTTTCCCAAGTTATAGAATTTTTGACCTTTAGCCTCTTTCTGTCACTCACCTCTACCTCAAAATAGTCTGCTTTATCTACCTAGAACCTTTTCTTTTCTAGGCTTACATCCTCTGGGTCAAACAAATTTTCTAAAGTGATCAATCCCTTAGGGAGCTTATTAGTCCTCAATTGAATAATTTGATCATCATATGCCTCTTCAATTTTAGCTTGCAACTAATTGGGAATTTCATCTAATTGTTGTAAGAAGGAGACTACCTAGGCATCATTTTCAAATACTTGCCAATTTTGGTCATTGTCTGGGATTGTTGGCCTCACTATAACTTTTACTAACTCATTATTAACCAATAGGCTAGTTGCTTGGTTAAACTGGGAGCCAATTTGAACCATCCTATAAGCCTCAGTGTTTTGACTTCTAAGGATGATTTCAATATTGAAGGCATCAAAATATTCTATCAAATCCCAAATCCTATGCTTGTAGGATCTCATTCTCACATTTTTGGCTGTTGCCTTTCCCCATATTTACTTCACTACTTGTTTTGAATCTCCTTTTAATTTTAGGTTCTTTATTCCTTTTTTATTGGCTAACAGGAGCCCATGTACTAGAGATTCATATTCTGCATCATTGTTAGTGCAAGCAAATTGGAATCAGATAGCCCTTAAAATCTTATCACTATTAGGAGCAGTAAGACAAATTCCTACTCCAGTACCATGTCTACTTTTAGCTCCATCAAAATTCAAAGTCCAGACCTCTAAATCTTGAGTAGTAAGTGCCTCCTTCCTTATAACATTTGGGATTGCTTGATCCTCATCAAAAATGACATACATCCCCAAACAAGTACAATCATAGTTCCCATATGGGTCACTATGCATCATAGCCCACAACTAGTTGTTTTCTTCTGCCTGATCATGCTTAGTCCAGTCACCCAATTCTTCAACAAAATTTCTTTCTTATTTATTCAACATGGCATGATCTACTTCTAATCTTGTTGTTGGCTCATTGGTGATGTGGTCTTTGGACAGTGGTTTAGATAGAATTTTCCTTTTTAATCATATCTGGTTCTTAGGATAAGTGAGACCAGTCAAGAGACATGTATCCTCCTATTTTTGTTGTAAAGTCTCTGGATAAACATAACCCAAAGACAAGAGGGATATCTATGACAACTATATCTTGGTTGATAATTATGTTAGGGCATGTGAATAACTACAAGGGGAGTTGCTTTATTCTCCCTATGGCTTGCACTGCTTTGCCATCTAGTTGCATAACTCCTTTTGCAAGGTGTTCATAATTTATTTTTAAGGCATCAACTATTTGCTTAGGCATCACAGTAGTACTAGCTCCTGAATCTATCAATGCATTATGCAGAAGTTTCTTTCCAACAATCAGAGTCAGATAGAAAGGCTCTAGCTTGGATTTATTTACTTGTGCTTCATTATTCACAAAGGTTGTCATCATTGGGGGAATCTTATCTTTGAGTTTTTCCTTTCTAGTAGGTCCTTCTTTGGTAACATCACCTTCAGGCACTACTTGCCCTTGCAGAGCTTCTTGTAGTAATGTCTTTTGTTTAAGAATTGCTAGAATATCCCATATCGACACTTGTGCTAGAGTTTTCTTTAATTGGTCCACAATATTGATTGGTCTTAGAGACTAAGTTTTTTGGTAATGGGAATACCTCATTCTTTCTTGGGTCTAGAAAGAGATCCCTTGATCTTGTACTAGCTATGGTACATCTTGTCTAATAGCAACACTCCTTTTCCCTTGAGATGGAGGATTATTCTTGACCTGGCCACTTGTAATCTCGAGCTACTCCACCATCCTCCTCTTTGATCTAGTGTAATAATTAGATTATACTATTGGCCTTTGGGAGGTGGATGCTTCATTTAAGAAAACTACTTCCTCATCCTCAATGCATGAGAATAAAGCATGTTCTATGGCTATTTCTTCCTCTTGTTGCAAGGACATTCCTTGCATCTGAGCCACTAGTACTAAATTCTACATGCCAGGAGACTGGTATGCTTGACTGCTATTGGCACTGGCAAATTGGCCATCTATTCTTCTCTGCTCAACTACCCTTTGTTGTAGATTACCTCTAAGATAATCTCTAGGTGTGTGAGTATCGTTGAAAGGGAAACACCAAGCATTGGTATCATCCACATAATTATTTTGGCTGGGAACCATTTCCCTATTTGAGTTGGGAGGAATGGCCTATGAGGGTGTGGGAGTAAAAACTAATTGATTTGCTGGTTGATGGTTGGTTTGCCTTGGAGGGCCTTGATATTGGTTGGTCTAAGATGCAAACCTATTTCCTTGGTAACCTTGATAAAGAGGTTTGGGGAAAGTATTATGTTGCCTCTTCTTATTAACCAGCTCATTGGAGAATGTCCTTAGCATACTCTTGATATCATCCATTTTAGATGACTAAGTAGGGGTTGGCTGCTTCACAAATGATGGAGGGTAAGCATACATAGACATAGGTGGGCTTATAGCCTTAAGAACCTCTTGGGGTAAGGGCAAGGTAATTTCTGGGAACACAGGCATGGCAAGCCTTAGAGGTAATTTTCCAGCATCAATTAAATGATTCTCAACTCTAAACATGAGGGCATAATCTACTGGCAAAGTGTGTCCTCCCAGTGACTGAATCATAATAGATATATCTAAATTTAAAGCTTTGAGATAGAATACTATCGCCATACTAGGTGGTGGTTTAGCTATAATAGGGATTCTATCCCAAGTTTTCAGGAATCTGGTGTTGAATTTAGTCATGTCCCATTGAGGTCCCCTTTGGATAGTGATTAATTACTGTAACAGAGAAGAATTATCACCCTTCTCTGCAAACCTTTCAAAAAATAGATCTCCAAGCTGGTCCCACGTAGATTGGGGTCAAAGACTAATACCATTCTATAGCCTTCCCTTTGAATGAGGCTGCTAACAATATTAGGGCCACATTTTGCTTTATGACACCATGTATGGCACAGATGTCTGATACATCTTGAAGATGTTCCATGGGTGTTTTTGAGTCTTGCCTGCTAAACTTGGGTAGAGCCTTTAGAGCATTCCCTAGAATAAGGTCCCAAATAGCTGGTGGTGTTGGGAGGATTAAGGGGCTACTAGTGTTCCAGCTTGCATAATTTCTTGGAGGGACATTGGCTCCCATATTTGGTACTGGTAAAAATTGGTTAGCTCTTCTTCTTGGACTAACTACCAGAGGTGGCAAAAGAATACCTGGATTTGTAGCAGATTGTGATCTGGTGACTGGTCCATAGCTTTGACTCCTCATAGCTCTTTGGTTCATGCGGTCTTGAAAGAGACTTCAAGATTGGTCCCATTAGGCATGCCAAAAATTGTTGATGACATAAAATTATGCTAGGTCTTAGCCAATCAACAATGGGAAGTTTCAAGCTATGGGACAATGTGGCTTGAAATGACCTCCAAGTTTTAAAGAAGTTGGTCTCTTCTATTTTATGGGGTGTTGGGAAAAGGGATAGGAGACTAAACAAAAATGCAAAATGTAGGAATTAAAACCTAACTATGGTGATGTTCCTAAATGTAATCCTAATCCTAACCTGAGCATAGAGAACTATTATATGATTCAATTACGTTTAAGAGTAGACAGGTGCATGATCAATGTAAATGATTGGAATAATAGAAATAGAGGCTCACAATAGGGGAGTCTTTTGCTGAGATCTAGGAATTGTTAACACCAACATATTGTTCAATCTTATTATAGATTCCTCCAATCACATAAGAGGCACAGAAGTCACACACAGTTATGTAGAACTTTAGACTCAAAAAGATGAGACAAAATCAAATAACATTTCCAATCACAACACTAGAAAATCTATAGAATAGACTAAATTGCAAACAACACAAATAACACAAACCAAGGCATGGAGCTTAAATTTCCTCAATTCATTTAGCCACATAAAGGGCAAAAAAACATGCATGATTACATCAACTTTATAACTTCAAGAAATCAAGACAAGAGCAAATGATATTATTGGTCAAAATTATAGAAGTCTAAACTATGAGAAATCCCCCCTTTTTTCTATTTTACAATCCTATTTATATAGCCTCAGGTGTCTCCCTGATCACTCCACTTCCCACACAATTCTTCTTCATCTATTCCTCTCAGGGGACAAATAGATGACATCTTCAATGCTTTGGGGGGCTCCAAAAATCTACCTAAGGAAGTATTCCATCTACTTGAATTAATTCCAATTGATTATCCCTCTATTTTGCCCTTCTAGCAATAGGTACACAGAACCTTTTGTTATGTTGAAAATGGGAGAATACTTAGTCAATTTCCTAAAAATCCTCCTATTACTAAGAAGGCAACAAAAGATGACGCTTGGCATTTTCTACCAAATTTTAGATACACATAGCCCATTTCACTTTTCTTTGGTGATTTTGTGGTGTAATTTTATTAGGGCTCATACCAGACTCTTTACGAATGGTGACACTTGGCAGCTTCCATGGATTTTGAAGTAACACCTGGGGCCCACTACAACCTTTATTCAATAATGAAGCTCAAAGATGGTCTCTCAGGAATTGGCACATGGTAGCCTCTACTACTTCTAGGAAGACACATGGCATCTTCTACTTCTTCATCTAGGGGTGTGTGGTGCCTTCCACTTTTGCTAGTGATGGAGTGGAGAGGGACTCAGAGAGTGACACTTGGTAGCCTCCACTGCACTTTAGAAATTAAGAAAAATGAAGTGATGCCTTTATGTTTTAAAGGATAGCATTAGACCCAAGCATTGAAACAAAGCTTCTCAGTAGTTGACACATGGTTACTTTCGCTATTTCTTCAAAAGGGGATTTCAGAGTCTTTACAACTACCACCTGGCACCTTCCACTTTCTATGCTGCTTGGTCCATTGAAAGTCTTTGCCAAAGGGTAGATTGAAACATGGGTGTCTCTATGAAGCTCAGACGCTGACATGTGGTGCATTCTATTTAACTGCTACTAGATATGTGGCATGTTCCATGACTCTCTAGAAAGTTACAAAAGGGCCTCAGAGGATGGCAGCTGGTCAACTTCATACCTTGAAAGATGACATGTGGTGGCTTCTGTGTGAACTCAACACTTAACACAAAATTGGAACAAAGAATAAAAAGAGAAATAAAGGCCCATGCTCAAATAATGCCACTTGGTAGCCTCCGCTTAACTTTGACACTTGATGGAGAATGAACATGTGCCTTGCTCCAATTCTTCTGCTATGACCAAGGCATTACCAGGACCAAAATTGCAGTGTTCGATTGAAAATTTAAGTGCAACGTAGAGGAAAGAAATCTACTCTACAGACACTCCAAATATGATTTGAAAATGCTCTAAAGAGTGTTCTCTGAATACATACACTATATTATTTGAATAAGCCTAGGCATGCTATGAAGACCTATACAAGGTGCTCTGAAGACCTATACAAGATGCTCTAAAGATAGCTAGAATATTTTGAAAACTATCTAGATCCTCTTGTTTAGGATAGTAAATATAAAAATATCTAAAAATAGACTTTCTATATTTATATGTCTTATTTTAGACATTACCATTCATGGTAATGACTTAAAATAGTTTGGGTATATTTGTATCTTTATTTTTTAAAATCAGATAAATATCTTCATTTCATAATAGTTTGTTTCTATTTATAGTTAGTTAAATTATTTCCAACACCTTCTTAAAATTGTGGGATCTGACTCCTAGATTGTCTATATTTTGAATTACTATATTTAGCCATTAAGATTGTCAAGATTTTGTACTCTAGGAATAGATATTGATATATGTTTAAATACACATCTCCTTCTCAATCTAGAAAGTTCCAGTGAGAAAAGTTGTTGAAGTTGAAGAAAAGATAGAATAAGTTAGAAAAAAAGTTTAACATTTCATATTTGTATATGTTTTTTTCAATAAAATAAAGTTCAACATCTCCCTTTATTTTTTAGTAAAGTAATTCATGTTCTGAGGAAGGAGCAAGGGCCCACTTCTCACCAAAGATTAGGATAAACTGGTACTTTTTAGTTTAATAATTTAGAAGCATTTATTTAATTCAGATATATTTCATTCACTGTAGATTGTAATTTCCTTTTTAACCACAATAGTCATTTATTTTAATGCATAGTGATTTCCTTTCAAAACAAAGAGTGATTTTTGTTAAATTCAAGTGTGAATTTAATTCTTAAAAGCAAGTGTGATTTCCTTTTCTAAAATAAAGTGTGAATTTATTTTAATGCAAGAGTGTTTCATTTGCATGCAAGAGTTATTTCAATTTAATCTAAGTAAAATTCATTTAAGCAAGAGTGCATTTTATTTTATGCTAGATTAAGTTTATTAATTTATCTCATATTCAAAATTTGATAGAAGCTGTTTAAGTGACAATAGACAACATTCTTAGATTTTGAACATCATGTTGTCCACCTAGTCAGGAAAGTTGAGTGAGGACATTATATGTCTTATTCTAGATGTTTAAGTTATGAATGTTGATGGTGCAAATACCAATAGGATATCTTCAATTAATACACAACTTAGATTTACTTTACTACAAACTATATTTAAAGTTTCATTTACTATTTTTAGGAATTAGATAGCACAATAGAAGTAAAACCCACCAAACAATGAATTATACAAATCTAATATCATAAGATCTCATTGAAAATAGCCATCAGACACTACCCTGGTTGAAAATGACACCAATCTATTGATTGGTTAAATAAGAAGTATAATGATATCCTATCATTTTTGACACTGTTGTTGAGGACAATAAACTCATCAATAAGTGTTAGTGAGATCTTACATTAGATTTATACAGGGAGATAAAAAAACATTCATAAAATTCAAAAACACAAAAATAATTTAAGAATCTTTAGATTTATGAATTGGCTAAGATATTCTCAAGGATGATTTATCTCTAAAGGATTCCAATTAAATAAAGAATAAGAGAGGGTCCAATCCTTTCTAAAAATACCAAGAAGTGAAATAAAGGTACTTTAAAGATATTTTTTCTAATTCCTCTCCTGAATAGGGTTGATCCACATAAATAGATCCTACAAGAAGAATCTTATTTAAAACATCTCTTATAGGGAGAATTGATCCTAAAAATCCTCTTTCTAGAATAGTTTATCCACAAGCCCTACAAGAATAATATATGATCAAATATTATCCTCCTGGGATAGACCAAGAACCCAAGAAGTGAATTTAGATTGGATTGATAACCAAATTTGGGAAGAAGACATGGGAGATGAACATGCACATGTGTAAAACCCTGACCATCAACCCCAAAAAGATTGAACATCTTCTTATCCAATCAGTCTAGGTCCTAATGATAGAATTTCCATGAAAAACATTTCATCATCTATTCTACCCACTTTCATAGGTAAATATTCATAGGATCTAGGTCTGCTCTTCTTTGAGTTTCAAGTTCTCTGCCAAACATATAATTATGTCATAGACAATCAAAAGTTTAAATTATTCCCATGTACACTCGAGGATGTAGCCATGAGATGGTTCATGTGCTCTGAGGATAATTACATGACCACTTGGGATGAAATGGAAACTACATTTATGTACACATATAAGGATTATTGTATATTGAAAGAATGGAAGGAAGACTTTTTCAAGATTAAACAAAATGAATATGAAACATTAGAATATTACCATGATAGGTTTATATTCACTCACAAAAGGAGTGGTTATCAACTCAATAATGAAGTTGTTAAAATAATCTTTCTCAAATGGTTAGATGATGATGTATATGATGCCTTGAACCTCATGGGAAAGGGTGACATAGACAAGTTAACCTTCCATCAAATTTTAGCATTGTGTACCAATTACTCTAGGACAAGACCTAGTATAAGGAAATCAAGGTTAAGAAACTCACCCAAAGTTGGTCAACTGATGGAAGAATTTGTCAATTTTAAGACATAATTCTAATTCAATTCACATCTAATTTATATGGCCTCAAAGAAAAAGATAATGCTACCAATATTGAATAGTGGACAATCTATTGTCTTAGATGCAGACTCAAACATGAAGTCAAAGATTGCCCTTTAGACAAAATAGAGGTATGTGGTATTTCTAATTTATATCATGATACCAAGAATTTAAAATACCTTCATACTATAAGAAATCAATTGAAACAAGTAGAACATATCGTTGAGGAAGTAAATTTTACTCAAATACAAGGAAACCAATACTCCCAGCCTCAAAATTAGTTTGGTCCAAGATTTCCTCCCAATCCATAGATAACACCATGGGTTAGACAAATCACACCACCAATATGGGGACCATCACAACCATAAGAATGGGGTACTAAATAATGGATTCTATATATATGGTAAATTCCTCAAAGTCAACCTTAGGCATAACAACAAAATCAACAATAACATTGCATACAATAGCCAAACCTCAATGGTAAAATCAACAATATCAGCCACAAAGAAGATTTCCTTCATAACAAGCCTTGATGTTTCCACAATCTCATCCAACACCAATTATACAATAGGTTAACCAACCATATATGTCTTCCTAACCATTGGAAAATCCAAAGAATAGGCAAAATGCACCTATTTATGGATCTAATCAAGAAGGTAATATTATAAGTGGTTTAGTTGAATGCAATAATATTCAACTCACATCAAGGAAAGTAGTAAGAGATATACCCATTACCATAACTAAAATTCCTAATGATGATAACACTCTTGATCCACCTATAATCAAAGAACCAATTGAAAAAAATGTAGAAACCTCAACAACATCAAACACAATTTAAGATCCCCTTATCATTTTATTTCCTAAAAGACTTAAGGAAGAGAAACCTAGGGAATATTATTAATTGCTAAATGGATTTTAAAAATGAAGATAAAAATTCCACTATTAATATACATTAAAGAAATTTTTGATTTAAATCAAATTATTAAGGGATTATGCATCAAAGCACCAAGAAGAAAGAATCAGTATCCTGAAACAATTTAGATAACTGAAAAAATTGTTGATTTATTAGTAGAAAACATACTTCTTCCTAAAAATGGAGATCCTGGTAATCTTGTGATGACTATGATAATTAGGAATAATTCTATTCCAAATGTGCTTATAGATATAGGATATTCCATAAACATCATGACTAGAAATATAGTAAAATCTTTATCTCTCACAATGCTTTAGCCTACCACAATAATCTTATAAATGGAAGATCAATCCATTGTTTCCCTTGAAGGAACCATAGAGAATGTACTAGTCACCATTAAATCCTAGGAATACCTTTTTTATTTCATGATCCTCAAAACTAAACTAAATATGGTAGGGTATCCAATCATTTTAGGTAGACCTTGGTTAGATACAATTACAACAATAATTGATTATAGATATGTAAACATGACCATTTATAATGGAATTCGTGCTAAACAAATATCTCTCTATCCACCTACTAGAGCTTCCATGGGTATTTTTGAATAAATCTAGGTGGATGAACCTAAATGAAACTAGAATAGTGTGTTTTTCTTATCCATGGTTACCATCAAATTACATACCCAAGAGTTTTAAGAATAAATAATAGATTATTTAGACCAAGAGATTTTTGTTACAAAGCTAGATGATTTTGATCTAAAGCCTAATGAGTTTTATCCAAAGTTTGATAGGTTTTATTTTAAGTCTAATGGTTTTTCTCCAAATACTGATAGTCTTATTCTGATGTCTCAAGTCTTAGCTTCAAAGACTAGTAGCATAGCTTTGAAGATGAACAACCTAGCTTTAAAGACTAGTAGCTTAGCTTTGAAGACAAAAATCTATACTTTGAAGATGAAAAATCATGAATGGAAGAATCCACCTCCACCATTGAGAATCGAATCAATGTCTTAGGCACACCAAACATGTTATATGGTACATAATACATTCAACAAGCCATAGTTGATTGGGCTCAAAATGGGTACAATTCATTTTTACATGATTTCCATTATCCATTGACCAATATGCTTTTCAAAAGTGAAACGTTTTACAAATATGTAACTATACTTCACATGTTATTACCACACACATGTCCATTTAATTCTTTAATGAGTGAATACAAATAATTGAATTCCATTATTCCAGCCACTAAGCATATTGCAATTCAACTAGATAAACTATTAACTATCAATAGTTGGTTAATTGACTAGCATGAAACAAAAGTATTTAATGTCTTGGTAAAAAACAAAAAATATTTTGATTGGGATTATAGTGACATGAAAGGAATACATCCCATTGTCTTTACACATCACATCTATACTAAAAATATTAGACTAGTCAGATAACCACAATGAAGGATTAACCTGGCTTTGAAGAAAATTGATAAGAAGGAAATAAAAAAGTTAATAGAAGTGAGTTTTATCTATCTTACATCTAATAGCTAATGGGTTTCACCTCTAGATATTGTGCCTAAAAATAATGGGAAATGGAAAGTTTGTGTAGACTATAGATAACTAACAAATCCACCATGAGATACTATTTTCCCTTGCCTTTCATTTAACAAATTTTGGATAATCTGGCTAGAAAATAGTATTTTTGTTTCTTAAATGGATTCAATAGATACAACCAAATTAGAATAGCATCAGCTGATCAAGATAAAATAACATTTACCTACCCTTGGGGAACATATGCTTATACATTCCTTCCTTTTAGATTGTGCAATGTACCTATTACCTTTCAAAGAGTAGTGCTAGCAATCAATTCTAATCTTACAAATGACTATGTAGAAGTGTACATGAATGATTTCATTGTCCATGATACTACATTTGAGGAAGCTTTGAACAAGTTGGATAAAGTACTTACTAGATGTGAAGAACACCAGGTATCTTTAAGTCATGAGAAATGCATCATAATGGCTGATGAAGGGATAGTTTTCAGATATTATATCTCGTATCAAGGAATAAAAGTAGATCCTAAAACTATTTAGCTAATTTTCAACCTCCCCATTCAACAAACACAAATCGATGTTAAAAGTTTTTTTGATCATGTAGGATATTATATAAGATTTTAGTAAGATAGCTGCCCCTATGTTTTCTTTGTTAACAAAAGATACTGAATTTATATTGAATAATAAATGTCAAGAAATTTTAAAACATTAATGAATAAAATGATGACTATTCTAGTATTCAAAGGACCTAATTGGAAAAATACTTTTCATGTTTATACTGATGCTTCCAATACTACATTAGGATTAGTCTTATGACAAAGAGAAGAGAATGAAAATATATATGTCATTTATTATATCATAAAGAATCTTATCCCCATAGAGAAGAACTACACTACCACATAAAAAGAGTTTCTTATTGTTTTCTACGCTATAAACAAGTTTAGGCATTACATTATTGGTTATCAGTAGTCATCAATACATAGATTTCAATAATTAAGTATTTAATGAATAAACTAGTGGTATGTGGAAGAATATTTAAATGGCTCCTATTTTTGCAATAATTTGACTATACTATCATAGATAACCCAGGGAAGAATAATGTTTTTGCTAACTTTTTATCTAGATTGATTAATACAGGTGAAGATAAAATCATGGAGGACTCTTTTCCAAATGAACAACTATTTTCCATATCCACATACTCCCCATGGTTTATATACATGGAAAATTACTTGGAAATAGGAAAGTTTTCTCATTCCTTTACCTTTAAATAACGAAAACATTTGGCTAGATCTAGTTATCATTTCAAATGGTTTAAAGGCATGTTGTTTAAAATTGGACGTGATCATATTATTCATAGGTGTGCTAGAGAAGATGAGGCATTTGGCATCATCAAATCATGCCATAGTGAACTAGGAGGTGGACATTATTCAACAAAGAGGACTATTCATAATATCCTTGGTGTAGCTTACTACTGGCCATCTCTTCAAAAGTCTATCAAAAGGTATGTATAGTGATGTGATCCTTACCAAAAGATGGGTAATCCTACTTTATCCTCTAAAATTCCTCTTCATCCTCAAATAATTTTAGAACCATTTGAAAAATGGGTTTTATACTTTGTTGGGCCAATCAACACACCATCTCAATGAAAGAAATATATATATATATATATATATATATTAGTATGTACTGACTATGTTACTAAGTGGGCTGATGTGTAGGCACTCACATTTTCTAGGGAAGAAATGGTTGATTATTTATTATACCATAAGATCATGCTAAGATTTGGATCTCCTAGATCTATTATTTTATATCAAGGACCCCAATTCATGTCCAACATGATCAAAGTTTTTATAGAGTTATATAATATCAATCATATAAAATCTTCACCATATCATCCCCAAGCCAATGGGAAAGTGGAAGTCACGAATAGATAATTGGAAAATATCAAAACCAAAATTGTGAATGGCAGCAAAAAAAATTGAGCAAAAAAGGTACCTGAAGCAATTTGGGCATACAATACAACATGGAAGATAACTACAAGATTCTCTCCATATGAAATTATGTATGGAAAGAAACCTTTGTTACCTATAGAATTTGAATTATAGACATTGAGGATAACAACTAACATGGGAAAATATCTTGATGAAGCAAAAAAAAAGAATAATGCAACTAAATGAGCTAAATGAACTAAGAATGAATGTAAACACTCAAACCAACATGATTTAGAATCACATAAAATAGTGGCCTAAAACTCACATTAGAGAGAGAAAGTTTCAAGAGGGTGATTGGACACTCCTATTTGATTCTAAATTCTATAACTTCAAGGGTAATCTAAGGACAAGATAGTTGGGACCATACCTAATTAAAACTATTTTAAGCAATGTCTCTATCAAGCTTCAAACCATTGATGGTGACCAAAGGACAATGTTGGTCAATGGTAGTATTCTTAAGACATAAAGAAGACCTCTCAGTAAGGAAGATTTTATTGAGTGGAACCAAAATCATTTTGACCTTGTGGAAGAAATAAACGTCTAATAAAGGAGGAGTATTGAAAACTAGAAAATGGTGATTCTCTTCGCTTCAAAATTCAAAAAACAAAAAAAATATATTAAAAGTGAAAATAAAAAATGTAAAAAATAAAAAAATATTTAAAGGTGAAAAGCAATAAATGGCACTTTTTAGAATAAATTTTTTTGCAATAAGATTTTTTTTTTTATCAAATAACCTATCTTTTCAAATTTGTTTATCCCTGAAGGACACAACATTTATTGAAGATAGGAATAGATTAGTAAAAAAAGTTACAATTGTATTTATGTTCCTAAAGGATTAGACATTTTTATGTTTTATGTTATAAATTATAATCATTAGACAATCAACACTTTTCACATGGACACATTTTGGTAAAGTCATATGGGTATGATGATTTAATATAATCATCACAAAAATCCACAATTTGATGTGATAGTCCAATGTGATGATGTTGATGTGATGATGTTTCAAAATAGTCTTTTCAAATAGAATTGATGTGACTATGTTTTAAATAAAGGTTTTCGCAAAAAGATTTGATATGATGCATAATTTATATCAATTTTTTCTCCAAGTATTCCCAATAATGACCTTTAAAATACATAATTAGTACTAGCTAGATAAAATCACCTTCCCATTATATCTCATATGCTCCAAAGAGATAACCATAACTACCACCATAATTATTCTCATAATCACATAAAATACTCTACTTTGTTATTCATTATTGTATTCACATTTCTCTCAATTATTGTGTCACATCTCTAACCTCTCACCTTCCCCTATTTCTAGTATGAATTTGATCTCTATGTTTTTATAACATAGTTAGATTTTCAACGAAATAGTGTTTTCTCTGAATATGGGTGGATGAAAGAAGAATAGTGAACCAAAATCCTCTGATGCATTGTTACAAAATGAGGTAGCAAGAAATGTCTTTGAATTAGTAGGTTGGTTGAATTTATTAAAAATGTTTTAGTAATTTCATGTAGAAATTTTACAAGAATTCTATGAAAATTTTGATGAAGATCATGATGTTATCAAAGGGAATAACATTCCAATGAATACCTCATAATCAGTGCTCTCTTTGCGATTCTTGAGAAGGGGGTAGTTTTTATTGATAAGATCAATTTTTTTGATCTAATTCATATGTTTATTGAAGGAAATGATCCCTACCTTAAACTAGCTAAATCCCCACAAGGAGTGGCCAAAGGTATCATGAGGTAAATCCTTCCTCAACCCTAGAAAAATGTTGTTTTCTATATAATGAAATTTATCACTTGTGATGGTTAGTTTATATTAGTGGGTGGAGATGCTATGAGACTCCTTCTTCACTTGAGGAAAGGAGATGTTACAGAATAATATAAGTTAAATATTCCCTCTTTCCTTCATAATGATTTTATTAATGTTTATCATAAGTTAAGAAGAGTTACTAGGTCTACCCGATATCATGGGTTCATCACACTTATATGTCAACATTATTTTCTCAATAAACCAAGGGGTGAAAAGGCCTAGTCCTCCCTCCAAAATTTCTCTCTAATTTATATCAAGAAAACACCATGTCCTACCTCTCCTCCTTCTATCATAGTCCAAATTGAATAACGACCATCCTCACTACCTTTGGCTCTGAATATACTACACTAAACATCAAAGAGATAAATGGGAGTTTATTTGATATACCTCATCCTCATCCAACTAAGCTTTGGTGTAGTCACCAACTTATTTTGAAAGAATAATAAAAAGAATATGTGTAGGATGTAGATATTTTGGGAAGTATAATCTCCCCTATTGATATTATAGATGTTGAATTAGTTTTTGTAGAAGAAACCCAACAACAAGAAATTGTATTTGCATAAGAAACCATTGTAACATATGTTGTACCTCAAGTAGTAGATTATTTTTTGCCCATTACCACTAATAAGGGTAAGGCATCCTTAATCGAATAAATACTATCTTCTCCTTATTCTTTCAAATAATAAAAATAATTTCATCCTGTCATGGCTCTATCATGTCATGAGGAAACAATCAGACAACAAGTAAAATTTGATGTTCTCCATTCAACTTTGAAGGGTAAGGACTTCATGATTTCTAATTTAGAACAAAGATGGGAAGAATATATTACTAGAACTAGGGAATAAGAGATAATAATTCAAGTAATAAAATCTAAACAAACTAGGGTCCATAATGTGATGTTATCACAAACTCAAGATTTGAGTAACTAGCATAATTTTCTTGCTATCAAAGACACTCAGATTACTAATTTGTAAAATGCCAATGTTGATAAGCATACTTTTATTAATAATCTAAGACAAATTATTGATGATAAAAATGTAGTGATTATTGAACATACTAATAGAATAAGAGCACTCATCACTCAAAATTATACGTTACAAGCCTTTATTTAACTCATGCAAAGAGAAATAAGATAATTTCAGTTCAAATAAAGGGATTGACAAGATTTTTTCCCTCTTTACCTGTTTCATTACATGAAATAATATCAGTCTAGCATAGAACCTAGAAGAAAATTTAAAAGTTCAAAGATGAAAATGTTAAGCTTAAATAGGAATATTATAATAAATTGGTAGAATCCCAATGGTAATTTCAAAAAACACAACCTTCTATCCAACACGTTTGTGTTATTTTTGAAAAATTATTAGCATGCAGGAAGACTTCATCCATTTATGTTAGTTTTCCACATGATCAATCTTATAAATTTAAAATTCAATTAATTTCCCTTGTTTTTCACATAATATTAGATATGAGCATGTGTTAATGGACATTTTTATAAAGAACAATGAAGAAAAGTTGGATGCCATTTATGAGTTCTATACTTTTAATTTGTTGTTAGGCTATCAATCTAGTTTTTTTATAAATCTATTTGTTGGAAAGACATAATTGCACTCCTTTGTCTCCACTCCAAGAGACCAAACAACATGATAGGAATCTAATAATAGATTTCTAAAATTACAAAGCACTAATGGGTTATGCATGAGGCCATAGATTATAGAAGCAAAGAAACTAATTTATGAGTTTCAACCTCTATATCATATGTATATGAAGAAAAAATATCATGAACTATTGAGATCTAATATTTCCACTTTTAGAGATTTCTAAACCACCATTCTACCAAATTTATCAATGTTAGTCTTCCCAAGTGGGATAATTTACCTATTGAGTTGAAGTGTAGGGAAATCTTAAGCCTAAACACTATTAGATGGAGTCTAAGAAGAGCTAAAGCAGTTGCCTAGATAATCACTAAACACTTAGATGAAAGAAGTTCAAATTTATCAATTGGGATCAAGTTTTAGCCTTTAATAATTTAGTACCCTCTATCTCCATGGTAGGCATGGATTTCTTAGGTATAATTTGACTTTCAAGCTTGGTTGTATATAGTTGTTAGAGATTTTGGATTCCTACCAAGAGGCTACCATGATTGGGGCCATCATTTTCATATTTATGATCTTATTCAGAGGTTTGAATCAAGAAATTTAAATTAAAGACCAATCATACCAATTATTTACAAGAGGAATTGTAAAAGGTAAAGTGTGGGGGAGAAATCATGATAATTTCATATAACTCATCATAGTTATATAAACTATCCATAAAGTGTTGTGTTTGGTTATATATTGTATTGCATTTAATATTTAAAGTCTAATCTATGTAGGATATGAATGCAATTAATTTTTTTTTTGTATTTAATTTATTTCTAATTCCTTACCTTGTTATTTTATCTAGATTGTATGAATAGCACAATTTTGAGTATAATAACATATCCCAATGATGTGGTGATTTTGAGAATACAACACATAGTTTTGATAACTCTTTTAGATATAATTTTGAGGATTCAAAAATGAGATATGAAGATATAACACTCTGAAGATACTCCAAATATTCTCTAGAAGTGCTTCAAAGATGCTCTAGGTGTGATATGAATACATACAAAAGATGATATAAAGAATTCTAGGCATTCTTTGAAGACATGTACAGGGTGATTTGAAGACCTGTACAGGATGTTTTGAAGATACCCAGACATGCTCTAGAGACCAACTAGATCCTACTATTCAGGATTGTAATTCTAAAAATATCTATAAATAAATTTTGTATATTTATATGTCTTATTTTAGACATTACCAATCATGTTAACGGCCTAAAATAGTATGTATATATTTGTATCATTATTTTCAAAAATTGAATAAGTATCTTCAGTTTAGATTAGTTGTGTCTGTCTATAATTAGTTGAGTCAATTCCAACACCTTCCTATAAGCATGGGATCTAAATCTTAGATGGTTCATATTGTGAATAAATAGATTTGGGCATTAAGATCACAAGGATTTTATACTCTATGAATAAATGTTGAGATATTTTTAAATACACATCTCCTTCTCATTCGATAAAGTTCCAATTAAAAAAGTTGTTGAAGTTGAAGAAAATCTATAAAAAGTTAGAAATAGAGTTCAACATTTCCCTTTATTTTTAGTAAATTAATTATTGTCGTGAGGAAGGAGCAAGGGCCCACTTCTCTCCAAAGATCAGGATAAATTGGTACTTTTTAGTAAAATAGTTTAGAAGTATTTCTTTAATTCAGATATTTCATTCACTACATATTGTAATTTATCTTTTAACCACAATAGTGATTTATTTTAATGTAGAGTCATTTCATTTCAAAATAAAGAGTGATTATTTTTAAATTTAAGTGTGAATTTTATTTTCAAAAGAACATGGGATTTTATTTTCCAAAAGCAAGTGTGAATTTACTTTAATGTAAGAGTGTTTCATTTACATGAAAGAGTCATTTCATTCTAATACAAGAAAAAATCCTTTAATTAATAGTGAATTTTATTTTAAGTTAGATTAAGTTTGTTAATTTATCTCAGATTTAGAATTTGACAGAAGTTGTTTAAGTGACAATAAACAACATTCTTAGATTTTGAACATCATGTTGTCCTACTTAACAAGGCAAGTTTAATGATGACATTATATATCTTATGGCATATGTTTAAGTTATGGATGTTGATGGTGTGAATGCAAATATGATATCTTCAATTAATAAACAACTTAGATTTACTTTCTTATAAATTAGAGTTAAAGTTTCATTTACTATTTTTGGGATTTAAAAATCATAGAAAAAGTAAAACCCCCCAAATAGTGAACTATACAGCTCCAATATCAAAAGATCTTATTGTAAATAGTCATCAAACAATACCTTGGTTGAAAATGACACCAATCCATTGATTGTTTAAATGAGAGGTATAACGATAACCTATCAATTATGGGAGGGTAAAATGGTAAAATTGTATAAAATGGAAAATATTACATTGAAGAATCAGAATGATAAGGTAGAAGAAAATATCTCTAAGGAATAATGAGAAGACAAGAAGAATAAGAAGGTAAAGTGAAATGAATAAAACTACAAGATATATATTTTTAAAGTATTGAAGAAAGTGCATCTAAACATTGATATTTGTAGCAAGGGTATGTGCATTATGAACTCTTATATTAATGATATATTTGGTAAATTGTATATGGAAGCATCCAAGATTATTTATCACAAAAATAAGACAATTATTACATCGAGGGAGATTTAGATTGAAGTGTTTCATGTCTTACCAAGAGAGATCATTAAATATGATGTTTTTGAAGGTACCAAAGTTGTTACCAAGTTTACCAATGTTTAAATGTTTATATAATTTTTATGAGTGCTTGTGTGATATGTATTTCCCTATGTGACCTCTAAGGTTTTCTATATGGGGACTAGATTTGATTGGCATGAGAAATCTAACATCATCTAATGGCCAAAAATTTATCATCAATGCTTTAAAGTATTTCACCAAATAGATAGAGGTAATGCTACTTACTTAAACCATAGGTATACAAATTTCCATGTTCATCCTAAATCATATCATTTGTCATTTTTGCATTCTTGCCAACATCATATATGATAATGGAAAGTCCTTAAAAAATAAATAAGTTGAGGCCCTATTCAATTTTTGCCATATCAATAAATAGTTTTTTACCCCTTATTACCCCTAGGGGAATAGACAAGCTGAAGTAATAAATAAAACTCTTATCAAGATTCTAAAGAAAATAAATAATGATGCATGATGGTACTAGAAATTATAATTATATCTTGCTCTTTAGTCTTATATAACAATTTTTTGAACACCCACTAGGACCACTTTGTACTCATTGGTTTGTGAAATAGAAGATATCTTATTGTTATAAGTAGAGCCCCCTCTTTATGATTATCATTATGAAGCATCGTCACTAATCAGAATTTTTGATAAGAAAGGCTATAAGAAATAGATCATCTAGATGAAAAGTGTCAAAATTACCTCAAAAACCTTAGGGCATATCATAATAGATTAAAAGGGAAATAACATAAGAAGATCCAATCCTGAGAGTTTGAGGTCAGTGATCTAGTCCCAAAAGATAATTTGAAAAATACCAATGCAGATAGGGATAATAAGGGAAAGTTTGAAGCTAATTGGCTTGGGCCCTATATAATAGTTTCTAATTATGGATCTGGATCCTAAAAATTAGCTACATTATATGGTGAAGAGCTTGATGACCCAATCATGTGTTTAAAACATTTCTATACATGACAAACTCCACTTTACCTCCATCTATGGGTCACCACTCTTGGGGTCATATACCTATCCATTCCATCCTCTTCTTCCCATTCCACTCCATTCTTATCCCTAACCTCGTTCTTAAAAGAGGGAATCCATTATAGGTTTTTATATTGAAATGGGAGACACATGTTTTGGATGGGAGACAAGTCATTTATTATTATGAATGGGGAATATTTGTTGAAGATTCTTATGGAGTCTATTTATCCATCATATATGTCCCCCATCCTATCACATCCTCATATCTATCCTCCATTCTATCACCTCATCATATCCTCTTTGATGATTATGTATCCTCTTAGCCTCTGGCTAATCTTATCCTCATTTGCCTTACTATCCCCAAACCATGGTCCACACATTCCCACTAACTTTAAAACTATGGAAGGGTCAAATAAAATTTTACTTTGGGGTTTCACATACATTATGCCACCAAATTATGATTGATTATCCTAAACCCCATATATGGTTTCTTATGATCTCAGTTTGATCCTCATTCCCATATAGTAATTTTAGGCATAATATACCCCATGTACATATCTACTTATCATCATTAAGACCATTGTCCATAATCACCTTGTTATGATCACCTCATTATCATCTTCTATATCCCTTTTGTTATCCTTATCTTTAGTCTATTTTATCCTATTTTTGCCTTGTGTGTATATATAAATGTCTATGTATTTCAAATATATTTAGTTGTTTGATTAATAATTTATTTTTATATATATTAATTAGATTATTTTGTTTATTTTAATAGTCTTGTTATAGATTTACATATATTTTATCCTGCTACCTTTATGGGAATAAGGATGGTCTAGGTGACTCCCAAACTTATTCTAGGCAAAGTAACTTCTAAATGGAGTTCCCCCATGCACTGGGTATTTAATGTGTCTTTGAATTCTATCATGTCATTGGAAATTTTTTATTTGATAGTGTAATATTAAAATAGATTACATACATTATTAATGTCTTCAAAACAACTTCCACCTATCTCATTCACCCCAATCCTACCAATTATCCCATATAACGTATCACCATCTCATATAAACCTAATTATTATCCCATCCCATCCCCATCCTACCTCATTGGTGTATAATATTGTTACCCACACCCAATTCATGAGATGTAGCAATTAAACATGGGTTAATATTTAATCAACACATTGGTTCACATTTTATCACATCATAAACATCCATAAAAATCCACATCATAATTTAAATATTATCCACACATCCTAAAAATGTCATCATATAAATAGCCATCCATCTAATCTATTATATCATTAATTAAAGCATCCATCTAACATACCTACTAACTTATCCATCATCATATATCTATGATGACTATCACATCATTTTTAATCACATGCATACATCAATATGTGCATCATATGACAATAACGATATCTCATATAATGCACAACAAAATACATATAAAGTGTCACATCATAAAAATTATGCCTAATAATCCAATCCATCTATAAATGTGTCTACCTCATTACATCATGTAAACATCACACAAATAAAACAATAAATCTATCTAATCCATCTAGCTCATAAAAAATCCATCACATCAAATATCCATAATCAATTCATATCACAAACCCATAAATAATCATCATTGCATAACATATCACATCATCTAAAAATTCCCATCATATATAGAAATGTCCACATAGAGTCCATGTCAAAACATATATATAGTAAAGGTTCGCATGGGAAATAATGTGCTAAAAAATAAAATAATACATATATATGTCTTAAATAGGCTCCTCAGGGTCTTCTAAGGCACTGGTGTACTAACTATGAAAAGCTAGCTCTGAATGTAGGTGAAAATTAATCCAATGACACTATTATATCATATAAATGCATGTAATAGTATGCCTCACACACCAACCTCATAATGTTCTCCATCACTGTATCCATCCTCCCTACTAGCATCATTCTATCTACCTATTCTTTGGTCCTCTTAGTAACCTATACCTCCCCTATTAGATCTCAGATCTATATCTACATCTAGGTAATCTATGCTTGACACCCAACAATTTATATGTTTCAACTTTGAATATATCTCTATAACATAACTACGTAAGCCTATAAGATAGCCACATGTCCATATAATCTAACAACCTACCCCTATGCCTAGTCTAACTATCCATCTTATGCTTATAATCGAGACTTGAGTTAGTCTCTCTTTGTGGCAATGCCTACTATATTTGTGATTCATGCCTATATCTATGACTTGAGTCATACTAATAATGATCTCTCATATTTTATCAATGGCATCCATGATGGTCTTACATCATCCCCATTCCCATTGCCTCTATCTTATGTGCCATTCATTCTAACCTATGCACTAATACCCCTAGCCTAGGTCCCACTCCCCTCTACCTACATTACAATTACTGTCTAATCGCCATCACCCTCATCTACATCCATGGCATTTGGACCTCTCTTTCCATCATGAACATCCTATGCAAGGATATGTATCCTCCTCCATCTCTACATCCTCACCTATGCTTTCAAAACCCTCCTCACTACTCCCCTTCATACCACAACCCTACATCTAATTAATAAAATCAAGATGTTGGGTCCACCATGTCATGTAAGTTGTTGTAAATCCTAGATCTGGTAAAGGAGTCTGGAAATCCCATAGGACTAGAGCAAGGCTATCAAAATCTACACATGCAAGAGATATATCTACTAGCCTCCCCCACTTTGGCCTCTCCTGATCACTCCTATCAAATAAATGATCCTCATCTAGAATATCCTATGGGAGCCCAAACTATCTCTACACATGGCTAGGTTGATACTGATATATGATAAAGTATTTCCATCTTATTAAGTAACACTCAATAATCATATACTAAGTCACCTCAGTCTCATATTCCAAACCAAACTAAAGTCCCATGTAGGGCATCCATGTGATGTGCTCTAACTATCAATTGTCAAAATCTTGTATATATAATCTCATCTCTCTGACACTACCTATCTACATACCCAATATAATGTACCATCCAAAGACAATGAGCTTGTGGGGTTCCCTAGTTACTTGAGTACCTAAAGGCCATTGGATTATAATGTGCTCCCAACTCTAGATCTGCAACAATAGTGATGAACCCATGTTCATGTCTCCCATATAAGTCCCCAAATGTAACTCCTGATATAAATGGAATAATAAAACTATCCCGACATAAAAATTTGATATCATGTACCATATTAGCCACCACATCTCCCATTCCAAGGTGAAACCACTAATCACTCTTGTCCAGTAGGAGGATGCTAATAATGAGATACATACCACTAGTGTCAATGGGTTGATATTAGCCTTACACATGAATTTTACAATGTCCACTTGATAGTTTGACACACCAACCTTATATTCTTTTGCTAGTCTTTTTAATACCACACTAAGTATGTGAAATCACCAATAAATATTATCCCCTATCATTGGTAATCATAAAATCTAAAAAAGATCCTATAACATCACCATCATCTCTCTAGTCATGAAGTGGAAGGTATTCATCTTTGAGTTCTATTTCTCTACCAATGTAGTAATTAAGGCATAATATATCCATACCACTAACATCATAACATTGTAGTCCATTCCTAGTAACTCTAACACCTTATAATTAGCAACATACAATTAGTGCATCTCATGAATAAAATTGGGTTACTACAAGCAAGATACCATCACGCATAAGTCCTCCTATACCTATCACTAATTCTATTCCATCATAATCTCTTTCAACTAACTTATAACCCATTTTCCTTACTAAAATAAACATTGTAAACCCTAAATCTCTACTAATATTCCTTGCTTAATCCTAATCAATTCATCCCTAATATAACTAACCCTAGTCCACCTTAATCTAAATCACTTAATAAAACACCACCTCCTAGCTTACAACCCCTTCACTAACACCCTTACATTCCACATCGGTGGTCTATCATCTTTAGGCCTCTATAACTCTTAGACTCTTTCACCGTGGTGTGAAGCTTGTGGGATCCAGTCCATGTTTTTATCTTAGATATAATTTTTCACCAAGGCAAAAAGTTAAAATGGACCCATTTTCACTTTTTCTTCCTATTTGACCTCTTTTCTTTTACCCCCCCAATCACTCTTATCACCCATACCCACCTTTTTCTTTTATTATGTCTCACCTACATCTTGAAAACTTCATCAATTACCCAAATCAATCTTTAACTATCATTCCTATGTTGTTTGGGGCATTGATTTTTGCATTTCCCTGTGGTCTAACTTAATCCTGAGCCAGAACTACATCAGCATGAGCTCTCTTAAGACTATGTAGGAAATACATGTCCATAGTTTTATGCCTAGGGATAGATCAGCCATTATTAACCCCTAATTTCCATCTTGTACCAAATTAATATATTGATAATCATACATCATTTTAAGCTACACATCTCACATAAAGTGGTACCTTATCATTAAACAACTCTTCTATTCTCCATTATCAATTTTCAATCCCCCATAGCATGTGTTTTTGCTACAAGATTTATCACTAGTTTATCTCCATCTCATCTCTTTACTTCTTGGATAATGTCTTTGTCTTGAGAGTTTCATCTTATCAATCAAAATCCTTTCTAGACATTGGTCATTTATCTAGAACCCATCTCTCATAATTGAGCCACTTTATCCCCTTGTGTCTGAACCTAGAGAATCTCAATAATAGATCTATTATTACTTAGGTGATCTAAACCCTAACTGATCATTTTGGTCTTATCCCACCCCTTGGAGTTTTATTTGATTGATCATCTAAGTCAGTTCTCCCCACATGATCCCTCGAGGGGGAATCACATAATAATTACTAATACCATTTAACATCATTTCCATACATGACTATAATTTTTATTTGAAAGACCTTTACTCCTTCCATCCTAACCACTTGTAATTCCCTTTCAAATAGGGGGAAATGTATGCACCTAAATCTTCTCACCCTAATAATTATACTAATTACTTTAATTAATCTATAACTATATTTTATAACTAATTAAATAATATTCTATTTCATATTCCTCACATCCCAAAAACCTTATTCCAACCTTGCAACCAATTAATCACCTTCATTAGTCTAATAACTAAACCTACTTACCTAGTAACCTACCGATTAACCCACTTGATAAATTAAAAATACATTTTATCCTACCTACCCATCTACCACCCTACAAACTAGCTATTCCTACACCCCTACTCCCTAAAGGAGATTTCTATAATTAAAGGATTACAAAAATATCCTCATGTTTATTCCTTTTCCTCTAGAATTCTCTATTATAGGTATTTCTAAAGAATTAAAAATACCTTAGCCATTGATCTCAATGACTCAAAATTAAATTTGAGTGATTGATTCTTCCCTCTATTTCCTATATAACCAAGCCAATCCCTAAATGAAAACTAACTTGAAACCTAAAATCTTAGATACTTGAAGCCATCTTGCTAACTTGTAACCATAATCATTCCTCTTGCTTTCATATAGACTTATCAAATCCATCAACATATATATAATCCATTGAATCCATTGTTAAGAATAATCAAGAAATCCAACATTCAACACATTTTACATCCAAAATCAGTTTGATCATCTTGGAGGGGAGCTATAAGAGGTAAATGATGGTAAATGTTCTCATTTGAAGCATTTTATTATCTCTTTATTATCTCTATTTGATGTTGTTTATATTTTGGGTTTCTTACTAAAAATAGTAATATAGAGAGAATCAAAAATTTAGGCTATAACGTGTAAATCATAATGTAATATAAATTATCTTAAATTTGAAGCATGTAATTTGATAGTGAATTAGTTAAGTATGAAATTTTTATTGGAATATTCTATGACAAGACCTTAGTCCTATCCAAGGTCTTATACTACAACTGATAAAGGGAAAACCAATGAGGTGGAGATAAATATGAGACTAATTTAAATATGTTTTAATGTGGTAATTTTTTAGGAGAGCCTAGTCTTATCTGTGGTCTTGCAATGTAACTAATAATGTAAACACCAATGAGGTGAATGTTAAGTAAGGGAAAAAATAAAGAAATTATTTTTGAGGAATGCTTGCCCTTATCAAAAGTTTTACAATTCAGCTCACAAAGGGAAACCTTAGGGGATATGATCAATTAACAAAATAATATTTACAAAGGGGAAATATTAGGATTATTGTAGTGGAGATAGGGAATGTAAAAAACATGATATACTTGTTTGATCAACAAACCTTAGTAAACATGAGGCAGGATAGGTAAGAAAGAAAGATAATAAGAGTCTATTAATCATAAAAATAAAAAGGCTACCTACTCACAATAAACACAAAGCTATATAGGAAAATAGGTGGGATACTAAGATTAACTCATGAAGGTTATATGATCAAGGAATTTTTATAGAATAATAACTTTCATGTCATTATTTCTCAAAGGAAATCAATTTCTTATTTGTTTAAAATAAATATGTATTAAAGACCAACCAAATAATATAATAAACTAAGTATAGCAAAAATGTGACAAAAATTCAGAGTATAGAGTATAAACCAACTATGGGACCATAGGGCAAGACAACTATAAAAAGTGAGGATGACAACTAAAAAAAATATTCAAAACATTTTCATGGTTTTAATATTATAAACTATATAATAAGTTCTGCGAAAATGTCTTAACCACATCCATATTGGGTTTACAATTATTTTTTTATTTCAAATTATAAAACATTCCAACTAGAGTATAATTATTACCTTAAACATTTAAAAACAAAATATAGTATGATCATGAGGCTCCATGACTCTTTTTATATAGTACACATGGTAAGATCATGTGAAATACTTAGTAAAAATTGAGTATAGACCATAGCTAATACTTTTGACACAATTGGTTGATCTAATAGAATCAAATAAGTTATTGTTACAAGGGATCAAATCCTTAAGGTTGTATCCTATGTAAGTTACACCTTAAAGTAAATTTCAAAGTGTTTCTCTTTAGATGTTAGATATCATTTTCATTGGGATGAACTAATATAATCCATGGCTATGATATACCTTAAATATTGGAAAAATATTAGCTCATAAATTTTTTACAATAAAACCAAAACCCTAGCCTAACACTTTTGTAAGAGCATAGAATTGAATGAAACAAATTGAAGGAATTCTATATTTTCCATAGCTAACAGAGTAATCTATTCATTTTGTCACAACAAGTTTTGGACCATGTTTTTGAAGATGGCTTGATCACTAGACTATGGATTACCCTATGTTTGATTGAAATACTATGTGATGGTATCTCACAATATTTTAATATTGCTAATTTAATGAAAATAAAGATTTTGGGCTCAGTGGAAGATGAGATAATGTTTAGTGCATTGTCATTTTTAAAGTCAAAGTTAAGAAACAAGCTTGACAAAAATTGGAGACTTGATTGAGGTTCTATACAACTAGATATAATGTCCTCAATTTTACATTTGATAGAGCCCTAGAAATTTGGACACTGACATCTTAAAGAAGAGGATTGACTAATAATTCTTCAAACACACTATAGTTCTAAAATACTAAATCTGAATAAAATTATCAAGAAAAGAATGAATAAAATTGGTATGTTGAAATTTGAAATTTAGGCATCTAAAATCTGAGGTTAATCGAGGAAGGACAACAAATTTTGTGATTGATTTTGAGATTTATTTTATCAAGGTTTTGAGAAAGGTTTTTTAAGATAATATAGAGTATATAAATGATTAAGATGTAATCTATGTATTTTCGATTATGTTTGATTAATAGAACATGTATATTGTAGACACTTATTTTTCTCCACTTTCTTGCCTAAACCAACATTTAGTTCAATTTTTAGCAAATGACACATTTTAAGCCTATAAATCACCTGGATTGTCCAAATTCCTCTATGTAAGGGATTTAGTTTCCCATAAACATGATGAGGATAGATTTTTTGGTGTATTAACCTATATGCATCACTAACTTGGCTCATTTATAACCCTAGTCAAATTATGACCTAGTAATTTGGCACTTTTGGCATGTTAAGTTATTAATTCACGAAATTTAAAATAATTTCCAAAACTTAAAAAGGACAAATCAAGACTAACTATATTGCAAATCCTAATTAACTAGCATAAACGAAAATTCTAAATCAAATTAGTGAATTTAAGTTAAGTTAAAAAAAAGGAATTTTTAGCCTAAATGAAGTGAAATATTTAAATGAGACATGGATAAAATTGATTTTATTTGCCGTAATTTTATGTTTAATTAGCCACTTATTATCTATGTAACCTTTATTCTTGCAGAGATGTTAGAATTCTAAGTAAAAAACTTGTTTATTGACCATTTTTATTACAAAATAGAGATTTTTTTGAGTGTTTTTAGGAAACATCAATGATCTAACTAAATTGATGTCAATTTTAGGAATTGGTATAGATCTATGTGTAATAATTACCAATTTTATCTGAGATAGAAAATAAAAATATCTCAAATTAAATTATTATTCACACACTTGATTTTGGGATTCTAAGCAGGCAAACCCTCTAACAATTTTTAGGACCTAAGGTGGAAAGATAAAAATTTAATCATGGTTAAAATCTCATATACATTTTTTTTGGTGCCTAAAAACCAATTGGTTATTTTTATCTTTTAGTTATTGTTGAAATTTTTACAAGTGCAACCAAGGTGAATGGGACAAAATTTCAATCACAATTCAAATTCGGTGATATTAAAACATGAAGTTTAGTTATAGATCTTAAGAGATTTTTCACTTTATGTTATTATTTGTTATTTGCTAATTTTCAAATTTTTTATCCTAGTTTCTTTGTTTATGGAAAACTATGAAATATTATGTTTATGCTCTCACCTATCCCTTTAGGGAACTCAGGTGACCAAAATCTCTTGGTTTATTTCCTTTGTTTGAAATTTATGTCAAAAATAATGTCATGTATTCTCTCCCCAAGGTTTGAGTGACTTGGGTGACCCAAAAAGGATCTCTAAAGTCTTTCATTTTATCTTTATTTCTTTTTATACATTTGGCTTGTGTGTAGGATTTCATCACAGCCCTGTGAGTTCTTTAGGGGTTTATTTACCTAGGGTTTCATCTCCCAACATCATATTGACCCCATTTCATCGTCGGGTATACAAATTAGACAAACTATTAGATGGGATATTGGTAAGAAAATAGCCTACCCATCCCAATGGGTACCCAGTTTATGCAATAGCTAGACATTGAAATTCACTAAGAAGTACATGGATGGAGTCTCTATGTAAAGGTATAGAGCCTTACATCGTAATCTAGGTAGTTTGGGTTCATTTGATGTAATTGATCGCTTGTGTTATTGATACTTGGGACCATCCAGTACTACAATATTTATATATTTTAGTTAAAACCCCACTTGCCGTAAAATTTCATATGAAATGTCAAGTGATCCTCACTATAAGTTCATGCCACATATTAATTCTTAAGAGATATAAGAGGCATAAAAACTCTACCTACATCTGTAATTTCATTTTTGGACTAATACTTAATTCTTCAAAAGCATTGGTATATCAATGGAAACTTTGGTTGAAACTACACACACCTATGTTAGTTATAGGGAATAAGATGATCCATTTGTGATACTTTTTTTTCTTTAATTTACATGTGTATTTTTATACTAAACTATTTTTTTTATTGTCATGTCAAAATAATTTCAAAACATTCACATTGTTTATACACCACTCTAGACTAAGACGTGTTACTTTGTTTGTTTGTGTTGCACTTTTTGCCTTAGAATGTTTTTCCAAAACCATTTATGTGTATCTTATTTAAATGGAACATCATTATGCTACTCATTTCATCCCAAATGTTTTCCTTGGATATTTTAGTCCAAAATCATTTGCCATGACATTTATTTGAAGGAGCATTGTTATTCCACATATTTAATCCAATCTCTTATCACTTTTGAAACCAAGTTCCAAGATATTGTTGTAACTCTATTTCTTCAAACACATGGTTATGATGTCAATTTTTGTATATCCATTTTTCCTTATAAAGTATTTTAGAATTAAATATAAAACTCAACCTTTCAAAGTATAAATCTTAAACTAATTAGGTTCACATCGAAGACTTATCTAATTTGGGATTAGGTTGTTTTCCTTTTGTGTTTATATTGTGTTGCATTGATTTCTTATTTGATCTAAAACACCCCTTACATATACCTAGTGATTATTATTTATTTTCTACCTTGTTTACAATGTATTTTTAAGCTAATTTTTTGCCATGTACTTTGTCTAAAGTTTGTTTTTCTTGTCATTGAGTGTCTTAGTTCCTTTGTTCCAATAGTTTTTGTGAATCAAATTATGATTCTTAAGTGATATAATTATTGAGCGTTGCTTGATCCAATTACCTTAGTTTAGTTTAATTTTGAGTCCTTGTTCGAGTTTTGTGTTTTTGAGTCTAGCCTTATTTTTAGCATGATTTAACCACCTTTGAAAAAAATGTTTATATCTAATGATCCTTGTTATCAATTGTTATACTTTGTTTAGACACTCTTTTGAATGATTATAACCACATATGGGTAAATTAGTACTTTAGCCATAAATGAGTTTGAACCTTTGTGTTACTTTTGCCTCTAATTATAACCACCTTTGGGAAACTTACTGTTATTTTGATAGACTAGTCTCATTTTTGCTTTGTTCTATATTTTCCTAGTTTAGTCATTTCTCCCTTTATGTCTCTTTTGTAGATCCAAAGGCCATTTATTTCTAGACCTCCATTATTTTTTATCTATAGACCCCTTTTTGTCATGTGACTTAGCCATGGATTTAAACATGGCTCATTATACATGTAGTGGCACTATTTATAATCTTGGATATGGGAGCTTTATGACTAATTACCCTTTTTTTCAAGATCCATATGGTGACATCACTTATGAGATAGATCGTTATCCATCTTATAACATCCCTTATGTTAAACAAAGGCATGAATCTTTAGCATAATATTTGGTAACTATGTCCCCTTATCTAGGCCAATAATTAGAGTGAATGCAACAACATCTTTCTCAAAAAATGCCTAACATTAAATAAAACCAACAATAATATCCCTATTATGTTACAATTCCAACATAACCTAGAAGTGATCCATACTTATTTGAATGACATTTGTTCTAAAAAAAGATGAAGTGTTAGTTAGAGTTATTGAGTTAGGGACCAAGTTTGCATCATAATTCCCACATGAAAGTCTAACTAGTTTGATTAGAACACCTACTATTATACTAGGAATTCAACCATTTAAATATGCATCTACTACTTATAACCAAGATTTTGTCCAAATGCTACAACAAGACCAACATATGCTTGAAAAAGGAAAAGGTATTATGGATGAATAAATGGAATAGGTATAGCAAGCATACCAAACTTATCTTAACCTATCTTGTAACCTCAATGTAAGTGTTATTCCTAACACACCACTTATTGAGATAAATCCATCAATAAGGAAAAAAATAGATGCCTTAGGCTATGTAAGCCAAAAATTAAACCCCTTTATTCAAAGCATGTTGGTTGATGATATCTATAACATCCATATTTCAATAGAAGATAATGTTTCTCAAATAAAATAACACACTCAAAATTTTGTGGATAGCATGTAAGTACAATCTAATTTAATCCAAAGTGGGTATAACTTACCACCAAGAAATACCCAGAAAGTTCCTCTGAACAACTCCACAAGTGGACTGCAATAAAATGGAATGGGTATGTCTATTTCCCAAAATCAACAATTAACCTCCACTCCTCAACTAGATTCTTACTCAAATGTGTAATAGGGGATACCAATCCAACAATAGACCAACTTACCACTATAAAAAGTGTATACTACTATTCCATCTTAATAGATGACAATGAATGTTCCACCACAACAAGCACAAATAAATGTATGTTATCAATCACAAATTTTTCCTAACCAATAATGTATTCCTATTAATCAAAATGTGTTAGTTGGTGAACAATAAATATGAAACCAACAAATGTAAAACCTCTAACATTTTCTAAACCAACAACTATATTTTTAATAATTATGTATCTAATAATAGGTATTTAGAGAACAATAAGGTTGTTACACACATTAAGTACCAAGTGCTCAACAATAATTTACTTTCACCCAATGGGTATCGCATGTTCAATTAGGATCCAAATACCAACACCTTTAATAGCATGGATCTAGTCATCAATGTGTTCCCTATATCTAATATGGTTTGATAAGTAGATAGAAAGTTCCCTCCCAAACCCAACAATACCAACATATTCCATCGAGCCAAATGCCATTACCATATCCATAATTCACTAACTAAGATTATGTAGCCAACCTAAACCAAAATGTGCGTCAATAACAACATATTTCATACCCATAGTATAATCCTAATGCATAGATACACATACATGTTCATTCAAACAATTTAACCAACATCCCACAATATACCTACCCTATTTATGGTAATCCACCTTTGATCACGCAACCTCCATAGTAACATGTCACTCCTGATTTCCTAGCACAAGAGTTGTAATAGATGAAGGATGTAATACAAGTTATTTAGGTTGAAAAAAAAGAAATTTAAATTAAAGGAGATATGGTCTTACCCTTTTAAATGGAGTATTTAAAAATATATTTTTTTCTAGGTTATGAGCCACCTAAATTTGACAAATACAAAGGCAAAGGTTACCATAGAGAGATTTTGAAGGATTTTTTTATTGCCTGCCATTTAGTGGTCTATCATGATATATAGTTACTTCTATGTTTTCCAAGGAGTATAGTTAGAAAATCCTTAGAATGGCTATTAAAATTACTAAAGAACTTTGTACCTAACTTCGATGATCTATCAGAGAAGTTTTTACAAGATTTTTCATATAATATCAAGCATGAGATTACTATTTTAGATCTATGACAAGATAAATTAGAGATTGGTAAGAGATTTTTTGCATACTTTCAATGTTGGAGAGCCATAGATGGATGGTTTACACACAATCTTCCTAATAAATAGTTAGTTGTAATATTTACTAAGATCTTACACAATGATACATCCTAAAATTTTGAGTTGTAATGTGCTTATACATTTGAAGAGGTTATAAAGAAAGGAATCTAGATTGGAAAATCCCTTGTCAAAAAAGGCATAATCAATTTACCCTCTTCTAATCAGAACTAAAACTAGATACAAGGCCATAACCATAATTAGAACCAAACTCAAGTACCGGATTCAATACCACTTCAAGCCAACAATAATGAATGACTTAAGCCTTACAACCAAAATAAAAATGTTGTTGGTAATAGGGTTACTAAATCCCATCATATTCTAATGGTGTAAACACCAAGTGTTCATATACCTCCACCTACTCAATAACCACTCCCTTCATACATTCAATCATGACCTCCTCAAAACTAACCACCACAAAATTTAAACTAATTATAAGTCTATCATATGAGGATAATACCACCTATTGCTCAATAGTTTAGTGACCTTGGTGAGCCTATTGAGTTTTTGTTCTAAATATTGGTTTAGTCAAATATGATTAGTTGGACTCTACCAAAGTTATTTCTTGAAGATGCTCCTTTTCCTAATATGTACAAGGAACATAAATTTCTTAAGTACCATCATGCTAGAGGATATTCCATAATAGGGTGTATCTAAATCAGACATTTGATTAGGAACATACTAGAGAACAAAGAGATAGAAAGAGACACTCATGCTCTTACAAATAATCATAACTTGGGTATCTACTAGAATTTGTTTCCCCAATATAAAAATAACAATAACCATTATAAGTACCAACAATAAAAATAATAATAGAAGATAAATCTACCATAGAATCAATAACAATAATGCTAGCCACAACAATAATAGAATGGTTCAAACTATATGATTATGTTTTTGGAGTTATGGATAAAAACTACTATATTTAGTAAATTAAACCTAACAACACAATATCATTAAAGAGAAGGAATAAAATAATAATTATTCAATTAATAATGGAATCTTATCATCACCTTATCTCTTATGGATTCTCTCCAAGATCTTCAAGTGGATTTGAATGCCAAATTGATTAAATGTGGATTACTTACTTTGAGCTTCAAAATGACTCCAATGGCTTCCTTAGATAGTTACATAGATTTTCAAGAGTATTACGAAGCTTTAGGATGGGTTATTTTGAGAGTATAGTGAGGGATTATATATTTTCAAGTTAGTTTGGCCATGGCCCTAGTATGTCTTTTATAGGATGGTGGAAAGGTTTTTTAGGTACTTTTAAATTATTTAGAAGTTTTTAGTTTAGATAATTATAGAATCTTAGAGGAGCTTCTCTAGTTCTAGTGGTTTCTTGATTTAGTTTATGGGATAATGGGGTATTAGATGGGGATTAAATGAGGTTTTATAATTCATATGCATGTATGAGAGAATAGGGTGGTAGGTTAATGGGTTAATTAATTTGTCATAAATACATATAAATGTTTATGAAATCTATGGAATATTGTATAGGACATTATGATTTTAATTAATTGGTTAAAGCTATGGTTATTGGACAAATTAGTAGGTTTAATATAATTATTAAGATGAGAGGATTTAGGTGAATACATTTTCCCCTATTTAAAATGGCATTACAAGTGAAGCTAAATATAAATAGTAATGGATTTTCAAAGAAAAACCATTTCATGGATATCGTTAGTAGACATGATGCCCCTTTTAGGGAGCATGTAGTGAGGAATGAGATAGATGGTCACTTGAAAATAAATTCCTAGTGTGGGATAGGATCATGATAATGATAAAGGATTTAGATGCTTTGATTTTTTGATTGACATGACCCAAGCATAAGTGTTATGGGATAAATTGACTTAGCTTCAGAAGATTAGACATTGTCCAAGGAATAAAAAGATGAGATAGGCCATGAGTTGATGATAATTCCCATAGCAAATACACATGAAATGGATAACTAGAATCCTATAAAAGGCATACAATAAATTATTATTGATAATAATCCACTTTATATTAGATTTTTAGCTCAATATGATGTGATAACATCAAGTGACCCATAGGGGGTGGGAAGGGATCAGATGTTAATAATGGCCAAGCCATTAATGGGCATAATAAAGTGGCCAGGTGTTACCTACATAGTCTTAGGAGACCTCGGGATGATGTAGTCTTGACTAGATGATAAATGACAAGATCCACTAGATGAGGACCATGGTTGTTAGACATGTTATTTTTTAGATAAACAATGTGACATAGATGTTAGACATGAAGATGATGGGATTAAGATGATTGGATGATTAGGAGAAATGATCAAGCCATTTTTTTTGTAATAAGGTCCATCATAGTCTAAATAATCTAATGTAAATGAACTTAGAAATATGCCCCATGATATAATTTTAACCAAGAGGATGTTGTGCCAAATTACATAAAAGGGGAAAATAGCAAACTTTGTATCATCGAGGACACATAAAAGTATCAGTATAGCTTGTGTTGTCATCATATCATCCTTGTTCATTACCCAATAGACAAAAATATCTATGACACAAAACTAAGATAATAAGATATATGCATGATAAAATATATAAAAACAAGTCAAACAACACAATACAGATAAACACACACAAGTATTTGCATGCAGTGTCATTGTGTCTTGTATAATGGCCTAGATTAATAACATCAGGATCAGTGATTAAGTGATGAGTTGGACTAATTTGGTCATCAAGATGATTATGTGATTTTTTATTTCTACAAGGTATGGACTTGGATGAGGATAAGGATTCCAATGAGGATATTGTTTCAGACTTTACAATGGATTATGATTAAGATAACACTACTAAAGATAATGACAAGATGATTAGGATGATAAAATGATTAGGATATAAGACAACACAAGATGATAATACAACTAAGATATGAGATAGGATGGTTGGGATATTTAGGACATATGGTAATAAGATAAAAGATAAGACAACTTGGGTGTTTTTGGGATGTTTTGGCTTTTGTAATTTTTAGGGTTTTTGACCATATTTCATTTTTTATGGATTTTTAGAACATTTATATACACTATAAAAATTTGATTATTAGCAAAGTGAATACTAAGCCTAGCAACAAGGATAAGGACATATGGAATAATGGATGATATGACAAAAGGATGAGGGTGATGGTGAAAATAGGATGAGGACCAAAGAAGAATGGACTAGGAATTGTCAATGACCATGTCATGAATAGACCAAAAATATAAGTGTTCATTAAAGGATATGTCAAGATGATTCTAGAACACTTCTCAATACTTCTTCTATGTCCTTACAAAAGGTTAAGATGGGAGAGGTAGGATGGACACAATAGTATGCATGATATGATGGTTGATGATGGGTAGGATAAATGGACTATGGGATATGACATGCATAGAATTGATAGGGAATGTGGGATATTAATGTAGAGATGAAGTGGACTTTTCCCCAAGTGTTGAGGTACAATGAAGATAATGGATTATTTTAATTTGATGCTAAAAAAATGATTTTCATCTTTATACTTACCCAAGGTTTCAAAAGATTGGTTTTCACCATTAGATGAATGGTGTGTGTGTGTGTGTGTGTGTGTGTGTGTTATTAATTTTTAGGAATCTCATTTTATTGGATATGGGTATGAGATGCAAGAATAATGACCCTTGTTGGATCTTTAGATAACACTTGTTTTGGATATATGTGATGTTAGGATCATGTCATCTACATTTAATGTATTAATGTCATTGTGACATTTTTTAACTCTTAAAATAGACCCCTCTAGATATATAGATCATGTGTGTTTGTCACCCCTATAAGAGGAGATGTTTCCTGGGAAGGTGATGTATGGTATGGATTGGATTAGATCATGATGTTGATGAGGGTATATTGAACTTGAATGGATAATAGGATCATGAGAGATATGTGTGATGGGTGTTTTAATATTAGGACTAGTAGTTACACACATCATTAGAGGTATTGGAAATTTTGTATTTTATTAGTGCTACATGACAATAATAATGTATTTTCATATGGTTGTTATGTGAGTCTAATAGACTCACTATTATAGGATTTGAGATAGCATAGTATTTCTTATTTCAAGGAGATATAAAACCCTATTTATATGTACATATTCCTATTCCTACTATAATGCAAATGATTCGCATGTCTTCTATATTGAGCTTGTCTCAAACTTATCATTTGGAACCAGAGTAGTCAACTATTCAACTCTAAAATGAGAGTCTCAACCTGATATTGATTCCTTAGTCTATTATTTTTATTATTTTATTGTGAAATATTTATATTTTATATTCAAGCCAACACCTTTTTGGAAAAATCTCAATGATTATCTAGCATCACGTATCTTCTGCACAACCATCTCCATTCACTGACCTATGCATATCATTTTATCTGGTAGATCTAATGGGAAGGGGTCATCCATCATTATGCCTTAAGATCATGGTTCAAGGTATTGTTTATGAAATTCATATCCATATGCCATATAATTATAGTTTGTATCCCATACTTCATTATTTATCTTGGACTTCACGGTATTCATCTATGTTCCTAAAGTATTCTATGCCAAGTTCAAACTACCCACCGTCAAGCCTGTGCATCTATTTTTTAAAGTTGTAGTTTATTGCATGCTAGAATCATGTGTTTTCTAAAAATCCATGTGTGAGATCTAGAAGATTCTATCCTTTAGCATCATCCTAGTTCTAAATAATTACATCACACCACTCTTTATCTGCATTGTAAGGCATATTTAAAGTTTATTTAATAGTCTTAGCCATTATCAGTTCATTTACTTGTTGTTCAATATCTACGTACCCAGTTCTCTATTGCCGTGTAATCTTCTTTGGCTACTTTTATCTCTCCAGGTGTTCACTCCTAAGTCATTATTGGCATATTTTTTTATTTTTTAGTCTTTGTAATGGTAATAAATTAGTGTATATTTTTTAAAGTAATGTCCTTTAGCTTATTTCTTATAATAGTCAATCATAATATTTTTCTATTGTTTAAAATTTTAGATTATTTAAAAAATTACTAAAGTCAAAAAATATTTTTTTGAGTCATATTTTGAGTTTATTAGCAATTCCATGTATTTTTATTAGTCATATGTTTATATTATCAAAAGTTCAAAAGTGGTCTTTTTAATTTTTGAGTTTCACTGATTTTAATGTAAGGTCTATCAATTATATTGAGTCTTTAGTATTTTAATGTTTTTAGATTCAGTCAAATTATCATCAAAATTTTAATAAAAAAGAGAGTTGTCTCTATTGTATGGATGTATTATCAGGGTAACTGACATCTTTTATCATTGTTTTGGTCGATTCTTAAAAAATGGATGTTCCATTGGAAAAATATTATGGTCTCAATTTTCACACTTGGAAGGTGAAAATCCAGATGTAATTGATGAATAAGAATTTATAGGGAATTTTAAGTGGAAACAAAAAACCAACTATAGATGAAAATAAGCTATTGTAATGTCAAAATAGAGATAACAAATTAAAGGCCATTATTGGTCTTGCCCTCTTAGACACTGAACTACATTATGTAGACTTGGAAAAGACATCCACAAAAATATGGGATAATCTAAATAAAATGTTTGGAGCAAAAGCATTAAATGTAAATTTTTCACTAAAAATCCAATTATTTAGGTGTAAAATGGGTGATGGATATTCTATTTCAAGTCATATAAACAATCTAAGGTCTCTCATTAGACAACTAGTAAAATTCAAAGTTAAAATAGAATATGAATATGCTAAAGCAGTCTTGTTAAATAGTTTATCTTATATATACAATAATGTATCTTTAATCTTGGATAGATTCCATCTTAAACCTTAGAAGACATGATTTCAGATCTTCTAGACGAAGAAAATAAAACAAGTGAAGACACTAAAGAGGAAAGCACAACAATAGCAAAAAATAAGGCTAGATCTAATAAGTACAAGAATTCAAGAAAAAGGCTTCTTTGTCATTATTGTAAGTGTCTAAGAAATCTTATTATGTACTACAAGAAATGATCTCAAGATCTCATAGATGATAAAGTGGAACAAAAATATTTTGTTACTAAAGAGATTGATTAGGATGAATATCCTCCTTACACTAGTGGTGAAGATTCCTCTCAACATAGTGATGAATACTATATCTTCTAAGTGTGTGCATATTTTTTTGAATAAGAAAAAAATATCAATCTTATTCACATGTGTTGTGTGAAAACAATAAAACATTGTATTTCCCCATTGTGATAATAGTGTGAAGAATCATGTTTGATGCAACAAGCATGTAAGAGGTGTGACAGAATGTTTGAAGTGTATGTATGAATTGGATGATGGGTCCCAAGTCATAAAACATGTATTCACATGAATAAGTTGATGGGCCCCTATTCATTTCATATTTAGTTCCCATAGTCTCTATCTCTATCATAGCCATGTGCAAGTCCTATGAATATATGCTATAATTCACTAATGTGAATCTTCGATGTATTTTCACACTAGGAGAGGGAATGATAAGGTATTTCCATATGGTTGTTATGTGAGTCTAATAGACTCACTATTATAGGCTTTAAGATAGAATAGGATTCTTTATTTTAAGGAGATCCAAAATCCTAATTATATATACATTTTCCTAATCATAAGATAATGTAAATGCTTTGTATGTCTTTTGTGTTGATCTTGTTCCAAACTTATCAGATGAAACACTGTAAGAGATTCTAAATGTGTTGACTTTGTGGGTCATCTTTGATCTGATTATTTGAAGGATTATTAGCAATACTAATAGTGCTTCTTACATTATTTTGATTTTTAGACTTGATTATATCTTGGTTTCCCCATGGTGCCTAACATTAGGATTCACTAGAGAAGATTGATATTTTATTTGATAGATGAATACTATTTTAACTTTAATGGTCTACTAATTACTGACATTGGGCTTTAGTAGAGGAAGACACTTTTTTTATTACATCAATGATCTTGGTTTTCTTGATTGTAACTTGTTGTATCAAATTTAATTTGATCATTATGAATGACCTTTTAAATACGATCTTAGACTTCTTCATTTATGGCACTTATTATGTTACTCAAGTAAGGTTCCAATAATGAATGTTCCCATTCATCCTTATGGAAGGAGGTGATTAGATAATTGTTGATGGGAATAAATAGATCTATGATTAATGAAGGTGGTGAAGATGGTATGATGAGATTAATTAGGGTTGAGAGGGAAGCATGGTCTTTATAGGGGTTTTTAGGAGACCTAGTTTTGACATTAGAGAAAATATCCTCAAGATTAGCAAAAAGATCACTAAGACTATTTGTAAGACACATGTTAGACGCAAGATCAGATTTATTCTAACAATAATTGATAGATAAAGCTTACAATAACTCTAATTGACTTCATCATCCAAATAGGGATCAAAATATATGACTGGTGACTAATTATCATCTAGATTAGAGCTATCTTCAAAATGGGAGGCATAGTCATCATATGGTGCAATATCTATGAGGGATGGTGTTTCTAATGAGGAATTTGATTTAGATACTATTACAGAACAAGCTCATAATGCTGATAAGATTGGTGTTGTCTCCAATGCTAAATATGATGTACATGACATGATGCTTTTGGTAGTAGATTTATTGTCCATAAGTGACCTTTTAACATGTGATTTTTGAGATGAGGGAGGGATAATAGATTTAACAAATATAGGCCCATGGAGGAAAGAATCATGAGAAAATAGGGCATGAGGTTCAAAGGGAATAACCTTGTCTTCAAGGAAAGATTTGTCAAAGATGGGGGACCATGCAATATGGATGTGGTGTCATGAGCTTGGCTTGGAAAGGGAAGAGCCTAATCATGAATGGGAATGGAATTTTAGCATTCCTCTTTATGTTCACCCATGGATGTAGATTCATACGATTCATTCTCAATTTCAAGGTAACCATGGTTGATGAGGTCTTGGATGTAGTTTTAAAAATTATGACATTGATTGATAATATGCCCCCAAGTTTGGTGACATACACAATATTGGTTAGGTTTATACTAAGAGGCCTTAGGATTGGTAAGATTAGGATGTCATATGGGTGGATAGACCATCATGCCATTCAAACTGATCTAGTGAAAAATAGATTCTAATAATATAGGGAGAGGAGTATAGGGTATCTCTTCACTTTGTGATTTAGATGTGGAAGCATTGGAATTTAGATCAGATGTTTGTTGACATGATTAGGTGAGCTTATTGGTAGAAGATGATGTGTCTAGGATTGGATTCCATTTAATAACATAAAAATGGGTAGATGAATAGTGATTATTTGTGGATAGATGATTTGAATAGGACTCATGTCAATGGGTGTGGACTAGAGGTAATGTTGTATGGATAGGGTCTAAGTTTGTAGGACATGGAGTGATCAACTCAAGGAAGTGTGAAATGAGTACATCGCTATTGGTAAATAGGCATTTCTCAATCATGTATTGATTAAATTTGTTTTCTATGCCATGAATGGGGATGGGAGAAATTATGAATTATGTTATTAGCCATTCCCAATTGGTAGATGTGGGGGATTGAATGGAAATATTGAGGGATGAAGATAGGATGTGTGGAGAAAAATTGGGTAAAGGTTTAAATTAGTTCAATTTCAAGTTTGAATATATGTTTGATGTGATGCAATGTTGGATGGGATAATATAAGATCAAGTAGACCAAATTAGGATGTGAGCTAAACTTTGATGATTTTGATTATATTTGACTAGGTGAGTTATGACAAGATATAATACTTGACAAGGGGCTAGACTAGACCAAGAAACTGATTTTGATTAGGGGTTAATTACATGAAGACTAGCACAAGACTAAGATGATCAACTCAAATAGGATGAGATGATTAGATTAATAGGTTGATGGCATTGTGATTATTACTCAAACTTAATTAGATACGAGTAATACTAGAATCAAGAGCCTGATGTGGAAAGAGTTGTTTGTCAATGTGGATGAGGACTAATGTATGACTACATACTTGATAAGATGACTAGTATAGACAAGGGTATGACAAGGTAAGGATGGATTTGACTATGATTAGGTTAAGTTGGAAGGGATAAAGTGATTAGGATAGATAAGGTCAATAAAAGTTAAAAGGGTTGACTAAAGTGAGTTATGTGATGGGTAATATGGTTTGGACTAAGACTTTAAGGATGAATAAGACAAGGCCAGATGATGTGAGGATATGGTGATAAAAGGACTAAAATGTGTTCATGATTGGTTATAGACAAGGTGTACTAAGAAAAATATGATGATGGGGGTATTAACATTAAGGATAAATGAAGAATATAAGTTTTGACTATGATAAGATATGATAGAGGGATGCTACACTTGATTAAGGCAAGTAAACGATGAGGCATGACTAGTGTTAGGTAGATGAGACTAGACTAGGACAATATGAAATAAGCTTACAAGGATATACATAAATGTACAAAGAAAATATGTTCAAAAGGATGTGTTCAAGGATGTATAAATATATACAAGATGATGAAAAATGCCTAGATAGGTATGTATAGGTTTGGGTAAAAGGATAACTTAGCTCACAATTAGCATAGGTATAGCACAACACTCAATAAAGCAAGTAAACCACAAACCTAGAATTAGTAAATTGATTTAGGTATGTAACCCAATGAATACACCATATAATGGCTTCATAGGTGAGGTTCTAGGCTGGTGATCCATTATGAAATCTCCTTAACCCTCTCAACCCTATTTACACATATCAGTCACTTGGCAGATGATACTAACTCTAAGGAAAAATCACCTATTACAGCTGATGGTCCTATGATAGGTATATATAAAGGCATCTAGGGGCATACCTGAGATATGTGATGGTACGTGGGGCCTAAATATATATAATGTGATATCTAATTCCTAGTTCAGATAATTAAATCTTCCCCTTCATGGATGACCTATATGGGGTTAACTGCTAAGCCTAATTATAGTTATCTATGATATTTATACTCTGCAAAAAATTAAGTGTGTATTAATGTGTGGTCATGAAACCCATGGTCATTATCACCCTAGGACTATTTAAAGTGTGTGGGTGTGAATTTCACATCATGTTTCCCTTAAAAAATAAAAATGGGAGGGTTTCTAGTGGTTTTTTATCCTCTAGGAATCACCTCAAGGACATAAGGAGGAGATCATACACCACTATAGCCCTCGAGTGACACACAAGTATATAAAAAGATTTATTAATTGATTAATTAAAATGTGATATATACAAAATATATATACAATATATTTATAATATTATTCTTTAAAATTCCAAAATATCTTTGACAAGTGACTTGCAAGACAAGTGATTAGTAGTTCTAATTGGCAATCTTGGAGGGGAAACCTTCAAGATAATAAATTAGATAAAATATATGACCTGTAAGAGAAGATGTTAGAAAAAATATATGACCTATAAGATAATATGTTATAAAAAATATATGACCTACAAGAAAAAATGTTAGACAAAATATATGACCTAGTAAGTCAAAATTACTACTAGATTTGCCTCTACAAGAAACATAATGTTAGTTCAATAAGCCTAACTAAAAAAAATACTAGAAAAAATAATGATTTGGCTTTATAATTTTTTTAGATGAGGGGGAATGATTCAAGGGTCTAGGGGTAGCATCCCCCATTAGGTTCAAGGGGCATCACCCCTTGTGGCATCTAGGGGTAGCACCTTGGGCATGCTCCCTATTACGGTATAGGGTGGGGTTATTGGGAAACACCCCTGATGCCAAACCTAATTTCGGACTTGTGGAACCCTTATAATTACTAAAAATTATATGAAAATGATCCTAAAAAATAACTCAAAAAGGACAAATTGAATGTAAAAATTAGTGCAAAAATGCAACTATAAAAGGCAAAATCATAGATACACATTCAATTTAATATAAAATCACTTCTAGAAAACACAAAATCTCAAGTTTTTGAAAATATCACAATTAACAAATCATGATTTTATACAAAGTGGATTAAATATGATGGCGATTGTATAGGTCAATAAAAATTTCTAATGCTTAAAAAATTGTAAGTCTAACTACAAAATTGTGATTCAAAATTTGCAGTTTTATAGGTAAGGAGAAACACTTAAAATATGACAGTTAGACTAAAAAGTATTGAAAGATGATAAAATATTTATAGTAGACTAAAGTATGATAGATATGACTAGAAACTATATTTTTTACTTGCAAATATACTATTAAAATGACTATACAAAATCACTTATTTATATATAAAATCACTTATATTAATAAAAATTGCATGTTTGAAAGTTGCATTTTTGTACCAAACATCAAAAGAGGTTTTTATTTCAATGTTTTTACATTGAGATGGGAAACTCCTTCCCTTTCTTGCAGATAAAGAACACTCATATAGAGACAAAAAATTTGTTGAAGGCCACAATTAGCAACTTCAACTAATATTTTTAATGACAAAGGCAGAACTGATACTCTCGAGAGCAATGTCGCAAATCTTATGAAAAAACCATGATTGTGTATTTGTAATTTTATTCAGCATAAATAAACCACTAATTTAAAGATTCAAAGGTTTAAATCCTAACCCTAAAAGATATAAACAATAGTATAGGCACATAGGAGACCAAAAATTTATGTAAAATTGACTTTGAGCACTAAGGAATATTTTAAGCAAAACCATAACTTTAAAGACAAAACTATAGTTTTAAAGGCAATATAATTTTTGTATGAGTTGTGATTTTGTATAAATATGAGGACCTATCATAGAGGATAGACACTAATGGTTAACAAGTGGAGGTTAATGTAAAACCATTGATTTAATGAAAAACTCACTAATTGTAATATCGTGACTTGTAGAGAAAGACCATTATTTTCCTAGGCATGATAATTTGATGAAATTTGGATCTTTTTATTCATTGATTAAATATTTTAGGTTGTCAAAATCCTCCTAATAGGAAATATGATTAAATTTAAAGGGTGATCCTGCTATATTGATGAATGTATGATTGTGTTTTTGGAGTTATTGATAAAAAATACTATATTTAGTAAATTAAAATGAACAACATAATAACATCAAAGGGAGGGAATAAAGGAACAATCTATCAATTAAAAATTAAAACATACCATCACCTTGTCCCTTATGAATTATATCTAATATATTTAATAGGTTTTGAACTCCAAATTAATTGAATGTGGATCACTTGCTTTGAGCTTCAAATTGACTCCAATGGCTTCCTTAGATAGTTGAATGGATTGGCAAGAGTATGAGGATGCTTTGGGATGGATGATTATGATTATATAGTGTGGGATTATGTATTTTCAAGTTAGTTTTGACATGGCCCAAGCATGGATTATATAGGATGGTGGAAGGGAATTTTATGAAATTTTAAATTATTTTGAAGTATCTAGTTTAGAGACTTCTAGAATCTTAGAGGAGATTTTCTAGTTCTAAAGGTTTCTTGATCTCATTTAGGGGATAATGGGGGATTATATGGGGATTATATGAGGTCTTTGGGTTTATAGGGATGTAGGAAAGGATAAGATGGTAGGTTAGTGGGGTAATTAATTGGTCATAAGGGCATATAAATTTTTATGAAATGTAGGGAATATTGTATAGGACATTATGATTTTAATTAATTGATTAAGGCTATGGTTATTAGACAAATTAGAAAGTTTAACAGGATTATTAGTATGAATGGTTTTAGGTACATACAATAACTAAGGACAAAATGATAAAACTAATTAAGGAGGTCATCATGTCATTGTGTATACCTACAATAATTTTGTAGGACACATTTCAAGTAGTCATGGTGCCACCATCACTATCAACCCTAGACCAACTATAAACCAATTGAGACTTACCCAGAATAATGCCTAATTTCTAACCAACACCTACCATCCTTCTTATGTTAGTGATTCTTTATGATCTATGTTGATAATCAAGTACAATACCATCTAGGAATCATCATTATGAGCCTCTCTACCTACCTAGCCAACTACCAAATCCAAGTTTGAGATTGAGAATGTGTAATCACAACTTGATGATCTAAAGTTACTATAATAAGACCACAACCAAGTATTACCAATGAGCCTAACCAACCTTCAATGCCTATTAAAAATAAACCAACTAGCAAAATTAAGGGGAAGACCTATGACATTATAGAACAATAAAAGAAGACACCTGCACACATCTATATCATGGATTTGTTATAGGCATATATAGTACATAAAGACATCCTACATCAAAATTTAAACCAATACATTCTACTAGATGATATCACTCTAGACAAATTCCAATCCATGGTAGGATTCTTGGCCCCTATCCAACATCTCACCTTTGATCAAAGTGATATGTCTTCTTTAGACCCTTTGCTTAATAACTTATTTTAAATTAATGTTGGTATAATTAACCATAGATTTAAAATTTTAATTATTGACAATGGTTCAAGTCTCAACATTGTGTCTCTTAAGTTGATCAGACATCTTAGATATATAATAGCCAATGTGCAGCCACATATCATCATTATCAAGACATATGATAACAAAGAATGGGAATATTAAGGGACTATTAGTTTGATATTAGTCATTGGGCCATTAAAAAATGATACTTTGTGCCATGTTTTAGATCTAAAACTATCTTAAAATTTATTATTAGGTCTAACCTAGATCTATGAAATTAGGGCCATACATTTTACATTTCATCTGTGTATAAAATTTCCACACTCAGGAATATAATTGACTATACCTGCTAATCTTTAGCCATAATAAAATTATAAATTCCTTAAGGTTGAGTATAAAAACTAAAACTACTTTTTTGGCATGAATCCTATGCCCAAATTAGATGAAGAAAAATCTAAAAAATGAAAAGCCTTTGAATTAGGCCTAAAAACTAATTACATTAACCTAGATAGCTTAACCTCTACCATAACCATGCCTCCACCAGAAATTCCCAACTACTTCTATCACTGACAAAGGTATTAGAGAATATATCACCCATAATGCATTCCATATTACTAAATTTCCTAAAAGTCCTAAGTAGTATGCAAGACCTATGGACAATACTACTCATATGGCATGGGACATGAAAGGAAAGTCTCAGTTGAACAAGCCCATTATCTTTAAATTGGCCTTTGGCCTAGAATAGGACCCCTTAATAGAAGATGATTCAAGGATCTACACTAATGATTTAGTTGATATTTATCAAATCATGAAGTCTCATATTCCCATTTGGATTATGGATCAAATAGATTATGAAGGCAGAGGCCTTGAGTTATATCAACAAGGAACTATTGAACTAGTTTCAATGACCAAGTATAATGAAACCAATGTTATAAAATTCAAAATACGTAGGGGTGACCCCACATACCTAATTCCCATTACAACACCAATGAATAGAGACAACAATTCTCGATGTGATGTAGGGTCTAATTATAACATATATGATGATCTTTCCACCATAAATTTATTTAAATCCCATGTTGTCTATACCTTTATCGCTATTTATCAACCTTCACATTTAGCCCTTTACCATCCATAATTAATATACTTGGACCAAAAAGAGTTAACAATGCCATTATATGAGTTTGAAAATGATGAGGCCATATATTAGTTTATGGGATTGAGGAGTCACATACCTCTTGGAGACCACAAACAGGGCTTTGGTATTAGACTAGATCCTACTACAAACTTTAGAGAGTGGGTAAACTTCCCTAGCTAAAAATATAAGAAAAATCAAAAATTGAGGTTTGAAAGTGAAAACATCCTTAAGGATATTTCTAAACATGATAAAAGTAAAGAGAAAGGCAAATCTCTTGGTGAAAACCATTTTTTGGTGTCATTAGATGGGGATGTTCACCCCTCTTCTATGAAACATAAGAGACCAATAATCCATAAGCTATTTATGGTTCATATATAAATATTAATGAATGGTAGGCTTTTACATAGATTATCCAAGACTGACCTTAGGTATTTGTATCATGGCCAATTCTATAATTAGGATATTTTGATTCATCCTACTTAGCAGAATTAAAAGAGCTAGTCTATTTGGAAGACTTTATTGTTTCCAATAAATTAAAATCCTTGCTAGCTATTCTAGATGATGGTTCTTCCCTTCTAATGGATGACACTTTAGAGGTAGATATGTAAAAAAATACCATAATTATTAAAAATTAGATCCACCCAAGTATCTAATTTCCAAATCATATCTATAAGGTTGATGATAAAATGGATTATGCTATTGAGTGAGTTTGAAATTGAATATGCCAACTAGAAGGCCATTAAGGGGTAAGTACTCATAAATGATCTGGTTGTTTCTCCTATTCAAGATACTCAACCTCTTACATTTGGATTTCTAGATGAGGCCATCATGATTGTTGAATAAGTAGATACACCTCTTAAGGCCAAATAGTAGAAGATGTACTTTTATGGATCATTCATGACTCATGGATTAGACGCCAAAATATTATTTGTTATGCCATAAGGGTAGTTCATTTTTAAGTTATTTTGTATTGTATTTACCTATACCAATAACATGGCCAATTATGAAGCTTCATTTTAGGTATTTGATAAGTAGTAGAGTAAAACATTCAACATTTATTGGTGTATGGTGATTCTTAGTTAATCATTAATTAGACCATAGATAAATATTGAACTAAGGATGAGAAGTTGGTACCCTATGACAAGAGTGTAGATACTCTCAAGAAAACAATTACCAACATCCAATTTCAAATAATACTTCAGGACAATAACAAAATAATGGATGTTATGGCCACTATTGGTTCCATGATCCAGATCACCAATAGAGCTAGGGATTATCAATTTTTTTTAAACATCTCTTAGCACTAGCACATGAACAATCAACCATCAATATGGAATGTGAGATTGTTAGTCCCATGTATCCATAGTGCTTAGACATATATGCCTATCTTCAAAATTGAACCATGGCTCCCAATTTATCACATAAAAAACAAAAATCCTTCACTCATAAATGATATTTCTATACCCTAATTTGACCAACCTTATATCATAGAATCTAGGATGAAACTCTGATTCATTGTTTACCTTCAACAAAATCTAAACTAGCATTGAGGGAAGTCCACAAAGGAGTGTGTGGATCCCACACTAGTGGGGAAATCCTAGCCAAAAAGTTACTACATATTAGTTATTACTATCTAAATATGGAAGTAGACATTGATTCATATGTAAATAAGTGTGTCAAGTGTCAAAATAATGCTAATATGATTCATGCTCTAACCAAGACACTCAAACCATTGATAACACCATGGCCATTCTCAACACGAGGACTCAACCTCATTAGGAAGATCAATCCAACATATTTAGATGGTCATAAACACATCTTGATTGCTACTGAACACCTCACTAAGTGGGTGAAATCTATTACCCTCACTTATATCACCAGTAAGTAGATATAAAAGTTCATATTCAACCATCTCATTTATCTTTATGGAATCCCTTTTGACACTATATCTAATAACACATCAAACAAAATTCTATAATGAACATCATTCAAGAATAAAGATGTGAAAGAACTTTGTTCTTAATAACACATCAAACAAAATTCTATACCGATTACTATAATGGCTAAGATGAAGATTCTAATAAAACTATTTTTTACATTCTAAAGAAGATTAACAATGATGTTGGTTATAATTAACATTTGTAGCTAATTCGTGCCCTTTAGGCATAATATACCACATTTCATACTCTAACAGGAACTACACCCTATTCACTTATTTATGGAACTGAGGCCATTCTTACCATTAAGTTCAATTTATCTTCTCTATAAATTTCATTGCAACACATCATTGATAATGAAGACTATAGAGTGGATCAATTTTAGGAGCTAGACCTATTTGATGGAAAATGCTTAGCCACCCTAACTAATCTTCAAGCTTATCAAAGTTGACTCAAATGCAAATATAATGGGTGTGTAAATCATCATGTATTCAATCTTGGTGACCTGGAACTAACTGATAATCAATAATGTAAATGGTGAGTCCAAGAAAAACTCAAAGTTCCAAATAAACTAGTTAGGTCCCTCTGTAATTATCATCAACTACAGTTATGGAACATATAAGCTCTCTACACTAGGGGAGATGAACCTGATTAACTAATGAACATCATGCACCTCAAACATTTCTATAATTGAGGGATTCAAATTATTATCTACATAGATTGTCCAAGCTATTCCACATTATATCTATTCTTTATATTATACCCCTTTTACATTCTACCATAACTTTAAACTTTCACTAGCTAGTTAGTTTTACCTAACACCACTTATAATGTTTGGCCTTGGTTCTAGTTCATTTGAACTTTAGGCATGTTCAGTGGTTTATGACAAATTTAGTTCCAATAGTTGTTTCAAAATTACATGTTCAAATAGTAGAATATGAAAGTAGTATGATAATGGTCCTAGCAATTGTAACCTTCATTTGTTGTTATGTTTGATTAGTGCCACTAAGTGATCCACATTGTGCTACTAATTATAACCACCTATCATATAATTAGTACCACTGACCATTTTCCATTGTTTCCTAATTGTAACTCCCTAAGGAAAAATTAGGAACAATGCCTTTACCATGCATTGTTGCATCACTATGCCATTATCGTTATCATTTGCCTTGCCATTTTCCTTTTAACTGGAACTTGTTGGTACTTAATTCACCACATTTTATATAGGCATAAATATTATGAATTGAGGTCCTATCAGAATATATAGTTAGTGTCCATTCACAATGAGGTTAACTCAGTCATCCCTTTATAATGCTCTCACCATTTCATGAGAAATTTAATATTGAAGGATCTCATTGTTTTTCAAGAAACCTAAGACAAGATATTTCCATTTTATGAGTTAGAATATTTTGTGTCTCATAATTATTTATTGATTTGAGACACTGAGAAAACCTCAAAACATTCATAAAGATCTAGAAAATCAAAAAAATCATAAAATCATAAAAATTGGCTTAGAATTTACACACAAGATATAAATCCATCAAAATTTTATGGGTTGAGCTATATTATCTATTTAGTGGCTATGTTATCTATTCAATTATTTTTAAACCGCCTTGGTCTTTTTACTCCAATTTTTGGGAGAACTACATCAGCCTGAGGTCCACACAGACTATGTAGGTAGCACCTAGATATATGGGGTATCTCGAGTCAGCTTGGCCACAACTTCCTTTATTTTTCAACCACTTATTTGCCTTAAGGATCCTAGGACCCATAACTATTGCTTGAGTAACCACATATAATTTAGTTCTCCCATCTTTATTGGCCTTATCCATATGCTCTCATTGTTTTATGAGTTAATTTTGTGAGAATTATGTTTTTAAATTTGATACACTAATGATCACTTGGCTTCATCTTACACTCTTGCTATTTTGCAAGCACATTATCATTCCAAGACATAGATTTAGTAGATGATATTAATCAATAATTTAGTTCATTAATGGCTACTCATCTCTTAACTTTTTATGTTGTTTTAGCCTGAACCATACTTTCATGCTTGAACTATTTAGTTTTTTTGACATTTTCGTGATTGTGAAATGTCATCCCCTCTTTCCTCACGTACCCACCATTTTGTGAGATCATTCTTAGTTATCCCTATAGGTCAATCATGTTTTATTTTCATTCATTTTCTTCTATCCCATATCCTAGGAGAATTATATTTTGACTAAATTTCATGTTGGATCTAGTGTCCATGGAACTATATAGGCATCATCCACTTTGCTAGTGCATCTAGAGTCAGCTTGGCTACCCCTTACTATTCTTATATTCCCCCTCCCATATTATTTGTCTTGTTTTTGTGATTGTTTCCCTATAGTCTAAGGGAAAACTTGTGGCAATTATTCTTGTTTTTTATTGGTGTTATTTTTACGTATCTTAGGGGTCACCCTATTTCCAAGAGTAACACCTTTATTACACACACATGAATAATTTTTTTCTATTTTCACTAACATTGTGATTAACCATTATTTTTATCTTACTATTCTTTTTGATTCATTTGTTTAGATTAGTTTGTTTACTACATTTTTTATTTGGTTTAGATTATTTAGTTAGTTTTTATTATTTTTTTTGCATTTTATTTTATTTGTGTTTTGTTATTTGTTTTCATTAGTGTTTATATTTTATTATTTTATTCTCAGTTTTTGTAAGATTATTACATTTTATTTGACCTTAAGTCTTGATTATCCATATCATGTATTTCAGTTGCAAAATTTTGTATTTAGTCTCACACTTATTTTTTTTTTATATTTACACATAGGATTTGATGATTCATATCTTATTCATAGGTTGCTTATATTTACATTTTAATTAGGTTTTCAATGCTTAAGATATGAATTGTCATTCTCATCTTCCATAACTCTCATGCATAATATCAAAAGATAAAGCAAAAATATGTTCACAAAGTCTTCTAACAATGCAACATACATACATACATACATACATACATACATACATACATACATACATACATACATACATACATACATACATACATACATATATATATATATATATATATATATATATATATATATATATATATATATATATATATATATATAACCAACTACCAAAACACATGCCTCAATCCATGAGTAATAAACAAGAGAAACAAATGATTTATTATGTGTTTATACATAAGAATATCTCTGAATAAGCATCCATATGATTCACACAACTTAATAAGATGATAATCTCAAAAGAACATATCCCAATCTTAATCATATTTTTGGGCCTCCACTTGAGACTCATTCAACAACATAATTTTTCAACCTATATCCCTTATTTGCTTGAACATACATCTTCAAACTCATATTTAGGATAGAAATGTGTTGTTAACCTTTATCAACACCATCCTTTTGGGCCTCCTCTTAAGACCCATTTCACAACACAATTTTCTCAGCCTATATCCCATGCTTTTTTGAACATGCATCTTTGAACTCATATTTAGGGTAGAAATGTGTTATCATTTTCTAGCATCATCCTTTTGGGCCTCCCCCTGAGACCCTTTTAAAAAATAGATTTTATTGACCTATATTCCATGTTTGACTGAATTTGTATTATTAAACTCACGTTTAGGCTATAAATGTGTTGTTATCCTTTGCCAATGTATGTGTTCTTGATTATAACTACCTTTGGATAAATATTTGTGTTTCCTTTTCAGTTCTTGATTATAACTACCTTAGAGAAAATCAATATTTTTCTTATTATTTTATTCCTGATTATAACATCCTTTGGTAAAATCAATATCCATCCTACCCACCATACCAAGGCAACCATTCATGTCACTACTTATAACCATCTTTGGGCAAATTAGTGTCATGTCTTTCATTAGTGACTATAACTTACTTTGGGAAATTTAGTAATCCCACCCCATTTTTCATTTAGATCATTTCATTTTCTTCATTTCAATAGAATGTTTAATGACTTTTTTTTTGTTTCCCACTCCCTTGATAGGGCATCAGGGGCTTATCGACTTCCCTGAAGGGTATGAACTGTTTAACTTAATGAATTTTTCATTATTTAAAAATAAATTATTATGCCTATGTCTAGAAACACTTTCTCAAATAAATAAAAATTTTAGACACTCAATTTTTGCCACTTTCAGTCCTAAAACAACATTTAGTTCAATTTAAGCCTATAAATCACCTATATTTCCCAAATTTGTCTATGTAAGGGATTTAATTGCCTAGAAACATGATGAGGCTAGCTTATTTGGTTTATTACCTTGTATGCATCACTAACCTAGTTCAATTATAATACTGGTCAAATTATGACCTAGTAATTTGGCACTTTTATCATGTTAAGTTATTGATTCATGACATTTAAAACAATTTCCAAAAGCCAAAAAGCACTAAGTAAGACTAATTATATTAAAAATCCTAATTAACTTGTCTAAACAAAAATTCCAAATCAAATGAAGTCAAAGAGTCAAATTAGCTAATAAAGTAATTTATTATCTCATAAATATTTAAAATGTGACTCACACCTCACAAATATCTAAAGTGAGTTATCATGTCTCACAAATATCAAAAATTGAGGAGTGAAGATTTCATGAGTGACTTAACCCCACCCAGAGTTAGACTAACTCTCAACCTAGATTAATTTAGACTCAACCCAAGTTAGAATTTAACAACCTACCTAGAGAGAGAGTTAGTTATTTGAGCTATAAATACACGTGCCCACATAATTAAAAAACAAAATTTTGTGGGTAAGGTTATTATATTGTAATACCTTCTTAATTCGCTTTTAGAGTAATGTTGTAATGCCCAATTTATGCCAAGCTTTACTTCAAGTCACAAGTGACTATTGGAGAGATTCTACCACCATGGAAGAACATTTATAGAATACTACATTCATTATAGGCTGGACATAAACATTATTATGCCAACAAGTAAGCATTAAATTTGTTAAAGGAAGTAAGGACATTGTATTATCTTCATCTCTATTTTGAGGTCTTGCTTTTTATTTTATGCTCCCCCTAGTTCTTAGGTAAGAGGGTCTAGTGTTAGTGAATTGTTATTCTTGATTTTTTCTCATTTGTACTAACAAAAGACTAATATACATATTTTTTCCTCTTCAAACTCCTAAGGTACATATATAACAATTTTAAAATCTATTATATATATATATATATATGCATAAGTATATTATAGTATTCCCTTGTAATTTTATACGAAACATATTTGAGTTATATATAGTGTAATGAACCATAAGAATCTATGTTGGACCAACAATTTCCCTGACACCAATACCTTGCATAAATGACTAGGAATTTTGAGAAAACCATGACATGTGTATTCGATCAACTTCCATGAATCCCATGGGTGATGTGTTGGAACAACAATAAATTTTGTCTTTCCCTTCAATATGCCATCACCAATTTACTAAAAAATGGGGTATGATCTAAACCTTAATCCTCATAACTTTAATTCCACCTACATTTCATTAAATTGTAGAAATAAAATATACATTAGGTTTGAAAATTTTGGATGTGAAGACATTTATGTCATTAACCTCTTTTAACACTACCTCTTTTTTAACCTTCAAAACATAACAATTTCAACTTACAAGTTTATAATTATTATTTTAGTTATTTATTATTAAATTTTTAGTCATTAAAACCATATAGAAGGAAAAGCATATTTGTATTATGGTATTTTATAGATGTATTAAGGACTACTTGTGATTTAGGACATAAAAATCTTAAGGTAATAATGATATTTTTTTTGGTTTTTTTAAGGTAATAATTTGATTTTGATTTAAGGTTTTGAGAGCTGGTGACAGAGGAGGCACAATGGATATATATATATATATATATATATATATATATATATATATATCATTAATACATAATATATACACACAACTTTTGTAAAATAAAATTTATAGCATAAACTCAATGTTTACATACCTATAGTCATACCATCACCATGGTTTCCCAAGACACATCCACTATCATGGATGCATGTTGGGTTAAATCCTCGTCATCTCCCATATGGTGCCACTACAACTTATCAAGCCAATATTTATGATTACCTTTATATGGTCCTATTATCCATTAAGTTATATCTTTTTGGAATGGCCACTACCTACCCATATCTACCTTCTTCTTCCACTTCTCATTTTTTTTATCAATTATCTTATAGACACAACTAGTTGATGAGGTACCACTACTAGGATTGCAGATGATACCCCTCATCAACCTATATCTCATGGATCCCTTGTATGTCATGCTTAGTAGTGTAGGACAACTAGAGGTGTTACTGAGTGTGTCAGTCTAATTTGCCCTGAGATGTGGTCACATGGATGTGGATTTACCCAGCATGTATAGTGAAATATAATTCATCTCCATCCTCTTACATGCAGTATGGTTGGACATGATGATTGTGCATCCAAAATGCCTTTGTATGAATTATATAGTATTTTATCCCTCCTAATAATCTATATAACATGCACATGTAGGATTACTCAAACATTTTTTATTGAACCCATCTATTCACTTATAGGATATGATCATCAACCAATGAGTTAATCCCATTGGTATGTACATTAAAAACCTCAAATATATCTAGCTAAAAGTAATAATTATGGGGCCCATCATCTACTAGCACTAGCTTGAAATTATATAAAATCATGCACTAGTTTCACCCATATGACAACTATCATATCATATTATGTGCCCTTCTCTAGTAAAAATTAGCACATGTTTATAGCATACATGGGTGGTTCTCCATCAAACTTACTACATAGTACACAAATGATAATAAGTATGATAAAGGCCTTTTACATATCTATAATGCCCAAGATACATACCTTAAAAAGTCATCTAATGAGCTTATGCTCATCATAACAATCAAACCCACTAACCCATTATTCTAGATCTCTTCTCCTAATTATGGTATTTGATGTGTCACATACTGTATGATTGCCTATAACATGTATTCTAAAAATGACATAAATTTCCTCTAATGTGATGGCCACCTCAATAGTATCACCATCAGACACCCATCTAAAAGTCTTAGTGATGCTCTCTAATCACCAAAATATCATATAAATGATATATACACTAAGAGGCATGAAACATATCTACATAATCCATCCAAATTCTAACCTAATCTCTATCCACTATAGATAATTTATCTAGAATATCTAACAACCAAAGAGCATCTACACTCTACCACAATATGAGTCTCTCTAAAAAATATCAAAAACAAATTAAAATCATATTTTGATCCAAAATTATGAAAGAAACATGAAACACCAAAGTAAAATAGTAAAAAATTCAATTCTTCTACTATATTATCTAAACATCTAACTATAACATACATGATTTAATTTATAACTACACTGAATAAACCCTACATTTTTGGCCAAGGAAAACTTTATAATACACCAACCATACCCTATAGTATCAAATACCATATCACTCAACTATATCATCCATACCATATGGTATCAACCATATAATATTCCTACTAAATTTACCATACCCTATAGTATGGGCCATGCATACATTTTCCAATGTATCATTCAAGTGTTAAATTACATCATCCTTATTTGTATTTTCAACACCACCAGCCATACCCTAAAATATCATCTAATTGACCAATTTTAAATTATATTATCTATACCATACACTATTATATATCACTTCACCTGATTATATTATCCATACTCTATGGTATCAATCATGAGTTTATTATTCCCATTATAAACTATATCATGTTGGATGATATAATTATCTAAATGTGGATATTTATTTCTTTAGCCCTACTAAATTTACTTGACATTAGATTAAAGTTTTTAGTAGCTATTATTAATCATCCTAATCCTAGCTTCATTTTTATGCTTATTACATAGATTTTTCCTAGCTGATAGATTTCTTAATCTCATTCATTTTTACTAAAAATGAAAAAATGGAAAACAAATACACCACCTACCTATAGGGATCTAACTACAAATATTATTTGTCCTCCATCATGTTCATCTCCTCATCTATTATCTATAGTATCTCAAAGTGATAAATATGATTATACATAGCTCTAGGTTTTACAAAAATATCAAATACACAAATGAATAGTTTTCACCTATTTATAATACAAATTTAAAATGTCAAAATTTTTAATTATTTACCATAAGATTCCATTTTTTAACCATATATTTTTTTGCATGTGTCCTTTTTATGAACAAAAATAAGGCTTAAAATCTTTGTAAGATATAAAAAATTGAGGTGCTAACAAAAAATGAATATTTAATATTTTTCTCTTATTTTTCAAGTCCACTTTTCATTCTTATTTATGAGGGCCTTCCATCAGTTTCAACACACACAAAATAATTTATAATCAATATATTAAGTGAATGTACATATTTTAATTTTATTTACTTTTCTTTACTTTCAAATTCCCAATATCTTAGTTATGCTCTTTAGAAGCCACCATCCCATGTTACACTATTATGACACATGATAATCTTCAATGGGGAATATGTATACCCATAATATTTAAAATTTTATTACTTTACTAATGTTTTATCTTACAACATCTTGTCAATGCATAAATCTCCCTAAGTTCATGCCTCAAAAGGTGCACTAGGAATGGGGTGGCATTAGCTCATGGTACTTTATTGTAGATGTTGGCATTTTATCTTTTTACACCATCACTAATATCATTCTAACCTCTTATAAGTATTTTTTGATCTTTCCCTTTTATCTACTTCATGTTTATATTTTCAATCTTCCCTATATCCTATAGTATTAGCATAGTTTATATTGTATGTTTTTCATCTTTATCATTCTTGTACATATAGGAAAACCTAATACAATTCTAAGTTTTTTTTTAATTAAATTTTTACCATATAGGCATGGTCAATGCCTTACTATGTCATTTAACATTTTCAACTATATCAACCTTGATGATGTTATCATATTAGAGTTTAGTGTTGGTTTTGGGTATTGAAGCCATATATCTAAGGTTAATATTTCAATCCTAATAAGATATATCACATTCATATGCCCTTCTTGCACTCATATTTTTTTCCTAAGAAGTATTTAGGACAGTTAGAAATTTATAACTTTATAGTTGAAGTATTTTATTATGGTGTGATTAAATCTCAATAATATAGGTCATTTGTACTTCCTAACTAGGGATATTTAGGTCTTCATCAAACTATTTTAGGTCTTAAACCTATACAATCTCTTGTAAAGCTATACTTGAGCAAAGGAAGATATTAAAATGTAGACATGTCCACTCTAAGGTAAGTATTTATATTGCTATACTCTTTCCTTAGTATATTAGATGTTGCTTATTTCTCTATGGATGTATTTGGTTATCATTTCTTAGGTTATTCCTTATATCTAATAAGTTAGTATAGATATAAAGTTTCTTAGGCTTGCCATTTACCACCTTAGGTTTCATAGAAACCCATTTTTTTGAATATTATACCTTAACATTTTGGTAATTAATTACCCATAATTTAATATATTTGTACCCATTTATAGTCATTTAATTTACTTTCATCTTTACAATCATAGTTATAATCATTTTCCTTTGTTGAGGTCTCATGAGAGTTATATCCTTCTATCATAGGATTAAAATTTACAACATTTTACCCTTAAAATTTGAGTTTTAGGTTACCCTCTACTAGATCTAAAATTATCATGTGTCCTTACCTTATTTTCTAACTGTATGCAAGATCTATTTGATTGTCCTTATTCAATTCTTAACTATTAAGAAAGAATAATTATAGGTCATCATAACCCGCACATACAAAAATAACTAGTATTGCATCAAAATTAAAATTTTAGGATATAGTTGGATTATTATTAGGTTAAAATACATCAAGGATTATAAAATAAATCTTTATTGTGATATGTCATTCACAAAAGAGAAATAAAAAGAGGCTTGAATAGTCAAATTATAGAGTTAAATATAAGACCACAACAAAAAAAGGAGGAAAAGTTCAAAATATGGTAAAACATGGCATTTAATGAAAGAATTTGAATCTAAAAAGGTTTAAAATGGTAATTCATATGATGATTCTTAGTTTTTTTACCCTATTTTTTATTTAAGTGTTTAATAGGTATAAAACATTAGAAGATTATTTACACTATTATATATGACATTTTGTTGAGCATGGCCATTGATGTCATAGGTTGTCATTGATGTCAAAATAACATGAGGTAATAGTTAATTAGTGAAAAAGAGTTAAATTTGATATATTGTAATATTTATGGCATGTGTGCAAGTCATTGAGGATAAGAAGTATTTTCTTAGCCATCCATAGGTGCGTTGGTGAGGTTATGGTATTTCTAATTGATCTTGGGATTCAAACTAAGTTTTGTGGTGCCTTTGGTCACTTAGGATGATTGATAAAAGTGAATGGTTATGTTATTAATGTCATGATGCTATTTTAGATTCATTTTACATGATCATATTGGTCTCAAAAATAAAGAACAAGATCATGAAATAAATAACAGAGGTATGAGGGTTTCTAGTCATCATATGACAACAAACCCTAAGAGTGTTTTCATGAGGTAAATGTCTCTTATATGGTCTATGGAGTTAATTGAGTATTATATGGATTGAGTGAAAAGTTTAATACAATAGATATCATGTTTTTAATGCATGTCGAGTTCAAGGTGGTGTCCAAGAAGCCAAAATCAAAATAGTGGCTCATGAGAGTTGATTATTGGTTTATAAGACCAATGCCATTCAAGGTAAAGTTGTTATTGATGAGATTAAAGGCTTGGAGATGATCTAAGAGTGGGATGACATGTTGTATATTATTTGAGAGAGTTCACAAATATTTGAAGGTGATCATTTCCTTTAGCATCACAAGAAACTAGTAAACTTGAAAAGTGATTGTTGTAATGTTCTTTAAGGTTGTGTTATGGGATGTATTATTCCATTTATGTTAAGATGAACTCATAAGGTCATAAAGGGAAAATTTTGACATATTTTAAATTCCATGAATAATTTTAGTTTTTCAAGGATGATAGATGTTCTAATTTTCTTATTTTAGGGTCTTAACTATGTGTATGTTGAGTTGATTCTTTAAGTTAAAATGAAGAGTATCTTGAAGAATTCAGTATCTCATGTGTATTAATATGACCTTAAGGTCATATATAATCAAGGATATTATTTAATATATTTTAAATTATTTATCAAGCTATCTTATAAGCTCACATCATAATTCTTAGTTTACAAAACTAAGTAAGGCTATAAAATAGTGAGTTTGTTAAGAATATGTCATATTTTGTCTAAGTCATGATTATTTGAGGAGATTGAAGGGAAGTAGCTTGATGTAAGAAGGATTTTATGGAAGTCATTTCATCATGAATTATTAATATTGTCAAGTTGGCCCAAGGTGTTATTGCTAAGCAAGGAGTATACCTATTTCAATTAGGTCTCCATGAGACCTATTGGTGTTGTGAGGCCTAAAGGAGATTTCATAGAATGAGCAAGTGTTATGTGACTTATAAATCATGAATAAGGTCTATATAATGTTGTGAATAAAGTGTTTTAAAATCTATCATTTGTCTATTGAGGTCTATGATGTTATAAAGAGTCAAATTGTAATGTGTTGCTAATAGAGGGTTGATGCATTAGGTCTCTCTCAAGCCTAAAGAGTTGTATTAGTCTAAAGGTGCTTTGTACAATCAAAAGGGTATGTGAGAAAGTGACTTTTATTTATATAAGGCTAGTTAGGCGTATTTATGCTAGAAAATGAAGATGCAAATGGATTGAATATCTGACTGTTATGAGGGGTAAAGTAGAGAGGAAAGAATGGATATCAAGCCATACCACATATTCATGTGATGAATGTATATGATTCTTAATAAAAGGTAAAATATAGTGAAATAGTGATTGGAATAAGAATGAGGCCTAATATTCTTAATTAGCTAGTTGATTGTGTGTAGATGTGAAGCAAAGAAGAAAAGGATTGTGTGATCTTACACAAGTGATAAAACATATCAAATAAAGGATATGCATATATCATAGACATCTATAAGGTTTCATGTGTGATTTCATGACATTATCAATCCATAGAAGGGATAATTAAGTGGAGAAGGTAAAGGATAGTTTTTACTTGTGTGAGAGGCAAATTTGAGAGTGATAGAGAAAAATAAGACCATCATCAGCTATAAGAGGAAAACCAAATTAAGGTGGACATTTTTATAGTGTTGATTAAGTGGGTGTTTGATCAGTAAAGGGGTTGTATCCTCCTATAAAGTTGGTGTTTGATAAACTCAATTTTAGATTGTTAATTGAGTTAGTGCTTGATTAGCAAGTGGGTTTTAGCCTCTTATAAATTTGGTGATTTTTAAGTCCAAGTGGGTTCTTGGTGAATTACCAATTGGTGATCCTTGTTGGGTTAATACTCAGTTAAAGACTTTGTCAAGTTGGTATTTTATATATTGGGGTTGGTGCTCTAAGTTGAGTGGGTACTCAACTAAATATTGATTCATTGCTTTATAATAATATAGTCCAAGCTATGTTTTAGTGTGTTTTATTTCCCATTAGGGTTTCCTAAATATATGATGTGTTATGGTGTGTTCTTATGTTTTATATGTTTGCTTTCATTATTATGTTGTTAAATCATTGATATTTCTTGGATGGATAATCTACATGTGCATTTGATGATGTGCAATTTAGATAAACAAGTAAAAGGAGTTTTTTTAAAGGCACTAATTTACCCCCTAGTGGATATGATTCCAAAAATTAGTATCAGATCAGGTCCTTTAGAGTAGGCTTAATAGCTTAAAGGTGATCCTTTAAGCACAATATGGCTAAGAAACTAAGGAAATAAAATCAATATTTGAAATCTATGATTTAGGCTCTTGAGGAGTAGATTTGTACTTTGAAGCATGACATGAAAAAATAAGTTACAAGATATGAGAATACATTCAAAGATATCATGAATCAGCTAGAGGTTATAGCTGCAAGTTTGAAATCAAATAAATTTGAGTTTGATAAATTAAAGATAAAGCTAGGTTCTTTAAAGGTTTTGAATGAGTAGTTCATAGAGAAGATGAGCTAGGTTAATAAAGATAAAGAAAATTTAGATCAAGTCAAGGAGTGTGCCAACATGGAGAGAAATATGAAAATACCAATCAAGTAGTTTAATTCCATAAGATATGCTAATTATTTCCTTGGTTACTATTATTAATGTAAACAATTTGGTCATAGAGTAAAGGATTGTAGAAAGGTCTCAAGGATGAGCATTCATGAAACTACGGAAGGAGAAGAAAGTGGTCAAAAGGAGATCACAGTCACCATCAAGCAAGAGGTATGAGTGATATTGTTTGTTATTGTTGTTATAAAATTGGTTGCATTGCTAGATTCTATTCAAATGGAACAAGAAGGTTCTCAAGAGATGACAAGGGTAGAATAGTGAAATGGAAACCAAAGTTAGTATGGGAAGATCAAATTTAGCCCAAGGGTTAAGATAGATTACTTGTTGTGGTAAACTACGAATCAAATAGGGAGGTGTGTGAGGAACACTTGGTATTAGGAGTTATTGAAAAGATATTGAGCTCTAGTCCTAAGTTGTTTATAAATCAAAGTTAACTACTTGTTGTAGTTGAGCAAGAGCCCTATCAAGAACACCTTTTATTAGCTTCTAATGATAATGCTTTGGAAGGTAGGATGGCTGCAAGAGATGAGAATATGAGAAAAATACCTACTAGTAATATGGATATTAAGGGTGGTAAGCCAAAGAAGATAGACAAGCCTAAAAGGACTCTAAAAGAAAGAAATCAGTATAATGAGTTCAAGATGGCCAAAGTGAAAGAGAGGAGATGTGGGCATATCTTGAGTTTACCTTATTCTAGAATCTTATGGAGTAAGGTATCTCTATTATGCTTCATGAAGACACTCATAAGTCTATGGAATAAGGTGAAGATTCTTAGAGGTTTTATCTTGACAGAATGTCATTTTTGGGTGATGATCATGGTTTGAGTATGCTTAGTCATGAAGGTAAGTTGCAAAGAATAGTATGTTTATCAGCCTATGGTAGAAGGAAGGTATGGATACATTCAGATGTCATAAAGGGTGATCCTAAAGATGCAGATATTTCATCTTTAGTATTAACGTACACCTTATTTTAAGACCCTAGGTGGCCTAATTAGGTAGTTTGATTAGATTTGGTGGATTGAGAGTTATTGTGAGCATGGATTCAAAAATGGTATTATGTCTTGAAAAGTGTAAAGGAGGTTAGTACTAGTTTATAGTTTAATTTTAGAAGGGTTGATGATCATTGAAAGAGGTTATCTAGGCCTAAGAGTATTAGTATTTGATGATAGATGTTTCATGAAGTGTGTTGATTATCATTAAAATTTCATGTGTGGATGAATATGTCTTTGATCAAGGTATAGTATTATTGTGAAATATATTCATGTGTTTGTTTGAAATAATTTGGTATGGTCAAGGTGAATCATGGATTTAGGGGGAGCTAATGTGGGTATCTTGAGTATAATATAAAATATGGGCATGACTCTTATGAGTAAAGAGTTAAGGAGTAGTTTAATTAGAGGTATGTTCATTTCAATTGGTATGGTTTTAAGGAGAGCAATTGGTTTTGAGTCTAAATGACATATTTGTGCAAAATGAGTGGATTAAGATGTGCATAGAGTGAGGAGGAGCATGTGTGAGATTATTTAGAATTAGGAAGCATGTTTTCTTTAGTATGGTTTGAGATCTCAAATGATAACAAGCATAATGATTGTTGTGTTTTTTTGTATGAAAGTAGTGATGTGAGAGTAATATTTGAATAATATTCTTATGTCAACTTGAGTGATATCATTAAGTATGACCATGAGTAAGTATAGGTCAATATGTCAAGTGTCAAGTATCTTTAAAAGTTTTGTCTAGACCCTATGAGAAGGTATGTGTAGGTATCATGATGAAATGAGTGAGATTCAAAGAAGAAGTTGTATGCTTAGAAGATCTATGTAAGCACATATAAAGATGTAAAGAATATTTTAATGCTCTAAATAATATTTGATAGTGTTTGAGCAAGAGAGAGATTGATTAAAATTTGTACATGAAGTATTGAGAGATTTTGACAATAGTTTTAAGGTCATCTCCTAAGATCTACCAAGCAGCTCCAAATATCCACCCAAGAATCTCCAAAGATGATATGAGTAAGCCAAAAATATGATCTATTAAAGATTTGAAGGAGAATTCATATATTAGGTATTTAAATATTGGATAAAGGGGAAGTTTGTTAGCTCTATGAGTGGTTAGGTCCAAGGATTAGAGGATTATGTGTAGATGACCCTATGAGAGTGTGTATGACTCTTTGTCATTAATGTCAAAGGGGTAGAATTATCAAAATGAAGGAGAATTTAGATCAAGAGAGAAGACATTTTGAGAGTGGTTTTCCATCAATGACAAAGGGAGAGATTGTTGAGCATGGTCATTTATGTTATAGGTTGTCATTGATGTTAAAAGAACATGAGTTACTAGTGCATTAATGACAAAGAGGTTAGTTTAATAGATTTTAAGACTTATGGAATGTGTGTAGATCATTGAGGATAAGGATTATGTTTTGAGGTATCCATAGGTGTCATGGTGAGGTTCTGGTACTTCAAATAAATCTTTGGAGAGAGAAAAATGCACCATTATAGCCTAGAAAATCAAGACTATAATTAAACATCGTTTAGACCCTCCTAGACCAAGAAGTTTGGGCATGTATTATGTGTACATGTGAAGTCAACTTTGGTCAAAGGTTTTCATGGAGATGTCAATAATTCCAAGAAGGTACCTTGAAAGTTTTGTGTCTTGAAGATATCCCAAGCTCAAGCTATAAACCTCCACATTTTCTATAGTAGAATGTGATGTGTCAGAGATCATCATGTTTTATCTTCTAAAAATAGTCATTGGTATTCAAAAATATAGCCATTGTAATTCAAATGACTATGTATGTTAAATGGACACAAGAGAAAAGAATGGATTGTAGAAGCCATTAAACTCATCAAATAAATATGGTGTAAAAAGAAAATTTAGAATAGAAATCATGAAGAATATCCTCTAGTTGGAATGGAGTCTTAATAGTCTACACAAGTGCATTTATTACATGCCAAAGTCACAAATGACAATCTAGGAAAATTTATAGTGGATCCGAGGAGAGTAAAAATGATTAGTTAGAACCTTTTTAGATCATTGAAATTGATGAGATAAACATTTGATCATGTTCTTAGTTCCTTGTATATTAATCATATGAATTGAGTATAATCTATAAGTGTGTTTTTGTGCAAGTAAATCATCATGAAAGTTAACTATACATTAAGGTTTTTTGTAAAGGTAGACAAGAGTTACTTGTAGAGTTGTGTGGTGCATTTTTTCACTTAGTATGATTGATAAAAGTGAATGGTTATGTTCTTAAGGTCAAGATGATACTATGGATGCATTTTACATGATTAGATTGATCTCAAAAATGAATAACAAGCTCATGACATAAAGAAAAAGGGTATGAGGGATTCTGGTCGTCATATGGCAACGAACCTCAAGAGTGTTTTCATGAGGTAAATGTTTATTAAATGGCCTATGGAGTGTAGTGAGTATTATATGGATTGAGTGAAAATTTTCCTATAATAAATATCATGTTTTTAATGTATGTTTTAGCTCAAGGTGGTGTCTAAGAAGCCAAAATTAGAATAGTGTCTCATGAGAATTGATGATTGGTCTAGAAGACCAATACCATTTAAGGTAAAGTTGTTATCTATAAGATTCAAGGCATGGACATGATCTAAGAGTTGGATGACTTATTATATAGTCTTTGAGAGAGTTCACAAATATCTAAAGGTGATAATTTCCTATACCATCACAAAAAAATAGTAAACTTGAAAAGTTATTGATGTAGTGTTCTTTAAGGTTATGTTATGGGACGTATTATTCCATCAATGTCAAGATGACCTCATAAGGTCATAAAGGGAACATGTTGACATATTATAAATTCCATGAGGAAGTTGAATGGTTTAGGGATGATAGAAGTTTTGAGTTTGCTATTTTAGGATCTTGACTATGTGTATCATGATTTGATTTTTTGAGTCAATATGAAGAGTATCATGAAGAATTTAGTATCCCATGTGCATCGAGATGAACTTAAGGTCATAGATGATCAAGAAGCTTATTTAATATATTTTAAATTAGTTCTCAAGGGGTCTAATAAGCTCATATCAGCTTTCTATGTTTTCAAAATAGAGTGAGGGTTATAAAATAGTGAGCTTGCTATTGAGATGTCGTGTTTTGTCTAAGTCATGATTTCTTGAGGAGATTAAAGGGAATTAGTTTGATGTAAGAAGGATTGTATGGGAGTTATTTTGTCATGCCTATTTAAGATTGTTAATTTGTCCAAAGGGGTTATTGTTGAGTAAGAAGGAGTAGACCTATTGGTGGTGTAAGGCTTAAAGGAGATTTCATGGAATGAATGAGTGTTATGTGACTTATAAAGCATGAAGAAAGGTCTAAATAAGGTTGTGGAGAAAGTGTTTTGAAAGGTGTCATTAATCTATTGATGTCTATGATGTTGTAATGATTCAAAGTGTAATGTGTTGTTAAAGGAGAGCCAATGCATTAGGTCTCTCTTAAGCCTAAAGATTTATATTGGTCTAAAGGTGATTTGGCCAACCAAGAGAGTATATGAGAAAGTGACTTGTATCTATACAAGGCTAGTTAGGCATATTTATGCTAGAAAATGAAAATGTGAATGAATTGAATATCTAAATATTATGAGTGGTGGAGTAGAGAGGAAAGGATGGATATCAAGCCATACCACATATTCATGTGATGATTATATATGATGCTTAATGAAAGGGAGCAAATAGTGAAATAGTGATTAGAATAAGAATGAGGCCTAATAGGCCTAATTGGCTAGCTGAGTGTGTGTAGATGTGAATCAAAGAAGAAAAGGATTATGTGAACTTACACATATGTTAAAACATATCAAAAAAAGGATATGAATCATTCATAGACATCTATTGGGTTTCATGTGTGCTTTCATGACAGTTTCAATCCATAAAAGGGATAATTGAGTGAAGAAGGTAAAGGACAATTTTTTCTTGTGTGAGAGGCAAATTTAAGAGTGATATAAAAAAAGAATACCATCATCAGATATGAAAGGGAAACTAGATCAAGGTGTATAGTTTTAGATTTTTGATTAAGTGTGTTCTTGATCGGCAAGGGGGTTATACCCTCCTCATAAGTTGGTACATGCTAAAGTTAAGCTAGCGCTTGATAAATTTAGTTTCAGATTATTGATTGAGTTGGTGCTTGATAAGCAAGGGGGTTGTATCCTCTTAGTAATTTGGTGTTTGTTAAATCCAATTGGGTTCTTAGTGAATTAGGGATTGGTTCTCCTTTCTAGGTTGGTGCTTAGCTAAAGACTCTATCAAATTGGTGCTTGATAGATTTGGGTTAATGCTCTAAGTTGAGTGGGTGCTCAATTGAATATTGATTCATTGCTTTATAAGACTTTAGTCCAAGCTATGTTTTAGTGTGTTTTATTCCCCATGGTTTTTTTCCACATATATGATGTGTTATGGTCTATTCTTATATTTCATATGTATGTTCTCATTTTGATGGTGTTATATCATTGATATTGTTTAGATGGTTAATGCACATGTGCATTTGATAAATGTGAAATTGAGATAATCAAGGAAAAGGAAATTGTTTAGTGGCCCTAATTCACCCCCCCCACTCAATGGTTGTGCTTCCAACACATTTAATCATAAATGTAAATCAAAATCAAAATTGAAATTGAAATGTTAAGTCAATTTAAAAGTTACATATGCTAAAAATAGTAAATACATATGAAAATAATATATTTAAAATTTTATAGGTTGTAGTTGATTTTAGCAGGTGTCTAACAATAAGAAATAAGATGAAACAAAACTATAACAACTAAGGTCTGAAATTAAAGTCTATGGTTATGTCTGAACAAGTCTTCACTCCTTGGCTAACAACATAGTACATCCCTATCTATTTATTATGGTATTTTTCATTTTGAAAATAAATAAATTGTAATTATTTTGAAGTGTATGCATGTTTCTAATGAGAGGGTTTTGATATTTTGATTTTTTAATTACAAATAGAAATCTATGTCTTCCTCTCCTTTTCTTACAAATTTAGGGGTACTTGTGAGAGATAAACTTGAAAAAATAAGGAAAACTTTAATGATTTTATCTTACCCTAATCATATGCATTTATAATTGATCACTATCTACATATATAGATACATCAAGGAGGGAATCAAGCCACACATAGTGTATGCAAGTGAAATAAGATAGTTTCATAGCTTATCCTACTAAAATAGTTTTCAAGTTCAAAGAAGGAAATAAAATAACAAGTAAAATTCATACTAGGTTTAAAATCAGAGTCATGACCAATAATTGATCTACTAAACCTACACTAAGGTATCTCTTATCACATTATGTCAAAGGAGAGGTTTTAAATGCCTCTATTCAAATGCCATTTTATAATAACCCTGTTGACAAATGTTGTCATTGATGTCAACATTGATCTCATTGGTGTCAAGGTTAATGTCACTGATATCAAGGTGCATCTAGTGAAGATGCATGGTGAGTGGTATTTCAAGTATGAGTTTATGTGATTAATAATACTAGGTAAGTTTATTGAGCTTTGTCTTCTCTATTGGTTGATTTCAAGGTTGATATCAAGGTATAAGTCATGTAATATTTTTGATGACAACTATTATCTACATAGGAATCCATGTGAAAAGATACATTTTAGGGCAAGACAAAATTTGAAGGAAACTAATGTATTTTATATTGGTTGATGTCAAGGTTGACATCAAGGTTCAAGTCATCTTGACATTTTTAGTGTCTTCATCAAATGTTCTTGTAAAGGTATTATGATAAGTGTTGATGCCTAACAGTCTCGCTTCAAGTTTAACAACCTCCTATGGAAGCTTTATAGGTATGGGACCAAATTGCAATTTGTAAAGTAACCTCCAAGATTTTAGAAGCTAGCTCTTCATTCCAAGTTTGGGAGAAAAGAGAGAAGGAAAGAAATGCAAATAATATTGAAATAACATTAAATAAGGTGATACGCCAAGAGATTTAAAGCATTAACATATTATTTCATAAAATAGATTGAATCCTTAAGCACTACAGACCATATAGGAACATGAAGCATGAATTAAGATCTATAAGGAAAGCAAAGATAAAAACTATAGAAGAAGAGAAAATAAATGATAAGTAAAGATAACTTTCCACTCAAATTGAGACTGAATACCACATCCTCTTCATTATTATGTGGAGAAAAGAATACAAAAGGCCTTAAGAGCACATACAAAATGTTTAGTCACACCCGTGAGGGGAACCTATTAAGGTTAAAGAATGAGAAAATGCTAACTTATATTGCTTTTATTATATTACAAATGGTTCTTTACAAAATTATAAAATATAAGTAAAATGATAACCAACCCCTTTTAAAATAGATGAGCCTAGAATACATAGGTGAGATGGCCTCTCATGGGAGCAACACCCAAGAATCCTAACATTTGTGCCCATGATGATGCCGTTACAATTGAATGAAGGACTCAAGATCATGCATGTAGTTATCCTCTAGATCTTGGATATTATGCAACCATTTTATCTTGCTAAGTCCATGATGCTCAGGAGGATTTTAGTGATGCCATGTGTGTAAATTTGGAGATTCTTCTACTATGATGTTGGGGATAGGAATCCACTTGCCTTGGCTAATAGAGCAATTCCTTTATCTGATAAGAAAGTCTTGGCCTTTGAAAAAGAATCATCACACCATGTGGAAAGGCTCATCTCCTTCTTATTATAACCACATGGTGGGTCCCTCTCATTTTCCTATTGGCTAATGGTACAAATCCAAGGTCTGAAAAACCAAAACTACTCATGGATAAGATCAAGGATGACACATGTCAAACCAACACTTCTCTAGGGAAATTGGGCACTTATTTTGTAAGGCTAAGAGTGGGGGTACCACATGTAAAGTAGATTATCCTCTAGGAGGAAAATTGGCATTTATTTACAAAATTGAGTGTGAGTGCATCACATGTTAGAATCATGTTCACTAATAAATGGTTCAATGGGCCCATCTATTCATTTGATAGCCACTGTCATTATCTAATATTTTACCAAAATGAACCAGCCTTGAGTGAGCATTGGGATAGCATTTGTCAATCTCATGCTAAAATAGAGGGAAATGAGAGATTATTTGGACTAAAGAAGTGTTGGGCTAACACATGAGGGAAAGAAAAATGAGGTTGACACTTAGACAAAATTTTCAAAAAGGATCCTCAAAAAGAAGAGGCCAAAAGAAGAACTATAGAAGGTGCTGAGTAAGCCTAAGGCAAAAAGGGCTGACTAATCCAAAATGAGAAAATATGGATTTTGATCCATAGTTCTTGGTGACTCATAGGGGAATTCACCTATAGATGAAATAACCCAAAACTTTGGTACTTGTACTAGTCAAAGAAAAATTTCAAAGGAGGAATAAGTTCTTACAAACTTGCAACTTTTGAATAGCCACATATAAAGGTACCCACTCTTCCTCCTTAGGTTGGGTCTTCTTATGAAGATCCTTGAAGGATATATCTAAATCAATACTCTCCTTAAAGGGGATACTCCCTAAGCCTTGAAAAACTACCATCATGGTAAACTCTAGCTAGGCAAGTGGCTGTAATATCTTCTCCACTTCAAAGACACTAGGTGATTGACCAAGAGCCATGAATATGGTTTAGTAATTTTATTTCCATTTGAGTACCACTTTAGTCTGGTCTTCTGGGAGGACTAGATATTTAATGTTCCCCCACCTATCTTATACTACCTTCTCTAAGTCATTGAAGAATGCCTTGCATTTATTGGTTACCTAGGAATTCATTTACCTTTGCTTCTACCTACTTTCTATTGACCATCCCCATTATTTCTAATGTTTCATCTAAAGCTTTTAGATGAGGAGCTATGAATATTAGACTTTTTAGGACACAAAGATGATGACCTAGTTGATGGTTATTCTTACTTGAGAGTTTAGCTTCTATGAATCTATAATGAAAGTGACCACTAGCTTCAGGTGTGTGGCCATGTCCTTGATCCTCACTCAGTAGGATATGTATAACTACTAGATAATGAGGAGGAATTATGTGGTCTATGAGTGAGAGGTGAGATCATTATTTATTTTCTCAATTTATTTCTCCTTGATTGAGGATTCTTACTACACCTTCTACTATAATTATTGAAAGGCCCAATTAAAATTTGAGAGATTTTGATGGATCTACATCAGTTTAGTCTCTCTCTCTTATAGCTTGATATTGATGGTTAATCATATATTGGCTTCCAATTGGAAGATTTCATTAGATACATGGATTTGAAGGTCATAGCTTACTTTATTGATCTTTTTGTCTTTGGTCTTAGCCTCAACATTGAGGCAGATGACTTTAGTCTTCACCTTGGTGAGTTCTAGCTTGTTCTTCTCTACTTATCTGGTCACTTTTATGTAGTCTTTGGTTATAGACTTATACATTTATTCCATCATCTCAAGCTTATCAATGGGCCTAATTGGGTTGATATTGAGGTCAATAACTTATATGGAATAGGCCCCTAGCTGCATCTACTCTTGGGGCTTGACTACTTGAGGGGTCAAATGAGAAATCATGAGGGATTGTTGTGTAGGGTCATAAAATGACCACATGTGAGTCTCCATTGGGGCCTTGGCTTGCTTCCCCCTTTCCTTCTTCATACGAGCCTCCTAGGTCCTTCTTATCATGTTCATCTACTGATGATACTAATTTAGTGCTTGAATGTTTTCCCCTACAAAGGGGAATCCTTGTAGTAGTTCAAATAGAATGGTCACTTACTACTATGAAATAGTGGATGTTGCTCCTCTAAATGTGAGTCAATGAAGGGTGAGGGTGGAAAGAGAGAAATTTAGGAGTCCAGAAGGTGGGGTGAATGATTATTGCACTAAGATGGATGACGAGGTAGATGATGAACATAGAGGATTGAGGAAAGGTAAATCATAGGAGTTGGAATCATGAAAGAAAATGATGTGAGCTCGGTAGTGGGTTTAGTGGATGAAGAGGAGAGTGGGGCTAGGGTATTACTTGATTAGGTAGTGAATATCACTACAATCTAAGGTAAAACTATGGGGGAAGATGAGGATGTGACAAGGGAGGTGGAAGTGGAAAGAAGGGGCTACAAGAAGCATATCTTATTTCACATGGGCTCTGATGGAGGGCTAGATTTTGGGGCCTTAGGCCACTTGTATTTGGATGAACAATTTTTTAGGTTCCCAGAGGGAGCTTATTGCTACTATGGAGCCATGGGATATGGGTAAATGGGAGGCATCCAATTTGAAGGCTTTCAAACATCCAAGACTTTGGGCTCCTAATATGGTATATCCCCCACTTCTTGCTAAAGGCTATCTTATTCTTCTTCTTATTCCTCTTCTCCTCCTCTTCTTATCTCTATCTTAGGAGAGAATCCTACTTCTACCAAGCTTTCCTCTAGGTGGTGCCATCCCAAATAATCTCGAAGGTTTCATCTCCTTCTTCATCATCAAAATTAGAGTATGGCTTGCTGATCTAATACATATATTTTGTATAAGCAATGATTTTCTCTTCCATCTAATCCTTCTAAGTGAGCTACTCATTTAGTCACTTCAAAAAAAATTTAGATGGGTTGTACATTTAGACCACATCATATAACTATTCCCATGGTTTGAGGGAATCTAATGAGATCTAAGATAGATCTACATAATTTTGGAGGATGTCTTCCATGGGGGACCTCCTCTACTCTAGGTATGGTCAGGTTTGATGCTTGGGATAATTAGTAGTCTTCAAATATGTTATGTATCCACTTGGATCATAGTTTCATCTATCATTGATTAGGTCGAGACCAAGCTTTGCCAACTTGGCCATGAGTAGACATGCCTATTACCATTTTACCATTATGATGCCATATTTTTTGAAAGAAAGCCTTATTCTTCTTCCCTACTCTATAGATGGATTCCACCACATCAAGTTGGTGAGCCAACTCTAGGGCTAGGGTCTTATCTATTAGCATACATGGGATTAGGAAAGGCTCTCCTTAAAAACCATACAATTAGATGAATGTAAAATGGGTTCCCTAAAACTAGCCAATCAAGACTCTACTCTTGATGAACCATGACTACTGCTCATCTATCATTCTAAATTTAATGGTCTATGTGCTTAGGTCAATGATAACTAGAAACAAAAAGAGCTATGAGAACTTGTAGTAGTCCCCTATGAAAGATAATACATGAGTCTATATAGTGATTGGGGTCACTACATTTGGGAAAACATCTATGTTGGAGGAGTTAAGGTTAAGATATGTAGACAATAACTAGGATTGATGTTATAGAATGAGATGTATGAGGAAAGATGAGTACCAAAAGGTACCGAATGCCAAAACAAATTCTAGATCATCTTCATGGAGGTGGAAATGGACCATAAAATCAATCATATATACCTCCCCCTTTTCCACTATGGTCAGGAGGAAGAGCACCCCAAACTAAAAGTGATCGATATTGGCATCAAAGTCCATCTCAAAGATTAAGGCCAACATAGATAGGGTATCCTTTAAGTGCTTCATGGGAAAGCTCACTAGGGGGATGGGTAGAGGAGGCATATCCATGATGTCACTATTGAGGAGAAAGCTGAGGAAGTATGCCTTCTCATGGAATCAATAGTATTAGACATCATAAAGTATTTCCATGTTGTAGATATCAACCTCAAGGTCACTTGGGAGCCATAACATCTCCTCGATATCATCCACACTAATTTTCATCCTTAAGTGGGCATTTCCAATAATTACACCAGTGTTGGCATCATACCTATTCACCTAGATGGAAAAAAATTATGGGTATGGATGAACATAAGGCACCATGGACTATGCTAGTGTGTACTCTCACATTCTATAGCTGAATAAGTCATACTCCTCCCTATGGACCCTTTATAATATTTAGGCATGAGTGCCCTCTCTCAAAATTTTAGGATTCTTGGCCAACTTAGGATTGAAGATATCATTCACAAAATCAATGACCAATTCTTGGTCTCTATAGTCCCCATTGGCTGCCTTCTTGACATTCAGAACTTTCTCCTCTCACTAAGTGGGAATAGAAGCATAGGATTTACTCACCACATATTTGGGGGAAGGTCTCCCGAGCTACCTAAGCCATGGGTTCTTTTTTTTTTGGGATGCTTATCTCCCCTTGAAGATGTGGAAGGATACATCTCATGGATTCTTCTTGAAAATCACTCTCTATCACAAACAAGATACCAGGTTAGCAAATCTATTCATAAATTTCTTAGTTCTACACTTGGCTCTCTTTACTCTTGAATGCTCTGCTCAATTGCATAATTCTCTTAAAAATATCTAATGCATCTAAGTGTTTGGCTAGAATGAGGTGAAGGTATTTATAAACCAATGCTATTAGGCATTCTCCTTATCAAAAATTTGAAAGTAAGCACCCCCATAAATGATAAGGGTAGCACACATGATTGAAGAGACACTTGCAAGAGATTTGTGGAGATCATTATGGTAAATCATGAAAAATGGAGTGTCTAACATTAATGATGGGTGAGGTGAGTAACTAACTATCTTTTAGAGAATGTTTTTAAGGTTTGGGAGGGATGGGGGGAAGACACATGACAACTAGACAAGCAATTTGTGCCAACAACACTTATTTAAAGGGAACAACAATGGAAAAGGAAACAAAATAAATGGAAACTATGTATAAGGAGGAGGTAAGTAAGTTATCTAAAATGCTTTAAATTGATCCCATTAATTGGGATCTCCAATGTATTACCGTCTTCATCTTCTAACTCAAAAGAATTTCCCTACCTATTATTGATGATGCAAAATGTTCCTCTCCACAAAAATTCAAACTTTGCATGTTGGCATGTCTTTACAGCCCGTTGGTCATATTTGAAAAACTAATATTTAGGTTTGAATCCTAGGTCTAATATTTTCTTATGAAAACACCATTTGACCACTTGTTATCGATTGATTTTTACATCACTTGCCTATTCTCTTATTTCTTGGAGGTTAAGTAGATTTTCAAGTCTAACCTCTATTTCCCCATTTTCTATAATCTTGATAGATTTTAGAAGCTATAAGATGAGGATTTTCAATGACATTGGCTTGACCACCTCTTTTCCATATACAAGTTCATATGGTTTAAGATCTATTTTTGAGTGATATAGTCTACCTATAGATCCATTCTAATGTGCATGTGCCACTCCCTTTGATGGTTAGTGCTCATCCTTTTGGTTAATCTTATGAATTTCTTATTTATCAACTCTACCAACCCATTCCCCTATGGGTAGTAACTAGACAAAGTTTCTAAGAAGATACAATTCTAGAGTATGAAATCAAAAATCTTAGACCCAAGGAAGCATTTTATGTTATTGGAGATGATTGTCTTGGGTGGGTTGAATATTTATATGAGCTCTTCCAAGAAGCTGATAATCATATTCTTGGTCACCTCTATTAGTAGGACTACTTTGGTCCACTTGGTGAAGTAATTAGTGGCCATCAATATCCATCTATGACCAGTGCTTAAGATAGGATTGATCATCTTGATGAAGTCTAAGCCCCACTACATAAATGGTTTATCAGTCATGATTGGGTTTATAGGCATGACTAAATTATTTCTTTTTCATGTGAAGAACTATAATTTTTGGCATTTTTTGACTACCTGGTGGTAATCTACAAATATGGTTAGCTAGTAATACCCCATTCATATAATATTGGTCATGGTGGTTTTATTGAATAAATGGTCACCTAGGGAGCAAAATGAATATCTTGGAGGATCTTTATATCTTGGTGTTTTTCAACACACCAAACTAAATCTTTGTTGAAGTTCCTTTTGAACAAGACTCCCTAGATTAGTATGTAGTTAGACCCTTGCATCTTATAGAAACACCTTTTATGCATGGATATTCCATCAAGATATTGATCGATTTACATGAAGTGGGTCTGATTGACCAATCAAGATCCATTGGTTTTGAATAAGTTTAATAGGACCACTTCTAACATGCTTTGTTCCTTTAATGGGACATCTGCACATTGGGCTAGGTACTCATAGATTCCCCTTCTTTTAATCACCTTAGTTGGCCTAACTTCAATGTCATACTCTAGGATCTTGGTGATCTAATTGGCCCATTTTTTGGTGATTTCTCCTTCCATTATGTAGTCATGGATGTTGGAGTGGGCTATGTACACCATTACTTTGTTTCCCACCACAAGGTGCCTGAACTTCCTGAGGCCCTTTACTATGTAAAAATACTCTCTCTATCAAATTATATTTAAATTCATACCCATGAAATATTCTTGAGTAGAATGTGATTGGGTGTTCATTTCTTCCTTTTGAGTAAACACAGCCACTAAGCTATGCTCACTCCCATAGATGTACATAATGAAATATTTGGAAAAGTTAGGGTTAACTAGTACATGAGTGGTAGATATTACATCCTTAATCTCATAAAATTATACCTTTCCTTTGGGTATCCATTTGAAGGCTTGGTCTTTCTTTAGCATTAGGGTGATTGGTCTCGCCAATCCTAAGAAGTCAAATATAAACCTACTGATCAAATTAATCATTCTAAGGAAATATTTTAATCCTTTCTTATTTACCAATAAAGTGAAGTCTCTGATGGCCTTTATTCTCTCTAGATCAATGGTGATCCCTTCTTTGGATACTATATATCTAAACATCTTTCCTTACAGGACTCTTAAGACACCTTTCTTGGGGTTAAGAGACACCTTGAATTCTTGGCACCATTGGAAGACCTTCTCTAGATGGTTGAAGTGATCTTGCTTTTCCTTATAAAAAATGGTGAGGTCATTTAAGTAGATGAGGATGATATTATTGATTAGGCCTTTAAAATCTACATCAATTGCTTACTATAATATCACCGTAACACTAGAGAGGTGAAAAGGCATCTTCACATATGCAAATATTCCCTAATTTATGGTGAAGGTGGTCTTATGTTGGTCTTAATCATTCACCCACACTTGATTATACCTAAAAAATCTATCTAGTAGAGAAAATATCTCTACACCTACTACTATCTAGAGGATCTACTCCATAGAGGGAAGGTGGTAATGGTCCTTTAAGGATGCATTATTTAGATCTTATAAATCCATGCATAGTTGGATATCTCCACTCTTCTTTCACATAGGAACTAGATTGGACACCCCAGTTGAATGCTTAATTGGGTATATAATCTTTGAGTCAATTAATTTCTTGAGCTCTTAGGTCATTAAGGATTCAATCTTTTGGTTTGTTAGTTTTTTCTTCTTTTGGACTATCTTTTATCCCTCTACCAAGTTTATGGTGTGATTAATAACCTCATGGTCATATCCCTTCAAGTCATCATAAGTCCATGTGATGACTCCTTTATATTTGTCTTGGAATGAAACCAACCTCTCTTTAACTTTTTGTGGAACTTCCTTTTCAACCTTTAACTTCCTCCTACCTCTAACATCAAGCATGGATTAATAACCCTTATCTATGACAAACTTTCATTTTTCATTCCTTTCATCATCAGAGTCAAAAATATTTTCTAGGGTAATGAGGCCCTTTGACAACTTATTGGTGTTTAACTACATGAATTGGTCCTCGTAAGCCTCTTTATTTTTTGGTTGCAATTACTCCATGAATTAACATGATTACTAGAGGAACATGGTAATTTGAGCATCATTTTCAAACACTTACCATTTTTGGTCATTGTTTAGGATAGTAGGCCTAATGATTACCCACACTACTTTCTCATTGGTGAACAAGTCTGTTACTAGGTTAAATTGGAAACTAACCATTGACATTCTATCAACCTCCACTTTCATGGCCCTTAGGATGATTTAAATGTTCAAGGCTTTAAAGGCTTCAATCAAATCCCATATATAGTGGTAGTAAGATCTTATGTGCACATTCTTTACATCTACTAGCCCCTTATGTGCCATTCTACTAATTCAAAATCATTGAATAACTTCAGTTGTTTGATGCCCATCCACTCAACAAGACTGAGGCCATAGACTTGTGTCTCATATTAAACCTCATTTTTTATATATGAAAACTAAAATTAAAAGGTTTAGAGGGTCTCTTTTCTAGAAGGAGATGTTAGTCATATGTTGGCTCTAGATCTAGTCTTGAATTTAGCACCATCTCAATACAAAGTATAGAATATGGACTCATCTTCAATCCCTTTGCTCTGATCTCTTTTCTTCTTTATGACCTTAATAATGGCCTAGTATTCATCATGGATCATGTAAGTTCCAAGTCTGATGGAATCAAAGTTTTAAAATGGGTCATTCTCAATGAATTCATTGATAAGGGCATCTTCTTCTAGACTTCTAGTGTCTATAACCTTTTCTCCTTTGATCATCTCCACATAGTGCATCTTCATTCCTAAGAAGGATGTGTGCATTGCTTTGAAGTTCATCATAACTTCATCAACTATGTGTTTTGGGTGAAGTGGTTCAAACAACACCTTTATCTTTAAACTATACTTGGTCCTTAGGACTAGATGGGACCAGTCCAATGATAAGTACCCATATATTTTGGTGGTGAAGTCTCTTGACAAATATATCCCAAAGATAGGAAATATACATATCACTATAATTTCTTGAGGTACAATAATTCTAGGACAAGAATATAATGTGATGGGTAGAGCCTTGATAATCCTTAAGCTTTAAACCTTCTTTTCATATATATACATCATTCCTTTATTCAATGGTTCATATTTCAATTATAGTGCATCCACTATCTATTTAGGCATCACCATTGTGATCGTACTTGAATAGATCATGTAGTTTCATAGTAATCTCATCCCCATAATCAGTGTTAAATATAATGGTGTAGGTTTTTTTTACTTAGCCCATCTTTGGTATTAATGAATGTTTAAGGAATATGGGGTTGTGCACTTAAACTAGCTTCCTTCCACTTTGTCCTTGTAGGTTCTATAGTCAAATTTTCTTTCTTGGGATTTTATTAATTCTCCAAGGATTCCATCAACAAATAATTTTAATCAATGATCGATAGGACATCCCAAAGGGAGATGTTAGTTATAATCCTCTTCAGCTATTACATCATGTTGTAAAACCCTTGATGTATGACCTTGGGGTCTTTTACTTTGTTTTGCACTTCCTCACTCCACTTTGGATATGTCAGGGGTGAGGGATGAGGTGTTGGGCCTTTCTCAAAGGTCACTTTGGGCTTTTTAATGGCTTCAAGGCTTTTGGATAATCTTTTCTTTGAGAAAGTGTAGTAGTTTAATTGAACCTAAAGGGATCTATACAAATAAATTTTCTCACATAGACTACATCTTCACCTCAAACCCAAGAGAATAGTGTGTTATTTTGGGATATTTATTCTTCTTATTCTAAGGACATACCCTACATTTTCACCATCAAGACTACATTCTCAATCCCCAAATACTAGTATGTGTAGGCTGAATTAGTGGCATTCCCTTGTGATCATTGTTCAGTAACCTTATACTATAGGTTACCCCTTGGACAATTTATGGGTCCATGAGCATTGGTGTAAGTAAAACACCATGAATTATAGTTATCTACTAAGTTATTTTGACCAACAACTAGCTCTCTATTCATATTAGGTGATACTATATGTAAGGGATCAGGTACCATAACCATTTGATTTATGGGTTGCATTTAATTGTTTGGTACTTGGTGGTTTAAACTTTGTCTCTCTTGATAATGGTTATATTGGTATGGTGCTCTCCTTTCTTGGTACTTATTAAAAGTGGATTCAAAGGCATAGCTTGATTCTTTTTGAGATTGATTATGTCATTTGAGAAGTTCTGCAAGATACTCTTCATATCATTCATCTCCATGACTAGGGAGGATTGAGTGGGCATGCTTACCTGAGTGTGTGGATATACATAGATAAAAGGCAAGGCTCCTAAGGTACTCGAGACTTCTTCTTGTGGAGTAATTGTTATATTCAATAACATCAACATTAGTAAATGTAGAGGTATCTTTCCCACATATATAAAAAAAAGTTAGGCCTTTTACCTAATCATAAGCATCTAGCAGTGTCTGGCCTCCATGTGATTGAATCATAACCACAATATCTAAGTTAAAGGCCTTGAGGTAGAAAAAAATAGCCATGCCTATGGGTGGTTGAGTCACTATTGAGATATTTTACTATGTCTTTTCAAACTTGGTATTAAAATCAATAATGGATTCTTACAGGCCCCTCTTGATGGTTATTACTTACTGTAGGAGGGATGACCAATTTTATTTCTCATTAAATCACACAAAGAATTTATTTCCTAGGTCATCTTAGGTGTTGATGGAGTTGGTTGGCAAAGATTGATACCAATCAAGAGCACATACGTTGAAATACATTGTTAGTAGCTTTAAGGCTACATTTTATGCATTGATGTAGTACATAGTGCACATGTTTACATCATCTTAGATATGTTCTACTATAGTATTGTAATCTTCTCCTAAGAATTTAAGGAGCAAATTTAGGGTATTAATGGGAATGGGATCCCATGTTGCTAGGAGTGTTATAGGCATAGGTAGGCTACCACTATCCCATGATATGAAGTTCTTTTTTGGGCTTGGAAAACCCATTTATTATTGTTGTTGTTGAGTAGTGTGAGGCCCTACATTTTTTTGGTAAGTTGGAGCTCCTAGAGGTGGGTTTATCAGGCTCAAATTATTCATTGTCTATAACTTCCCTATGGGCCTATGGATCATACACTCATTCCTCTAACTTCTAATCAAGTGATTATGGGTTCAAGTCCCACCATGCATGCTAGAAAACAAAACTAGTAATACCTAAAACTCTTTCTTTAGGTTTAACAACCTCTTATGGAAGCTTTACAAGTGTAGGAAAAAAATTTAGTCTATAGATCAACCTCTAGGATTTTATAATTTGGATCTTAATTTCAAGTTTGAGGGGAAAAGGAAGAAGAAAAGAAATGCAAATAATAATGAAATAACACTAACTAAGGTGATACGCTAAGAGATTTAAACCATTAACCTATATTGCATAAAATATATTGAATCCTTAAGCACTATAGACTATAAAGGATCATGAAGCATGAAATTTTATCTATACGGCAAGAAAAGATAAAAACTATAGAAGTAGAGAAAAGAAATGACAAGCAGAGATAACTTTTCACTCAAATTAACATAGAATATCACATTCTCTTCTTGTTAGGTGGAGAATAAAATACAAAAGGCTTGAAGGGAACATACAAAACATCCAATCACACTTGTGAGGGGTTCATATTAAGGTCAAATAATGAGAAAATACAAACTAATTTTACTTTTATTCTATTACAAATGATTATGTTGTCTCCAAATCTTGCACCCTAGAAGAGGGTTGTTCAGGCCTCTTCCAGATTTGGGCAACATTGTGACATTTCTAGGCCTATGGGTGTGTTTATAAGTGGAATTGAACCTCTAGGTTGAAAGGGCTAGCTCCTTGTATTAGATTTTGTGTAATAAAATTTGTTAAACTAGCTTGTTTAGATGAAAAGGGTCAGAAATTTGCATAAATGAAAAGCCTAGTCTAAAATGGTGATAGACCAAAAGTTATTATCCACATGTATTCCCTATAATTTTGCACAATACAATAGAATAAAAGCCTATTATTCAAGCTCTATAAGATTCCAACATAAATATTTTAATGTAGAGACAAAATGAATGAGATCATAGAAGGTGAGTAACTAGAAATACAACCTATACAATCTAGAAAAGGGCTACACATATGCAAAATATCATATAGCTAGAATGCACTCTACATGAATTGTTGGATCAAATCTTTGATCAGAATCATGAAGGATAGAGAACAGAAATATAAAACATCACTTGTTGTCACTTTGTGTCTCTTGCATGCCCAAGAAAATGTCCAAATTTTAGAAATAAAATAGACTTCTGTTTCTTTTCTCAAAGGTAAGAAAATCATAAAACATTCCAGTAGGGCTTTATCATACTATCTGTGGATGATAAAACAAGATCCCAAGGGTCATATTTATAGAAAAAGAGGGAGAGAAGAGGGAACTCTTGGGCACCAAAATAGAAGCCTCAAAAATGGTTTGTCATCACCATCCTAGTGAAATTGATTTTAGTTGCTCTCTCATTCAATTAGAGTTTGTCCTTCTCTTTGATTCACCCTCTTGAAATAACCAAGATCACTACAAAACTAATGGTGAGATGACACTCCATAAGAAATGGCTTAGATCATTACTATAAACCTTAGATTCTTCTTGAAAGCTTTTGTGTTTTGTACTTTATAGCCATTCAAGTTTTCTGAATGCCTTTACTAATAAAATTTATAAGTTAAGCATGTTGGCAAACCCAATTTTCACTATCAAGGCTACTTTCTCTTTCAATTTTTTTATTGCTTCTACTTATAAAATTTTATAAGCAAAGCTATTTTAAAAACCTAATTTTTCTTTGCTTAAGACCCTTTCAAGTTTTTTGAGTCCTATTCCTTGCTTGCTCCTTTAGGTTCTTTAAGGATCCTTATAAAATGTTGGAAATATTGTCATTGATGTTAAATTAGCATTTAATGTCTAAAGGTGTTTTTAAGATTTATATCTTGGCTAAAAGTGTGTTAATATTAATGAATATGTTTTTGGTTGCATAAAGATAAAAGAGGGCCCATGAGGAAGTCGGAGAGTCATCACTAAAGACAAAATAAGAAAAGGACATATTTCACCATGAAGGTCACCTTAAGGAATCCAAAGAGTCATCACTAAAGACAAAAGAGGAAAATGATGCATTTCTCCATGAAGGGTCACCTTGAGGAATTCAAAGAGTCACTAGGTAAAGACAAAGAAAGAATCCAAAGGGTCATGCAAGGGTGAATGCCAAAGGTCATTTGGAAAGATATAAAAGGAGGCTTGGGAATCCATTTAGAAATATGGAAGTGAATGATTTCATCTAGCTAATAAGAGCAAAGTAAAGTAGAGAAAAGAGAAGAGATATAGCAATGTGTTATCATTTATTGAGAAAGAAACATTGAGAGATAGTTGTGTGGTATACACAAAAGGGGTTGGTACTCTTGTGGGTTGGTGCTCATGAATATTTTTTGTGTTGGTGCTCAGCATAGGGGTTGGTGCTCACAAATAGTTACTATGTTGGTGCTTAGCAAAGGGGTTGGTGCTCTTATGGATTGGTGCCCATGAATAGTTATTGTGTTGGTGCTTAGCAAAGGGGTTGGTTCTCCTAAAATTTGGTGCTTGCAAATATTGTAACTTGAGTTGGTGCTCATTTATATACTTGAGATTATTCTCCATGGTTTTTCCCACTTTGGGTTTCCATGTAAAATTCTCTCTCTCTCTCTCTCTCTCTCTCTCTCTCTCTCTCTCTCTCTCTCTCTCTCTCTCTCTCTCTCTCTCTCATGTTGTGCATGTTATTACTTTAAATTTTATTGCATATCTTGATTGTATGAATAAGTGGTTAAAACAAAAGGAATTTGATTAAGTAAAATATATAGGTCATGCTTAACAATATAAGTTATAAGTCAAGCCTTTGACAAATATTGATTTGTACTATAGAGTCATTCAATTTTTTTGAATGGCTTTACTTCTTTTTTGAAGACTTTGGGCATGAACTTGATGTCTTATATCACGTCACCAAGTTACACCCCAATAGCTAACTCTTGACATTAAATTTGATGTCCTACACCATTTCACCATTGTGAACCCAATGAATAGTTGGTCACCTTGAATTTGATGTCCTATGGCACGTCATGTCTTTAAACCCCAACCGCTAGTTGATCACCTTGAATTTGATGTCTTGCAACACATAATGTCTTTAAACCCCAAAGATTAGTTGGTTGCATCAAAATTGGTGTTCTATGGCATGTCATGGGAATCCATTTAGGTCAAGATTATTGTTTTAGGTCTTTGGTCATGGAAATTTTACCAAAGTAATTTCTTCAAGAAAATTTCTTTTGGCTTGTTGGGAAATCGCTAGTTTTCTTCAGGAACTTTTCCCAAAGGACACTTGGGAATGTGTCCTTCAAAAAAGTTATGAAGGACACCCAAGTAGGGGCACAAGGTCCCTTAAAAAAAATTTGAAGGGAATTTACAAAAGAAATGGCCCTTTATAAATTTTATAAAGGGTAGGCTATGGACGAAGGCTCTTTGAGAAAAATCCTAAAGGGTAACCTATGAAAAAATAGTCAAAAATGACCCTTCAAGAAAAATCTTGAAGAACACTTGGACAAAATGTCCCTTCAGATAAAAAATTGAAGGGGCATTCAGGAAAGACCCAGGGAAAAGTGTCCCTCAATTTTTTTTTGAAGAGTCACTTAGATGAAAAGTTCCCTTCAAAAAAAATCCAAAATGTCACTTGGAGGAAGAAACGAGGTGAAGTGCCCTTCAATTTTTTTTTGAAGGTTCACATAGACAAAAAGTGCTCTTCAAAAAAAATCTAAAGGGTCACTTGGGCAAAAATAAGGCAAGGAAAAGTGCCTTTAGAAAATTTTTAAGGGCACTTTGAAAGGATGTGGCCCTTCAAAACTTTTCCAAAGGGTACTTCGGGGTAAAACAAAACAAGAAAGGCTAAGGCAAACAAAGCAAAGGGAAAAAACAAAGAACAAGGGAGAAGAGCCCAAACCAAGAGAGGCTGAAGGGGAAAGATAAATAACAAAGCAAGTGAACAAACAAAAAAATTGAGCAAGGGAGAAATGAAAAGATCCAAAGGGAAAACACAAATTGGTCATGCAAAAATGGTCAACATTCTAGTGATTTCTAGCAGAGACATGCCTGCTATGTCATAAGATCAGTCACGTAAATCCTTCCATTAGGCATAGAGTCACACATATAGGCACTTCAAAGATAATTGAACAAGATTTAGTTTAAAAACACACTGGTTGGGTTAATTACACACACAAGGTAGAGATGCACACCAAAAAAATGGAAGGAAAACACACCTGTGCTACAAAGCACTTTAAGAACACAATAGAGAACAAAAGGAAACACACACAAACTAATAGTTATAGAAGATACTTGAGATGAAAACTTCCTCCTAGATCAAAGGGGTAGTTGGAAACCTTCCTAGATTCAAGTCATATAGTGATAGATGAAGCATGTAACCTTTTGATCCTTGGAATCAATGCCTCCATCTTCTTCATGGTGTTTAACAAAAACCAAACAACTCCAAACATGTTAGCCATAGAAATGAATTTTTCTTAAAACTCAACAACTTCAAGCCCCTCACAATATTCTTCAAATTTGACCTCTAATGGTGATCCAACAAGGCTTGCATTCTTGGTTTACATGGGATTCTTAATGAGATTGGGCTTCTCATTAGATTCAAGATCTTCAAGTTCACTAAAGAGCTCTGCATAGTCTGCCCAATTTTTATCATTATCTTCCATGGGAAATCTTTCCTTCACCTTGTCATGAACTTTTCCATCAACTTGGAAGAGGCTTTGAAGCTCCTAAAAGAGTTCCATTTTTTATTGCTAATCAAATCTATCTTCTTTCACATCCTAGATCACTACCTCTTCTCTTTTTTCTTCTTGACATATGGGATCATCAAGCTATTATCCCTCAAGCTACAATGCATATGAGGGTAATTCAAAATCATAAAGAGGTATAGAGTTATCCTCAAACACTATGTCTTTAAGTTTGATATCATGATATTCTTCCAAGGCTACAACCTCTTGAGGAGTCCCTTAACATTCTTCCTTGATGATACACTTAAATTCATGTTTAAGGTTGTCTTGTACAACCTCAGGATCAGACATGGGGTCTTCTTTAAATACCTCTCCTTCCAAGTCTAGGTCACACTCCTCATGGACATCTAAAAAAGAGTCTTCAACATGATTTTCTATAGTGGTTTCTTCTTTTGATGCTTCCCTTAAAAGAGTCTCTTCTTCAAGGGGAGGTATAGTGGAAGAGAGATAGATGGGTTTATGGGTTGAGGATGGAGAGTGGTGGTCAAGGATGGACATGGAGATTGGTGAAACTTCTTGAATGGGCTCTTGCAGGAGAGGTAAGATAGGAGGAGCAATAGGAAGCAGATCTTCTTCATATAATTTGACATCATCCTCCTCATCTTCTTGAGGCTCTTCATAGATTTTTAGAGATTCTCTTACAACTACAATTTGTTTTATACCCTCCTGGGTTTTTATACCCTCTTGGGTTTCCCATCTCTCCAACTGATCAATCCACCATTGAAAATCTCTTTTAGCCCAAGACAATCCTTTATCAATGACATATTAGTTCTCTTCTTCAATATACCACCACATGTCCATTAACAAACCAACTAAAAACTTTAACCAATCCACAAAATCACCAAGATTTCCATCATTACACTTATCTAGCACAATCATATGCTCTTTCAATTCTAGAAATCTTGGCATAACTACCCACACATTTTGAGAATGAGAGGGGTATTAATCTTAGACAAAGTGGCTAGGTTGTTTAACCTCTTCAAGAAAGGCTTTGAAAGCTCCATATTATTCCTCCCATCTAATGGTGTTTTCTGACTCATCATGACAAGGCTAAGGTGAATATGTATCATATGGTTGGTCAACAACAACATACTCATCTAGAAAAGGACTAGGTTGACCATAGGGTTGCCATGACTCACAAGGAGGATGGTATTCTTGGTAGGACTATTGAGAAGGGTATAAAGGGTCATGATAGGGAGGTGTATGGTAAGGATTCTCCCCATATCCATCCATATTAACTTCACAAGTGACAAGAAAAAATAAAGACTAATCAAAATCTTCGTCAATAGATACCTAGGCTGCTTACAACTAGAAATTCATTTAGAGTCTCCATTGGTGTTCACTTGGATGCTTCAAAAAGTTTATAAGAGAGAAGACACACCAAAAATATTCCCACTATTTGGACTTGGTCCCATTGGGTGTGCCAGAACTATTGTCTCCAAACCTTGCACCGTAAAAGAGGGATGTTCAGTCCTCCTTCAGATTTGGGCAATGTTGGGATATTTCTAAGCCTGTGTGTGTGCCTATAAGTGGAAATGAACCTCTAGGTTGAAAGGGATAGATCCATATACTAAATTTTGTGTAATAAAATCTACTGAACCTAATTGTTTGGATGAAAAGGGTCATAAATTTGCATAAATGAAAAGCCTAGTCTAAAATGGTTATACACCAAAAGTTATTATCCACATGTATGCCCTTTACTTTTACATAATACAACATAATACAAGCCTATTATTCAAGTTATAGAAGATTCCAACATAAATATTTCAACGTAGAGACAAAATGAATGAGATCACATAAGGTAAGTAAATGGAAAGACAAATTGTATAGTCTAAAAAAGGGTTACACATATGCAAAATCTCATATAGCTAGAATGCACTCTACATGACCTGTTAGATCAACGTTTTTCTCAAAATCATGAAGGATAGAGAATATAAGGATAAAACATCAATTTTTTTCACTCTATGTCTCTTGCATGCCTAGGAAAATGTCTAGAACATAAAAAAAAATAGACTTATGCTTCTTTACTCAAAGGCAAGAAAATGGCAAAACATTCTAGTAGGGCTTCACCGTACTATATATGGATGATTAAAAAAAATCCCAAGGGTCTTATTTATAGTAAAAGAGGGAGAGAAGAGAGAGATCTTAGGCACCAAAATAGAAGCCTCCAAAATAGTTTGCCATCGCCATCTTGGTGAAACTAATTTTAGTTACTCTATCATTCAGTTGGAGTTTGTCCTTCTCTTTGATTCACACTCTTGAAATGACTAAGATCACTGCAAAAAAAATGGTGAGATGACCCTCAATAAATGGCTTAGATCACTATTGCAAACCTTATATTCTTCCTAAACACTTCTTTTTTTTGCACTACAGACCCATTCAAGTTTTTTGAATGGCTTTACTTATAAAACTTATTAGTTAAGCATGTTGGGAAACCCAATTTACACTATCAAGGTTGCTTGCTCTTTCTATTTTTTTATTGCTTCTACTTATAAAAGTTTATAAGCAAATGTCTTTTGAAAATCTGATTTTCCTTTGCTGAAGACCCTGTCAGGTTTTCTAAGTCCTACTCCTTGCTTTCTCCTTTAGGTTCTTTAATGCTCCTTATAAAAGTTAGAAGTCAATCCTTTGATAAATCCTAATTTACACTATAGAGTCATTCAAGTTTTTTGAATGGATTTACTTCTTGCTTGAATACTTTGGGCATGAACTTGACATCCTATGGCATGTCACCAAGTTGCACCCCAATGGCTAGTTCCTTACAATAATTTGACATCCTAAGGCACATCATGAATGTGAACCCAATGATGAGTTGGTCACCCTAAATTTGATGTCCTATGGCATGCCATGTCTTTAAACCCCAACAGCTAGTTAGTTACCCTGAATTTGATGTCTTGTGGCATGTCATGTCTTTGAACCCTAATAGCTAGTTGGTTGCATCAAAATTGACATTTTGTGGCATGTCATGGGAATCCATTTGGGTTGGGATTATTATTTTAGGTCTTTGGTGATGGAAATTTTCCTTAAGTAATTCCTTTGGAAATTTTACTTTTGGCTTGTTTGGAAATGGCTAGTTTCCTTTGAGAACTTTTCTTAAAGGACACAATGAAAATTTTCCTTTGAAAACATTATGAAGGACACTTGGGTAGGGGCACAAGTTCCATTCAAAAAAAAATTTAAGGGCATTTCCAAAGGAAATGGCCCTTCAAAACTTTTTTGAAGGGTAGGCTATGGATAAAGGGACCTTCATGAAAATTATCGAAGGGTAACCTTGGAGAAAATGGTCACAAGTGACCCTTTAGGAAAAATCCCAAAGGGCACATGGACAAAATGTTCCTTTAGATAAAATTCGAAGGGACATTCAGGAAAGACATAGGTAAAAGTGCCCTTCAAATTTTTTTAAAGGGTCACTTAGACAAAAAGTGCCCTTCAGAAAAAATCTAAAGGGTCACTTGTGTAGACACCTAAATTTGGCCACTGATAAACTCCAATCAAGGTTTTGGCCAATTTCCACCCAAAATGCACACTTTGGCCTAAAACCACTAAAACATGCTAAAAATGTTAAACTGACATATTCAAGTGCCAATTTTGGCCAAGGTATCACAAAATGTGGTAGTACAATTTATGGGATAGCTAACTTTGATAAGATAATTTTGAGTCAAAATACCAATTTTGCACCTGGGTGTTCTAGATTGATCTTTCCTATCAAATCTCTTACACAAGACACATGATTTTGTTATTTTTTTTAGTAACATCCTAAATGGAAATATGGATCCAACACATCTAACATTTCCTTCTAATTCTAATCCAATCAAATTTCAAACCAATAACAAGGCATTCTGATCAATTTGAGTAGTTTGTGGACAAAGTGTTTAATCATGCTTAAAATCTAATTAATCCAAGTTAGAGCCTAATCAAGAATTCCATGGAAACTTGTTGAATAATTTGTTTTGAAAATGAATATTGAATATCTACATCATCAAGTGACCTCATTTCTTAGGAAGACATCCCTAGGCCATAAATGCCACAAATATTAGGATTCAAAGCCCTCCATGCCTCGTCAATGTCTTCCATGATGCCCTCCATGCCTCTTTATTGCCCCTTCTTCCAATGTCATGATGAGGATAATTACAAACTTAATTCCAAAAATTGAATTAATCCTCAACAACACATCTCAATCTCAAGATGGATGGTTTAGGTTGATTCTAGACATTCTAAAAAATATATAAATAGAGAGGCCATGAACATCATTTCTAAGTCTTGATAATGCAAAGTTATAATGCACAAATTGTTCCAAAATATTCAAGAAATTAGTGTTACCATGATAAATTGATTCCAATCTAAGCCAATCCAAAGCCAAAGGTGCCAAGTAGAATAGGAGATAGCCAAGCCTCCTTTGATGAAGACTTCATGAGCACAAAATGAACAAGCCACTACTCCAAAGGCATTTGGAGCATTTAAGGAAGGTAAATAAATTCTTGTGTTTTATTCCTTACTTTTTAGTTGTGTTTATCATTTTTTTTTGTTAACTAAGTTCTCCTTAGTGTTTAGGCCTAGAGATGTTATGGTAGTTAGTGTGTTTCTTTCATTTTGTTTTCATTTTGGAACTAACACCATACTAACCATCCTCTTTTGAGTGAAATTCCAAGATCACATATGGCACACCCAAAGTAATTAGATGCATCAGACACATGAATATGATCATTTTACAACTTTAAAATATTCATTGGGACCCTTAAAAATTATCAAATTGATTTTCTAACTTTATTTTTTCATTTTTCTTTGCCATGGGTTTACACAGTAACCGACGTTAGTTAGTAAGACTAACATCAGTTAGATAGCTTAACTAACATCAGTTAGTAAAACTGACACCAATTGTACACCTATCATTGATCACATTAGTATGACTAATGTTGGTTAGATAACCATAATCAATTAGAAAATGTAACCATCATCAGTTATATAAATTGATGTCGGTCATTGTGTTTTTCTTAAAACACAAAACCAAGAGATATTTTTCCAAATTTCATTATTTCAAACCTAAGAGAGCTTCAAGGCTAAAGGACATGCTAAAATTTTTTCTATAGGACCAAGCTTGACATTTTCTAAAAACATGTTTTAAATCACCTTTTGCATGCATAAAAATAAATTAGGAACCTTGTTTTGGTGTTTAACAAAAAATTTAGATGTTTATGGTAAATGTTTTCAAAGTTTGCAACTAAGACCAAGGGGTCAAATCAACACCACCTCATTTTCCATTTGGGCTTAAAAATGAACACCCCTTTTCAAAGCTTTTTATATTTACTTAGTTATTTAGATTAAATTTTTGTTTGGCAAAAAGAGGGATATTGCATGTGTGCTCTTTCATTTGTCCCCTTTAGGGAACCTCTAGAATCAAAAGTGCCATTCCTATTTCAAGTATCCTATTCCAAGGGTTAGAAATAAAGTCATATAAATCACTCCCCAAAAACTCTTCAAAGTTTGGGTGACCTTGAAAATGACCCTAACGTCTTTTTAATTTCATGCTTTCTTTATTTTTATGCAAACTTGGCTTGTAAGGGGAACTTCATCACCTCCCATGAGTTCTTTAAGGAATCTTTGAGCCAAGGTTTCACCTCTCAACATTGACTTCATTTGGATCCTAATTGGAGTTTTACATGGGACGTAGTGGCACTTTGGACATCACAATACACTAAGAAAATAATATGATGTAGTGGTTGTAAAAAGGACTAGACCTTTTTGCAACAAGCCAAGTGATACATACCCAAAATCCATGCTTTTCTTTTCCATTATTTAGTGTGAAAGTAATTGTGCAATTGATTCCCCTAGATCATTTAGAAACTTGTTAGATCTTAGACAAATCCCCACTTGCTGTGAAAGTATTATTGGTGTAAGGTGCACCTCAAGGTCTATGTCACAGTACTATCACTTGAGAAAAGTGGGGGGTGTAAAAACCCCACTATATAATATGCACTTACTTTTGGATGAACAATTAAAATCCTCTCAAATGATTTATATTGATGGATTCCAACAATACCAAGCAACCTTGTTAGTTTAGGATCTAAGAATGATTAATTAGTTGATCTTGTCCTAGATTAAAGTCTTATTTGAAGTCAAAACTTGGTGTAAACAAATAATTAAAACCAAACACATAGTCCTAATCTTCTTTTGAACAAAGAGGCATTATGATTCCTATGTGAGATCATCAATTTGACTTGTTCAAAGTTCATCAAAAGCTTGGGAGCCATATCATCTATTTTGGCATAGTTATGCTTCCTAATTGAGTCTAGACCTTTACCAAAGTTGTTTTAAGTCCTTCACTTATAATCCAAATTTAGAATTGCGCGTTTATAAGTTCATAAGGTTGATGTGTTATGTGGGTTCACCAATTACACTAAACTTGAGGGAACTTAGGCTTACTTTCCAATTTAGGTTGAAGGTCATTTAAGACTCATAATCATTGTCACCACTTGATATAATTAAGCCATTTTGTGCTAAACACTTGCACTTTGAGTCTATGCACCACAACATTTTGAGTCAATTAAAGTAGTGTTATGTTGTCAAAATTATGGGAATTTATCTTTGCCTTAGTTTTTGAAACAAACTTTTTTGTCACACCTTTTGGGTAGTGTAGTGTCGTTATGCTACCCAAAACAATTCAAATATTGTTTCATAGACCCTCTTGCATAGATTTCAAATTGTTCATACATTTTCAGACCAATCTAAGTATACTTTTGTGATCCTTTGTCTAAAACACAATTATATTATTCACTTGTATTTAGCTTATTTGTCAAAAGAAACAAGTCTTATACCATTATTTATGAGAAAATAAACTATCTCTAAAGTGCCTTTTGTTTCATACCTTATACCTAGTTGATCAAGTTTATGTCCAAGAATCAAATGCTTGGTGTTAGTTAGAAGTGTTTCAAATCTATTAGATTAAACTTTTATCTATTTCAAATTCTAGCTTTTGAAGTCATTTGGCCAAGAGTCCTAGTGGATGCATTGTTTGAGCCTAGCATTTGATGTTATGTTTGGCCAAAAGATCTAGCAAATTTTAAATTTATAGATTAGACTGATTTAAAACACTTTGACCTTAGAGTTTGGCATTTCAATTTTTGGTCCATTTACTTGATTATCTTCATGTGAATAGTGGAATGTTAGATACTTCATGCTAGCTTGTTTCCTGACAAATATTTGCATAAACCTTTTGATCCTTTTGATGAATCTAGACCAAGTTGAAATGTCATCTATTTTAGATTTTGTCCTTTTCAAGAGTTTGTAAAAATATTTAAACTTTTATCGTAAAGCATTGACTTCAGACCCCAACATGTATTCCTACACTCGTAGTGGACAGATGTATAATCTAAGGATTAGTAATGTAGTTGTGAAAGAAGAAATGGTGCAAGAACCCTATGCAGATAATATTGCTTATGAGATGGATTCTTATCCCTCTTATAATACTCAATCAAGGGCACAAAGCCAATATCTATTAGTTAACTATCTGGTTAACATACCAACTTATTTAGAATAAGACCAAGAACAAACTACACAATACCTAGCTACAATACCCACAATGGACGAGCCAGTTCTTCAATAATCATATTCTACTAATACAACTTCCACGTATGATCCATTTTTATTTGAGAAACATTTTTATATAATAAAGATGAGATTTTGGTTAGATCCATAGAGGTAGGGGCCAAGTTTCTAGTAAACTTCCATCATAAAAATTTACCAAGTCTAGTAAGAGTGCCCCACAATATCATTTATGATCAACAGGCTTCTTCTAGCAATCCTATGGCCCTAGTCCAAATAACATATCAAGACCCTAATATATCTAATTGAGGCAAAAACATCATGAAAGATAAATTTAACAAAATATAGACAACATATCAAACCTACCTGAATATAGCACATAATTTCAATTAGATGAACATGGTGGGTAAGCCTTTTATTGACCAAGTTCCTTCAACATGAGTGTTGATAGAGTTAACTAGATAAGATAATCTAAGTTCCAACCCATTTGTATAAACTAATTTGATTGATAACTTGATGCATATGCCCATTATTGAAGAAGTGTCTTTAGCCTCTACATAGAATAGTGAGCCAATTATAGTAGACAATGTGCAAACAACATCCAATCTCGATCAAAATGGTACTAACACACAAACAACTAGAAAACAATATGTGCCTATAGCTAATCTGATGAGTAGATCATCATTCTAGAGAATAATATTTTTTACACCCCAACCTTAACTAATTGCTTCCTCAAGTGTAAAACCTATGGGATTAGGTGATTAGACAACAGGTAATGTCAAACCTCAATGATAGAATGTGATGAATCCTACTCCTCCTCAACAAGTAATGAGTAGTATTCCCAAAAATAGACATAATCTAGTGTATAAATGCAATAGAGGATAAATACATTTCCACCTCAATCAGGGGTAACTAATGTTCCACCTCACCATGTAATGATGAACATACCTCTTTAGTTACAAATTAATATGCCAATTCAAAACCAAGAAATGACTAGTCAACAATGTGTAAATATTGGTTAGTGATTGATGTCAAATCTGTAACCTAATTTCATTTCCTCATAGGGATTCATGCAAAAAGGAGATCCCCATATTTCTCAAGTACCTACTAGACAACTGTTGGTTCAAAATGTTGCACAAATTTAGAGATAGGGTCTTGGTCCACAAGTTCCCACTCCACATCAAGGTTCGATTAGTTGACATCATGTCTCTTTTTAAACAAAATAGGCATAATATAATTATATCCCTCCATCCTAATTATAAAATCCTCCAAGTAAAACCTTTATCACCAACCTAAACCAAAATATTGCACAACCAAATGTGCAATTTCATGTACATCCTAATCTATATATGTTATTCCTAGTCCATTCCCTGACTAAACTAACATACCCCAATAGGTATCTCCATAATAACTTGGTCAAAGTGTATCACTTGTTACCTCCTAATCATCTACCCAAACCAATATTCTCTCTCAAACCAATGTTCCTTCTAGATTCTTATCCTAAAAATTGCAACAAATGAAGGATAAAATTGCTGCTATTGAGGTTGGGAAATAGACTAAAAATTTCAAATTAGATGACATGTGTTCCTACCCATTCAACATGGATTATTTGTAGATACCATTCCCTCTAGGATACGAACCACCCAAATTTGACAAATACAAAGGGAAAGGTGACCCTAAAGCTCATTTGATTGAATTCTTTGTCACATGTCAACCAGTGGTATATAGTGACATATACCTTTTGCTATTATTTCCAAGGATCTTGGCTAGAAAAGCCTTGGAGTGGTTTTTGAAGTTTCCCAAAAATTTTGAAACCAATTTTGATGATCTTTCTAATAAGTTTGTGCAGCACTTTTCCTATAATATCAAACATGAGATTTCATTAGTGGACTTAACATAAGCAAAAAAAAAATATGGTGAGAGTTTTGTAAGTTAATTACAGTGATGGAGAGCCCTTGCAAGCCATTTCATCCACAATTTAATAGATAAATAATTAACCATTGTGTTTACTAAAAATTTACATAATGAGATAGCTTACCATCTGAAACTATAATGTGCACATACATTCATAGAGATCATTGATAAAAGTTTATTGATTGAGTGGGTGCTCATCAATAAAGGAGTCATCAAGCTTAATTTAAGTAATCAAAATAAAGGTAAATGAAAAACATTTATTAATTTATTGATTGAGTGGGTGCTCATCAATAAGGGAAATGGCCAACATCAACATCTTATTCAAGTGTAAGCATTGCAATTGACATAGGCTAATAACCAAGAAAGATCAAAGCAATTCAACCATAATAGGAATGTTATGGGAAATGGAGTAATTGAATCTTATCATGTCCAAATGGTGAAAACATCATCCACACCACCTTTTTATCCTACTCCTACCTAAAAACCTCTCTAACCAGTGTTGCAAGCACAATAACTAAGACCTGTACAATAAATACGACAACCTTTGACCATCCAACAATGTTGCATAAGATATTTGAAATATTGTGGGAGTATAAAGTCAGACTTAATCCAAATAAATGTATGTTTAATGTAAATTCAAGAAAATTACTTCGCATCATCATGTCTCATAGAGGTATTGAATTTGATCTAGCTAAAGTCCATGCTATAACCAAGATGTCACCACCAACCAAGTTAAAGTAACTACATAGTTTTTAGGGTAAGATCCAATCATTTTGATGCTTCATCTCTCAGTTAGTAAACAAGTGCCATACATTTACACATCTTTTAAATAACATAGCTGAATTTCACTACGATGATCACTACCAAATAGCTTTTTAACAAATCAGAGACTATCTCGTTAATCCACCTATTTTATTACCTCCAATGCTAGGAAAGCCATTCTTATTATACCTATTAGCTACTGACCATGCTTTAGGGGCACTCTTGGCTCTACATGATGACAAAGGAAAATAGCATGCCATATACTACCTAAGTCATACCTTGGTTACATATGAACATAACTATGCACCTATTAAAAAAGCTTATCTAGCCATGGTTTTTATAGCTTATAAATTGTGCCATTACATGTTGAATAATAAGACCATGGTCATTTCAAAAGTAGACGTGCTTAAGTATCTACTATCTAAAATAGCTTTACAAGGTAGAATGGCTAAATGGATCATGTTTCTTAAGGAGTTTGACATATAGTATGTCATCTAAAGGAAATCAAGGGACAAGTTATTATATATCAACTTGTTAAAGCACCTCTCTTAGACACGCAACCACTCATGTTTCAATTTCTTGATGAATCCATCATGACCATCATTGACATACCCCTTGAGGGGCAACCCTAGAAGCTCTATTTTGATGGTTCATTTACTGCATATAGATCAGGGGTAGGCCTAATGTTTATTACACCATATGGGGAATCTAATCCCTAAATCATTCAACATAAACTTTCCTTGTATAAACAACATGGCTGAGTATGAAGCACTTATCGTAGGACTTTAACAAGCAGTGCATTGGCATATATCTCATCTCTAAGTTTATGGTGATTCTCAATTAATAATCAATCAATTCATAGATCATTTTTAGATCAAAGAAGACAAGTTGATTCCAATAGATCCATGATTGACACTCTTAAAAAACAAATTACCAACATTTAGTTTGAGCACATAGCAAGGGCTAGTAACATAATTTTAGATGTCATGGCTAATATTGGCTCTTTGATTCAATAAATAGATAAACCTAGAGAGTATTAGTTCCTCATCAAGAATTTGTCAGCACCATCTCATGAACCTTCAACCATTGTAATGATTTGTGATATTGTTGGTCCTAATTCTATCTAGTACTTATACCTTTACAACTACCTTCATGACCAAGTTATACCACCTAACCTATCTCAAAAATGAACAAAATCCTTTATTCATCATTCCACTCATTATACTCTACTAGGATCCACCCTTTATCACCATAGTTTTGATGTAACTCTAATTCATTGTTTAAATTTAGTAGAGTCTACACTAACATTAAGAAAAGTTCATGATGGGGTATGTGGTGCTCATTCTAGTAGGATAGTCTTATCTAAAAATTGCCTGCATACTAGTTAATATTGGCCCACAATGGATGTTGATGCCACTGCATATATAAAAAAGTGTGACAAATTTTAATGGCATGCTAATTTGATACATGCCCCAGTAAAAACTCTAAAATTAGTGTTAACACCATAGCCATTTTACACATGGGGACTTAACTTCATTGAGAAGGTCAACCACACTTCTTATGATGACCATAAACATATCCTTATCACCATTGAATATTTCACTAAGTGGGTTGAAGCTATACCCCTCACATATGTGACTAGAAAATAAATTCCCAAATTCATCTTTAACCATCTCATTTGTTTCTATAGTATCCCCTCTGACATTATATCTGACAATGAAGGATCATTCAAGAACAAGGATGTAGACTAGCTATGTACTAAATATAACATCACACAATATTTCTCTACAACATATTACCCTTAAGGTAATGGCCAGGCTGAGGTACCCAAAAAAACCATTGTCAATATTTTCAAAAAGATTGTCAATGATGTTGATCATGATTGGCACTTACAAATATTCTTTGCCCTTTGGGCATACTATACCAGTCATTGTACCCCCATAAGAGCCACTCCATACTCACTTGTTTATGGTACTGAGGCCATCCTTCCCATCAAGGTTGAATTGACCTCACTATGTATCTCTTGAAGCATGTCTTGGATGATCATGACTATCAAGTAGCTCACCTACAAGATCTAGACCTACTTGATGAGAAACAAAACAATCTTCAAGCATATTATAACTGACTCAAAGGCCACTATAATCAACATGTTAAGTATAGAACATTTGAAATTGGTGATCTTTTTCTTAAAGAAAACAAAAAGAATACCATGGCTAAGAAGAAGCATAAAGGGAAATTCAAACCAAACTAGATAGGGCCTTTCATCATTACTATATTTTATGGATCAGGAGCATACAAGCTTGCCACACTAGATTCAGATGAACTTCCTGAGATGAATATTCTTCATCTCAAGTGGTACTATGCTTGAATGCTAAGGTGTATTGTCAATAAGGACTATTTTATTTATACGAGTTTATTACTATTCTTCTTTATATAGATATCATCCTTATCCATCCTCTTAGCCTTATCCACTTTCTACTTCTGACCTATCAATCCTATGTGTTCTAAAGCCTAGCCCATTTGACCTTGCTTTTTGCCATTCATTATACATTTTCAACATCAAGACATCCAATCATTTTTATCAGTTGGTTCAAGTACTTTAGATAGAGATCATATTTTGGGATAGTGTGATAGAAGTTTCGGTAGTTACATCCTTCATTTCCTATTCCTTTCTTACCACCACTCTTGCTACTAATTATAACTACCTTTGGGAAAATTAGTATAATTGATCTATGTCATTATGTCCTAGTTATAACTACTTAGGGAAAACTATGGTAAACATTAAGCCTTTATATACCAACTTGCCACTTCCCATGTTGTACTATGCCTTTTTACCAACTATGCCTATTTTGTTTGAATTGATTGCTACACTAGTTGAATTCCTCTATTGAAAGGGTGAAACTATAGTGACTTGAGGTCTTACTCAAGGACTATGTAGGCAGTGCTCAATACTTGTTGAGGTTAACTTAGTCACCCTTTTCCACATGCTCTCACCATTTTATGATCAACCTAAGCCACGCTCTCACCATTTTTTGAGCAACCTTAGTTTAAACACTCTCATCATTTTGTGAGCTTGAACCATTTAGTATCTCATCATTCTTGATTAAGTTTAGACACTCCAAAACACTTCCAAAAACATTTAAAAAATCATTAGAAAAGAATAAAAACATTGACCAATTCTTTGCCTTAAGGATTCTAGGAACCCCTACTAAGTTACAAGTAAATCACTTGTCATTTAGTTTCCCCATCCTTTTTGGCCTTTTTCTCTCATGCACTTGCCATTTTGCAATACCATTCTTATTCTTATATCACATCGATTTTGTTTGATTTCCTCAATTATCACATTCTTCCCATTCCCTAAGATAACTACAATTGGGCTAAAGTTTTTTATTGGATATTACATCTATGAAACTATGTAGGCAACATCTACTTGCCTAGTGCATATGGAGATAGCTGAACCACCTCCTTCCTTTTCTTCTATTCCCCCATTTTTTTGTTTGTTAAGTTGTCACCTATTTTTTAGGGGAAATGTTCAAAGGGTTTCTATTGTGTTCTTTGCATTGTTTATTTCTACTTATTTTATTTGTTTGTTTGCTTTCAAGCATTATTGCCTTGATTCAATTTATGTGTGTTCATTGGGTTATTCCTTATCTGTAATTACACTTGAATCCATCCTTATTCATATGTTTACATTGTCATCATGGTTTCTATCATTGGTGAATTATTTTCTATTGTGTATTAGATTATGAGAGTCAGTCCTCATGCATATTTTGACCAAGTCCTCATGATGTTATACCATGATGCCTATTGACACATGCTATAACAAACCTTAGCTTTAATAAGTCTATTTAGAAATGGTGGCATCTCTTCAGTACTGACATCTTGATTCCATCCTAGTCATATCCCAAATAGAGTAATTAAAAATGAAATAATTTCAATCTTTATTAGTTTAGATGAGCATCTCCCTCCTTATAAGTTATTCTAATTCATCATTACCCTCTATATTAAGTGGTCATCATCCTCAACCTATGGGCAAATCATTACACACCATCCCACATTCATTTCTCAATTATTATAACCACCTTTAGGAAAATCATTGTGTTATCACCACTTTAATATTTTTTCTCATCTAAGGGCATTATATTATCTTGTTTGTCTATCCTAACTGGGGTAGCTCCATCTTCTCAATGATTATAACCTACGTTGGGCAAATCATTGTGTTATCATACCATGTTGCCACTATCAGGGTACAATGTTTATAACTAGCCTTGGGAAAACCATTGTACATCATCCCACTTACATTCTCAATGATTTTGACTACTATTTCAATATCATTGTGTTTTCACCCCATCATCTTTCCTTTCTTTGGTCTCCTCATTTTGATTCTTTCTTTTCAAGGGACCATTTGACGACCTTACTTGTGTCAACCATTCCCTTGAGGGGGCATCATATAGTTAGTTTATCATCATTATAGTTGTAGGCATACATAACCTTTTCATTATTTGAGAATATGTTACTATGGTTATAGCTTGCAATGACTTCCCAAATAGGGGCAAATTGTAGACACCTAAATTTGGCCACTAATAACTTCTAATCAATATTTTGGCCAATTTCCACCCAAAATGCACAATTTAGCCTAAAAACACTAAAACAAGCTAAAATATGTGAAACTAACATATTCAAGTACCAATTTTGGCCAACGTATTACTAAATGGGGTAATACAATTTATGGGCTAGCTAACTTTGATCAAATCATTTCGAGTCAAAATGCTAATTTTGCACTTGGGTGCTTTGGATTGATCTTTCCTATAAAATATCTTACAAAAGACACGTGCCTTTGTTATTTATTATTGGTTACATCCTAAATGGGAATATGGATCCAATTCATATAAAATTACCTTCTAATTCTAATCTAGTTAAATTTTAGACTAATAACAAGGCATTCTAATCAATTTGAGTAATTTCTGCACAAAGTGCAAATCATGCTTAAGAGATAATTAATCCAAGTTAGAGCCTAATCAAGAATTCCATGGAAACTTGTTGAATAATTTGTTTTGAAAATGAATATTGAATATTTTTGTCATCAAGTGATCTCATTTCTTAGGAAGACATCCTTAGGCCATAAATGCCACAAATATCAGGATTCAAAGCCCTCTATGCCTCATCAATGCTTTCCATGCCCCTTAGTTTCTCATTATTCCAATGTCATGATGAGGATAATTACAAACATAATTCCAAAAATTTAATTAATCCTTAACCACACATCTCAATCTCAGGATGGATGGTTTAGGTTGATTCTAGACATTCTCAAAAATCTATAAATAGAGAGGCCATGAACATCATTTCTAAGTCTTGATAATGCAAAGTTATAATGCACAAATGGTTCCAAAATCTTCAAGAAATTAGTGTTACCATGCCAAATTGATTCTGATCCAAGCTAAGACAAATCCAAAGGTGCCAAGTAGAAGAGGAGATAGCTAAGCCACTACTATAAAGGCATTTGGAGCATCTAAGGAAGGTGAAGGAAATCTTGTGTTTTATTCCTTACTTTTTAGTTGTGTTTGTCATTTTTTTTTGTTAACTAAGCTCTCCCTAGTGTTTAGTCCTAGATATGTTATGATATTTAGTTTGTTTCTTTCATTTTGTTTTCATTTTGAAACTAACACCATACTAACCATCTTCTCTTGAGTCAAATTCCTAGATCACAACTTGGAGGAAGAAATTAGGTGAAGTGCCCTTCATAATTTTTTTGAAAGATCACTTAGACAAAAAGTGATCTTCAAAAAAAATTTGATGGGTCATTCGAGAAAAAAAAGGAAAGGAAAAGCGCCTTCAAAAAATTCTAGAGGGCACTTCGAAGGGAAGTGGCCCTTTAAAACTTTTTCAAAGGGCACTTTGGGGCAAAAAAAATAAGAAAGGATAAGGCAAACAAAGCAATGGGGAAGAAAAGAACAAGGGAGAATAGCTTGAACCAAGAGAGGCTGAAGGGAAAAGACAAAAAATAAAGCAAGTGATCAAACACAAAAAATGAGCAAAGGAGAAATGAAAAGAGCTAAAGGAAAAACACAAACTAGTCATGAAAAAATGGTCAACAGGTTGTTTACAAAAGTAGAAAATATAAGTAAAATGACAACCAACCCATTAAAAAAGGGATGAGACTAGAATATACAGGCAAGATGGCCTCTCATGGGAATGAAACTTGAAAATCATGGTACTCGCACCCATAATGATGATGTTGTAAATGAATGAGGGACTCAGGCTCATGAGTATAATTAGCCTCCAAATCCTAGATATTACATGACCACTTTATCTTGTTAAGGTCAATATGCTTAGGAGGAGTGTAGTGATGCCATGTGTATATCTATGGATATTATTTTTCTATACCACTGGGGATAGGGATCCACTTGTTTTGGCTAATGGTACAACTCCTTTTTCAATAGAAAATTCTTAGCCTTTGAAAAAGTGCCATCATGCCACGGGGAAAGGATCATCTCTTTATTATTATAATGAAATAATGGGTCCCTCTCTTTTTCCTTTTGGCCAATAGCATAAATCTAAGGTTTGATATAAAAAACCTCTCATGAATAATCATGGGAATAACACATGTCAAGCTAGAACTTATCTAAGGAAATGATACCCTTCTTTGGCAAGGTTGAGTGTGGGGGCACCATGCGTAAAGTAGATGCTCCTCTAGGGGAAGATGGGAGTTTAATTGAAAATTGAGTGAAAGAGCACCATGTGTTGGAACCATTTTAAATAATAAATGGTTCATTGGGTACCATATATTCATCTACTAGCTAATGGTGCTATCCAAAGGTCTGACCAAAAGGAACTAGCCTCAAGCAAGCATTGATCCACCATGTGTTGAGCTCATGCTACAATGGAGGGAAATGAGAGTTTATTTGGGATAAAGAAGCATAAGGATGACATGTGGGGGGAAGTGAAAGGAGGTTGATATTTAGTCAAAATTTACAAAAAGGATCTTAGGAGATAAGAGGTTGAAGGAAGAATCATAGAAGGTACTGAGCAAGCCTAAGGCAAAAAGGGCCGACTGCTTCAAAATGAGAAAATGTGGATTTTGATCCATAGTAAGTATGCAAAAGTGTTTCGATCAAGGCCTATCGGTAGTGTGTGTTGTGACAATATCATGAGCATTAAATTTCTTTGAGGTTAAATGCTGAAGTAACCCAATCCTAGTCACGACATGAAGAGACATTATGAGAAAGTATGATCATGGTGGCTTGGTGTGATGAGTTCACACAAGAATTGGTGGTTGTATGAGGTTGTTTTATCATTTATGTGAGGCATTGGAGTACTCATGAGAGTCTCAGGGTGAGCCTATAGGGGTAGGACCTTCAAACCATGTCTACACCTAGACCACTCCTAGACCCTACCTAGCCTTATGAGGTATCATGATCTATTTTCAAGATATGTGATAGATATATGGTAGTGTTTAATCAATTACATTGGTTGCTTTAGTTTGTGAGGTAGATGATACATGGAAATAAGCATGAAAGTTAGTGTTAAGGCCTAATGTGGTTTGCATTTCAAGGTGTAGAGAGTAAAGAGAGAGAGTGTGTGGCCTAATGAGAGGTCATGATCAGATTTCAAGGTGTTTGAGCTCATGTAAGCATTTTCATAGTTGAGTTATGTTGTTTCAAGTTTGTTCATGTAGTTTAAGGTCACAGTTTGAAGTACAGTACATGAAACATTGTTTAAAGGTCTCTCAAGTGTTGGAGTGAAGGGTTCTTAGCTTGAAAAGGATTTTATTGTACTCATTAATGCATTGAAACTTTTCATGGTAACCTAAGAATGTAATGGTATATGTGTAAGATTTCTAGCTCAAAATTCTAGGCATTATATTTTGAATTGAGAAGCTATGATTTATGAAAGATTTTTAAGAGTGGAAATAGGTTTAAACCCTCTTAGAACCCTAATAAGGACCTGATGTTAAAGATGTTGATCAATAGTGACCAAAATTATTGGTAAGATTGGGTAAGCTATTGGATATTTTATTTGTCTCTCCAAGGTACCTCTAGGTGGTATTGGTTATAAAGAGAAGAGAGAAAATGTTGAGTTACAAGCTTATTTCTAAAGAAGTTATTTTAGATGTCAAAAGTTGCATTAAACATAGTAAGAAAATGGATGGAGAGATATGGTATATAATAGTTTTTAATGTCCATGAATATTTTTGGATATGTTTTATCCTTGAACTATTATAAACCATTCATCCAAGTTAGCTAGTCTCTAATAGGCCTAATGGTGTAAATAGTGAAAAGCCTAGGCAATGGTGAGAAGATGATTAGGAATGTGTTTTCAAGATAGAATGATGAAACCAAGTGCATGGAGATATTTTTTTGGGAATTTTATGTCCTATTAATTCTAGGTGAAATCTTGTAACTTAGATATAGTGGTGAAAATGATGAAGCCAAAATGGTTTGCTTGGATTAGTGAGGTCTGTGTAGTGAGGTCAACATATTGGTCTGTAAGACCAATATTTTCCACTATACCATATGATTTTTATATTTTAATATGGTATGTTATTTTCATATGATTATATACATGTATCATAATTCATTTAAATTGCCTATACAGGTGTTGGAGGTCTCACGCACTATGACTATGTTTTGAGGTAATTTGGTAGTTCTGAGTGAGTGAGGTGCAGAGTTGTTTTTGAGGCTCTATCTCCTAATTTTAAGTGTATAATGAATATGGTGTTATTTTTTGTTAATTGAAATTCCTATTAATTATTTTTAAAATCATGGAAGTTAGTTTAATAGGTTGAAAAGTTGAAGCCAAAATGGCTTGTCTGGTTCAAGTAAGATTGTGTGAGATAAGGTCAGGAGAGTGGTATGTAAGATCAATACATGAAATTAGATATTATAGTTTTTATTATTTAATTTGTCCTTAAAATGTTATATAAGCTTTATAATGTATTTATAATAATTTAAATTGTCCTTTTAGGTGTTGGATGTCACATAGTTTCATGATTGGCTTTTGATAGTCTTGAGAGTTTTAAGTGAGAATATTGAAGAGATGAGTTTAAGCTTATTCCCCCTGATTTGAAGTGTTTCAAGAATATGGTGATGAAATTGAGGTCATATAGACTCTATATATTTAATTTTTTTATCCTTTTTGAGTTTCTTAAGTGACTTTAAGTTTCAATATTGAAAGGTGGATTTTTGGCGTATATAGGCCTAATAAGACTAAGTACTAATAAGGGGTTTCAAGTAGTGATTTATTGTAAAATGTATTTTTAAGACTAGAAGAAATAAATGGGTATATATTTTGTTTTTATATGATATTTTAATATAGTGTTTTTCATTTGAAATTGCTCCAAGGAAGGCAAAGTGTAACATGTGTCTAAACAAGGCCTAATAAGTTTCCATGAGACCTAAAAGTGAAATGAGCCCTAATTGAGTCATGTCATACCTAAAGGGACTAAATTTTAATTTTAATCATGTTTATGAGATGTAATAAGACCTATTTCATGGCCTAATTAAGACATTAATATGGATTAGTTGACTAAGTGGCATATGAAAAAGTAATGGTATATATATATATATATATATATATATATATAAGGTTGTTTTAGGCTAATTTATGTGAGTAGAGAGTATGCAAATAATATATCAAATTATTGAGAATAAGGACATATTTTATACTATAATATCAGTGTATAGGATGTTTAATGAATATCAAGATCATATAACCTAACCAATCTTGACGAGACCTAGTTGAGCGAAGAAGTCTAGAAGTTAGTTTGAGAGGGATAAGAGTGTGAAGAGATGAAGAGGTGGTCATCATCAATTGGTTTAGAAACATAGTGTCCTAAAGGTGATCAAATTAATTATGTGGCTGAGTTTGTGTTGAGTCATCTAGGAGGTTGGTATCTCCTTACAAGTGGGTGCTTTCTAAAGCCTAGTCAAATAGGTGCTTGGCTAGTTGGGATTTGTGCTCCATGTGGAGTTATTGATTCACTAAATTTGGTTTTTATCTTATAGGACTATAGTCCATTTAAATAAATCAATGGTTTTATTCCCCTTGAGTGTTTACCAAATATATGATTTTTTTTGTGTTTCATGCTTATTTGGATAAGTGTATATGCTTTCTAGATCTATATGTTTGGTTGAATGGTTGATGATTTATTAATGAAACTTGAATGAAAGGGTTTTTAATATTTATTCAACCCCCCTGCCCCCCCTGCCATATCAATAATTTTGTTTCAAAAATTTGGTATCAAATCATGGTCCTTTAAAGTAGGCCTAGTAGCCTAAAGGAGACCCTAAAATCAAGATGACTAGTACTCAAGTTAAAGGAGGTTTCTCTACCAGTAAGGCTACATTATTCAATAGGACTAATTATAATTTTTGGAGCATCATATTGAGGACATATCTAATGTAAATGGGCCATGACATATGGTATTCAATTATGGATAGATACACTCCACCTCTTACACCACCAACTGATGCATCAAGTAATAAGGAAAATGAGAGCAATTCTAAGGTAATGAATGCCATTCTATGTGGCCTATCAAAGGCATAGTTTATGAAGGTGATTCACTATGTTTTAGCCAATGTTATATGGGATAAAGACTATCTATGAAGGATACACCATGGTGAAAATGGTTAAATTGTAGACTCATAGAAGATAGTTTTATAGTTTGAGTATGAAGGAAGATGAGAGCATTGCATCCTACATATTAAGGGTTAATGAAGATGTTAATGTCATTAGAGGTCTCAAAGAAGAAGTGAAAGAGTCTATAGTTTTACAAAAGGTATTGAGATCCCTAACTTATAAATTTTATTCAAAGGTGTTTTTAGTAGAAGAAATGAAAGGTATAGACACACTTTAGATGCATGGGCTTCATGGCATCTTGACTGCCTATGATATTTGAAGAAATGATGGAAAACCTGACAAGAAGGAAGTAGCATTCAAAGTCGAGAAAAAATCAAAATCTAGTAAGGTCAAGGATGAGTTATGTTTAGATATTTATGATGATTAATTGATATCCATGTTTGCTAAGAAATTGAATATGGTAATTACAAGGGTAAGTTACCTTTCAAATGTTTCAACTATGGTAAGATTGGTCACTTTACATCTAAGTTTCCTAACAAGGATAATACTAAACATGATGAACATTATGGTTATGATAAGAAAGTTTATAATCCAAACAAAAACAATAAATATTTTAGGAAGTATGAAGGTAAGAATGGGTCATTCAAAAACAAAAGAAGTTTTTATACCAAAGATGATAATATCTCATCTAATGTAAGTGATATAAGTATATCTAATAGTGATGATAATAGTAATGAGCATGATAAAAATGAAACCTTATTCATGGATATATATATATATAAATAATGAGGGTTTATCAAAAGGTAAAATCCTTATGGATGATGAAGAATCAGATGAAGAGGAGGCTAAAGTGAACATTGAGGCAAAATTAGTGAGTGCTCTAGAGTTAAAGTTACATAGAAGGAAGAATAAAAAACTAAGATATTTAGTTAATGACTATGAAGAGCATATTGGTTTGTTTGAAGAGAGACTGAGTAACACATCCAAGGAGCATGATGAAATCATCAATTAGGTTAAAACTCAAATGTTGATAGTCACTGTTAGCCTAAAGGATAAGGAATAAGAATGCACCATTTATGAATCATAAATGGAGTCCCTAAAGTCATAATTGGATCAAGAGACTAGCAAGATGAAGAACCATGAGAAGTTAGTAAATAAAACTAAGGATATAAATGAAATTTTGAGTATTCATAAGTCTATCAATGATAAGGCATGTCTTGGTTTCAAAGTAGATCAAAAGGGGAACAAGGAGAATGATAATGTGAACAAGAAGGTCAACCTCAAGAACAATATTAATAGAAATTTTTTTAGACAACTTAATTCCATAAAGTATGGAGATTCATTCAATGGTTACTATTTCTCATGTAGTCAATTTGGTCATAGAACAAGAGGGTGTATAAGACCCTCCAAGAATGAGTACTCATAGAACTATTGAAGGAGTCATAGTTCACATCAGTCAAGATATATGATCGATATTGTTTTATATAATTGTCTTTACATTGGTCATATTTCAAGATTATGTCATTATAAATAATTAAGACAAAATAAGAATATTCAAGATCTTATAGCTTAAATAAAAACCAATGTGTGGAAGATAAATATAATAAAGTTTAGTCCTAATTAGTCTACAAGCCAAAGTGGACATTTTTCTATGTTAGAACATAGAACAGATATTGAAGAGTATTAAGAATGTTCATTATCAGCTCAAGTTATTGACAATGTGGATGATGAAGAGGCAAATCTAAAGAGGATAATTAAGCCTAAAAGGACCCTAAAGGATCATTAGTCTTGTGAGAGAATGAAGATATAGTAATATCTTAAGTTTGTGTTGTTCTAGTTCCCTATGATAAGGGGTGACTCCATTAGGCTTCATGGAGACACTCATTAGTCAATGGAAGCTTGGTAGATATTATGAAGATATGTTGAAGAATGTTAACTGAGTTTGATCTATGTTGAGAAGTGGAATTGATATCAATATGATTGAGGAAAGTTCAAGATGGTCTAAGATTCCTAATGACTCGTGGTGAGCTCAAGATATTAAGAAAATGTGGGAGTCCCTAATTTTTTAGTTGATGTTAACAATATGGTAGCCTAGTGTGTAATCAAAGGTTTGATTTATATCAATCATGTCAAGGCCAAGGTGACTCATCTTATGATATGATTTCATTTAAAGTAGGTATGCATGGATAAAGGGGGATCATGTTCTTGTGATGCTTCATATTCTATGTGTTGATCTTTTGTTTCAAAAAGGTGTGATTACAAATAACATCTTGTGGAAGACCCTTTGTCATTAATGTTATAGGGGGAGAAAGACCATAATAGGGGAGATGAGAATGATTAGGTTGTAGTATGTTTGTCATCAATGACAAAGGGGGTGTTTGTTAAGAAGCATTTTAATTAATGTCACGGTTGATTCCATTGATGTCAAGGTACATATGGTAAAGATGCATGGTGGGTGGTTTCTGAGGTATGAGCTTGTGTGCTTGATGTGACAAGGTAAGTTTATTGAGATTTGTCATCTTTTTTGGTTGATTTTAAGGTTGATATCAAGGTATAGCTCATAGAAGATGTTTGAAGATAACTATTGTTTGCATAGGAATCCATGTGATAGGATGCATTTCAAGGCAAGATATAATTTGAAGGCAAGAGAGAATTTAAAGGAAATTAATGTCTTTTATATTGGTTGATGTCAAGGTTCAAGTCAACTTGAATTTATTAGTGTTTTCATCAAGGGTTATTGTGAAGATATTATGACAAGTAATTATACAAAAGTGTTGTTGTGATAAAGGCTGATTGGTAGTGTGTGTGATGACAATCTTATGAGCATTAAAGGTCTTTGAGGTCAAATTAACAAGTAGCCTAAGCCTAGTCATGGTATGAAGAAACCTTGGGAGAAGTTAGGAGCATGGTGGATTGGCGTGATGAGGGAAAAAATATATGATTGGTTATATGAAGTTGTTTGAGAATGTATGTGAGGCATTGAATCACTCATGACAATATCAGGGTGAACCTATAGGCATAGGAACTTCATACCAAGTCTGCACCTAGACCACTCCTAGACCTTACCTTGCCTATAAGGTATCATGACCTATTTTCAAGGCATTTGAAGCATGTGTGTCAGTGTCAAATCTTGAGATAGGTTGATTTAGTATGTGATTGAGGTGGAGAGTGCATGAAAGAGGCATGAAAGTGAGTTTTATGGCCTAATGTGGTTTGTAGGTCAAGTTTTAGAGATAAAAGAGAGTGAATGTGGCCTAATGAGAGGTCATGATTAGATTTGAAGGTGTTCAAACTCATGTAATAATTGTTAGAGGTGACATATGGTATTTCATGTTTTTTCATGTAGTTTAAGTCATAGTTTGAAGGATAAGACAAGAAAATTTATTTGGAGGTATTTGAAGTGCTCTTAATGAAGGGTTCTCAACTTGAGAAACATTTTCTTGTGCTCATTAGCTCATTAAACCTTTTCATGGGAACCTAGTAAATTTATGGTAGATGTTGAAGGGTCCTAACTTAAAATTCTAGGCATTAGTTTTTGGATTAAGGGGCTCTGCTTTATGAATGATTGTTGAGAGTGGAAACATGTTTAAACCCTCTTAAGACCCTAATAAGGATGCGATGTTGAAGATGTTGATCAAAAGTACACAGAATGGATTGATATGCTTAAGTAAGCTATTGGATCTTATAGTGAACTCTCCCAGGTGCCTTCAATTTATATCTATTAGAGAGAGGAGAGATAAAATGTTGAGTTATAGGCTTGTTTCTAAAGAAGTTATTGTATAATTCAAAAGTTACACTAAAAATAGTAAGTAAATGGATGGAGGGATAAGTTATATAATCATGTTTAATTTACATGAAGGTTTATAGACATGTTTTATCTCTCAAGTATTTTAAACTGGTCATCCAAGTTAGCTAGTCGTTAATAGGCCTAATGGTTTAAATAGTGAAAAACTAAGGAAGTAGTGAGAAGATGATTAGGAATGTGTTTTTATGATAGAATGATGAAACCAAGTACACATATTTTTTTTTGGACTGGTACATCCTATTCATGGTATGTGAAATCTTTGAATTCATATATAGTGTTGAAAATGATGAATCCAAAATGGCTTATCTAGCTCAGTGAGGTTTGTGTGTAGTGAGGTCAACAAATTAGTTTATAAGACCATTATTTTCCACTAAATAATATGATTTCCATATTTTAAGATGGTCTATAATTTTCATAGGATCATCTACATGTATAAAAAGTCATTGAAATTTTCTATACAAGTGTTGGAGGTCTAAGTCACCATGATTTTGTTTTGAGGTAATTTGGTAGTTTTGAGTGAGTGAGTTGCAGAGGTGTTTTTGAGGCTCTATCTCCTAATTTAAAGTTCTAATGCATATAGTTTTTTTTTGTGACTTGAAATTATTATTCATTCTTTTAAAAATCTTGTAAGTTAGTGTAAGAGGTTGAAAATTTGAATCCAAAATGGCTTTCTAATTCAAGTGAGACTATATGAGATAAGGTTAGGAGATTCGTCTACAAGACCAATATTTGATGTTAGAGCTTATGTTTTTTGTAATTGAATTTTTTTAAAGGATGTTATTTAAGTTTTTTAATGTATTTATAATTATGAAAAGTGTTTTTTTATATGTTGGATGTCAAGTAGTTTCATGACTAGCTTTTGACAATCCTAGCAGTTCTAAGTGAGCATATTGAAGAGATGAATTTAAGCCTTTTTTACTTGAGTTGAAGTGTTTCAAGCATATGGTGATTAATATGAATTAATATATACTCTATGTACTTTTTTGATACTGTTTGAATGGATGTAGTGATTTTAAGCTTCAATATTGAAAGGCATATTTTTAGTGAACTTAGGCCTAATAAGACTAAGTACTAATGAGTGATTTCAAGTAATGAATCATTTTAAACTATCTTGTTGATCCTAGAAGACATCAGTGAGGTGTATTTTATTATTATATTATATGTTCCTATATTTTCTATATTTTGAAAGTGTTTCAAGGAAAGAAAAGTGTAACATGTGTCTAAATAAGGCCTAATAGGTCTCCTTGACACCTAAAAGTGAAATGAGACCTAATCAAGTCATGTCAGACCTAAAAGGACTAAATATTAATTTTAATAATTTTCATGAGATATCCTAAGACATATTCCATGTCTGACCTAAGAGGTTAAGATGGAGTAGCCAACTAAGTGCCATATGAATAGGGAATGGTATATATACAAAGTAATTTTAGGCTATGTGAGTAGAAAGTCTAAAACTGATATAACACATTATTGAGAATAAGGAGGTATTATAGACCATAATATGAGTGTATAGGATCTATAATTAATATTTTAGAGTGTGTCCACTTATTAAGATCAATGTAATATGATCTAATAAGCTTTAAAGAGACCTAGTTGAGCGAAAAAGCCTAGAAGGTAGTTTGAGAGGGATAAGAGTGTGAAGAAATGAAGATGTGGTCATCATTAGTTGGTTTAGAAACATAGTTTCATGAAGGCTATCAAATAAATTAGGTGGTTGAGTTAGTGTTGATTCATCTAGGGGGTTGGTTCCTTTTTTTAAATGGGTGTTTGCCAAATCCTATTCGAGTGAGTGCTTGGCTAGTTAGGGTTGGTGCTTCATGTGGAGTTGGTACTTCATAAAATTTGGGTTTTGTCTTATAGGAATATAGTCCATATGTATATATTAGTTTTTTTATTCCCCTTGAGGGTTTCCCACATATATAATGTGTTCTTATGTTTCATGATTATGTGGATAAGTGTATGTGCTTACTAGATCTATATGTTTTCTTAAATGGTTCATGAGTTCTTAAGGTAACTTGAATGAAAGGTTTTTAAAGACTGATTCACCCCCCACCCTCTCAATCATTATGTTTACAACAAAATATAGGTAGGTCTTATGATTTTAAGTAATATTAAGTAAGCTAATTTATTAAACAACTATTCAAGATAATCTAGTAAATGCATATGCAAGCTAATTTAGTACTCACTAGAGCTTGTGGCATAAATGGGGAAGATAATAAACATGCAAAGACATATATATATATATATATATATATATATATATATATATATATATATATATATATATATATATATAACATATAAATAATCTAATAAAAGAGAGATAAAATTAAATATATACTAGCTATACAACATCTACTTATCTAAATATGGAAGGATATCAATATAATTACCTTGTTAAAGTGAAACAGTCATGCCTCAGTCTCTCTGTTAGACAATGGTGCATTGTAAGGCATTATTGTGGGATTGTAAAGATCATAAGGACAAATTATATCTAGAATATAAGACTCCTCATATGCATCCAAGACCTCCAAAATATAGATGATAATTCTCTAATGAAAAAACCTAACCAATGAAACCTCCTATTGATTGTATAAGTAGATTTTTGATTAGTAATAATGTGTAATTGAATAGTCCTCTCTTAGAAATTAAATGTAAATGGATATATATATATAGCCATGGATTAACCCTAAACCTTCTCATGAATTTAATTGACATATTTTTCCTGGTCAACACCATTAGGTGATAAAAAGAGATGTTAGTTTTTGAAATGTGCCAGATTAGACTAATATAGTTCTATAACATGCATTAAACCTAGAATGGGGTTGACCCAGTTGATGTATTAGGAAAAATGGAGGGTTTTTTGGTAAATAAAGGATATATTTTTTAGAAAACTACTTAAGTGTATAAGCAGGTTTTAATGCTTATGGAAATAAATATGATTGACGTGTATTAGTTTTATGTTGTGGTATAGTGGACAAAAATCCTATAAAGTACCAAAGGTCTGACAACCCCCTTCTCACTACACTCTTTAAGGCACACATCCAGAGAGATTAAGGTTTTATGGGTTCCTTCAAGAGAGAAATAATAAGTAACTGATAAATTTTTAAAAATATTATGTGAATACATATACTTGACTTGAATCTCATCATGTGTCATACAATTGTAACATGGGATGGTGCTTCGAGAAAATAATGTAGTAACCCACAATATTGAGCTAATAAATTATATTTAAAACATAAATTTAAATTAAAGTAAGTAAATAATTGAAATAACTAAAATTATCATATACTTACCTTGACTTACCTTTATCATTGAATGGTTGTCTACTATATTTATAATTTTTATCAAGGAGGGCACATTAATTGCTTTGAATAAACCATAGGGATACAAAAATAAATACCAAAAATAAAAAATTGAAGGAAATAAAAGTAAATGTCCTTATTAAAACTAAAATAGAT